>CM042396.1:6562947-7137947 GCA_023634145.1 Thymallus thymallus | reverse complement strand
TAAGGCAATTCTAGGTCTTGTGGCATATTTTGGTTAAACTATCCACAATTCATTGGAATTGCAACCCTCTGCATGCACAGTGCATTCTTCCATCACATGTGCAGTGCACTCTTACATGTACAGCTGATTCTTAAGATCTTGCACACTAATGAGATTATATTGAGCCCACACTACTACACTGTCTGAGCCAAGGACTACATGCTTTCTGTTAAGTTTTGATTACAATACCGGGTGGGGTGAATATATTTTATATGACATACATTATTTTTTGTTAACTAGTTAATAGTAGCCTAGAGCAAAGTGTGTTTAAATAATTTCTAGCTTGTTAACAATTTCTGCTACTTAGTTTTTGCTACCATGTGGGTTTTAGCTTGCTTGAGCATGCTAACTGAGGAGTGTTAATTCACCTGTTTCCATACATGTTTCATTTTAAAACATTTATATTACAAAGGAGTTTAATCTAACTAATTAACTATTTATCTGTAGATGGAATTGTATTCAGGGTTTTTTTACTCACTTTTTTCTCATCTTTACAGGATAATGACACGGGCACTACCTGATGTGTGGAGACATTTCACTGCAGCTAATGTAGAAGGAAAAGCTGTGTACATTTGCAAATACTGTGCCAAATCATATGTGAAGAATGCAACAAAGGTGCAGAATCATCTGGCCAAGTGCATAAAGTTCCCTCAGCTCTCACAACAAGCAACCTCTGACAAAAGTCCCTCTACTTCTATTCGAGGTGAAAATGATGAATCAGACACCTTATTGATAGCAACAGCTCATGGTCCTCCTGGAATCAGACGTTTTTTGACTCAATGGAGGAACGTTATCAGAGAAATGCTGATGAATGTCTTGCTTGAGCTGTGTATGCAACTGGTTCACCTCTGATGCTCACAGGCAACGTGTATTGGAAGAGATTTCTGAATGTTCTTTGCCCAGCATACACCCCTCCAACCAGACATGCTTTATCTACTCATTTGCTGGATGCAGTTCAACAGAGTTCAAGTGAAGGTCAAGCAAATGATAGAGAAAGCAGACTGTATTGCAATCATTTCTGATGGGTGGTCGAATGTTCGCGGGCAAGGAATAATTAACTACATCATCTCCACCCCTCAACCAGTATTCTACAAGAGCACAGACACAAGGGAAAACAGACACACCAGTCTCTACCTTGCAGATGAGCTGAAGGCAGTCATCAATGACCTTGGACCATAGAAGGTTTTTGCACTGGTGACAGACAATGCTGCGAACATAAAGGCTGCTTGGTCTAAAGTGGAGGAGTCCTACCCTCACACCATTGGCTGTGCTGTTCATGCATTGAATCTGCTCCTCAAGGACATCATGAAACTGAAAACAATGGATACACACTACAAGAGAGCCAAGGAAATGGTTAGGAATGTGAACGGTCATCAAGTTATAGCAGCAATCTACCTCACCAAGCAAAGTGAGAAGAATAAGAGTATCACATTGAAGCTGCCCAGCAACACCCGTTGGGGTGGTGTTGTCATCATGTTTGACAGTCTCCTGGAGGGGAAGGAGTCTCTCCAAGAAATGGCCATAACACAGTCTGTCGATATGGACTGCCCCATCAAGAGGATCCTCCTGGATGATGTATTTTGGGAGAGAGTGGTAAGCAGCCTGAAACTTCTGAAACCTATAGCAGTAGCCATTGCACGGATTGAGGGAGACAATGCCATCCTATCTGATGTTCAGACTCTGCTTGAAGATGTAAGAGAAGAAATCCGTACTGCCCTGCCCATTTCACTGTTGCTCCTAGCAGAGGAAACTGTAGTTCTGAAATACATAAAGAGTGAAGAATTCTGCCTGAAGCCCATACACGCCACAGTGTACATGTTGGACCCCATGTATGCTTGCAAGAGCATCCTGTCTGGTGCAGAGATCAACAAGGCCTATGGTGTCATCACTACCGTGTCTCGCCACCTTGGCAGTCTGGTGAAGTACACTTCTAAGAAAGGGCTTTGGGATGGAGATGCAATATGGCAGTCGTGCCAACATATTTCATCAGCCACCTGCTGGAAGGGACTTTGTGGATCTGAGGCTCTTTCCCCTGTTGCCTCCATCATCCTCCAAATCCCACCAACATCAGCCACCTCAGAATGCAACTGGTCCTTGTTTGGGAACACACACATCAAAGCACGCAACAGGCTGACCAATACAAGAGTTGAACAATTGGTGGCCATCTGGGCAAATTTGAGGCTTTTTGAGCCTGACAACAAGCCATCCTCAACAAGGTTGGAAAGTGACAGTGAAGATGAGGCCTCAGAGTCTGATGTTCAAGAGGTGGACATTGAGGAGGTCCAGAGAGAAGACATGGAAGCCTGAGAGAAAGACAACCACAGCTTTAGTTTCTAGACTATCATTTTACAGATGTATGTTGAATACGTTTTTCGGAGATGCGATGGATCATTGGGGATCATTCAATATTCCCTTTCTTTTGTTGTTCAGTGAAATCATCCCGTGTGAAGAGTCAACTCATTTAATTAAAGTTAAATTCATAACTAAATCGTTTTTTTTATTTCTATTTGAAGGATTTAATCATTTGCAATTATGTCTACTTATGATAAGGTAAAATGTTTATGTTTCTGTCTTCATATGATATCGTAAATATATCCTATGCAAAAAACATCTACATTTAAATGGTATTAATATTAATTTGCATATATTTCTGGTAATTCCCAGATATTCCCGTTAATTCCCACAGAAGGTTTATACCTCTGAATATTCCCCAAAATGTGCAACCCTAGCTCTGTGTATCAGAGAGAGAAACAGAGACACAGCAGAGTGTCTTCCAACTAACGCAAACATTGCTGTGAAATAGCTATCAAAAAATTCAGAATGTCATGCTTATAGGACTTACAGACTTGGAGGAGTCCTTGTCAACCTTGGCCTCTGTCTCCCATAGGTGATGACCATCTACAGAAGGGAAAGTAAAGAAGAGTGAGGGTGAGCATGTGGCAAATTTTCTGTGAGAAAAGTACCAGTATTCAGACTTGCACAAATGAGTAACCACAGAAAATAGCTAGACTAATGGGATCCCCATTCATGTCAATGTTGACATCATAAGCCATGGTGCTGTTAATGGTGTTATTATTAGCTCAGTCTGACATAAGTGATCTATAAAACAGCTCCAACAGAACCAAGGTTATCACCAACATCAGTTGAGTCTGACGATGAGCTCATATCCTCAGTCTCAGTCTAGGCTAACCCACTTGGGCCGAGGGGGCCGATCTGATGCAACGCTGAGACCCGATCCATAGACCATACCAAAGGGATGAGTGACGTCTTTGGTCGATGAGAGAAACCCTGACTTCATTCCTTTGTGGAATCCCAAACGGCATGACCAATTGTGACTCGTAGGCTTGTTAATGAGGTTATAAAACGGGGGTTCCTATAACCAGTGGGCTGTGGTTAAATGGAAAGTGAAGCCTTGGCGTTGAGTCTCCCTCCCCAAGCCACCGTCAGTCTTTTCAAATAGCTCATATTTAAATATAGGTCATGCTCATTAAAGTATTATTAAATGTTCTATTTGTTTTATATTCTGTTGATTACACTTTTTTTAAACTTTCAACTTGTCGTAACAAACTGGCTTTCCCATCAGGCAATACAATTGGGCATCACAGCTGTTGAAAACATGGGTCCTAAAAAAGGTGCTATTTTGCTATTCTTCTATGAGATCAACAAAAAGTCATTTTCACAAATTTTATAAGAAACCACTGCACTATTCTCTCTTACACCAATGACTCGTTAACAAAGCCTGAAATATAAATTGAAACACATAAAAAAATGTCCTAGGTGAGAATTCAACTTTCTAAGAAGTGCCTTTCTGAGATCTGCGAAACAGCGCCACAGGCCACCCTACCACCATTGTTATTGTGCTCTTCTATTGCGCATGCAATGTCCAAGGTGAAAAAAATGTGTTATGTAGGGGAGAAGACAGCCCATTGCAGACAGGGCATCCTAGGGTCTGGGTCTGGGTCTGCTTGGACTGTGATGTGGCAGAGGAAGAGACTGAAGCTGACACTGATAGCTCCCAATCTGGAGACTAGAGGCAGGAGGAAAACTCTCCACCTCCACTCTCTCCCTCTCTAGGAACCACTCCAAAAGGGAAACCTCTCTCTCTCTCTCTCTCTCTCTCTCTCTCTCTCCCTCCCTCTCTTTCTCCCTCCCTCTCTTTCTCCCCCCCCCTCTCTCTCTCTCTCTCTCTCTCTCTCTCTCTCTCTCTCTCTCTCTCTCTCTCTCTCTCTCTCTCTCTCTCTCTCTCTCTCTCTCTCTCTCTCTCTCTCTCTCTCTCTCTCTCTCTCTATCTCTCTCTCTCTCTCTCTCTCTCTCTCTCTCTCTCTCTCTCTCTCTCTCTCTCTCTCACTGTCTCTCACTGTCTCTCACTATCTCTCGCTCTCTCACTCACTCTCTCTCTCGCTCTTAATTTTGTTCACTGGCCATACATTCATGCAGAAGCAAAACATTAAATTGAGACATTTGTTGTTGCCCCTCTGCCAGGAAAAGTGTCTACAGAGCATCACAAACTGTACGTTGGACACCTTTACTTTGATGGCGAGAGGTGTTGTGCAGTGTACTGAGGAACTGATAGCCACAGAATGTTCCATTGGGCCTTAACATCTGCACAATGCCTCTCACGATAAAAACCCTTGGCAACCAGACCAGACCACTCCCTCACCTCAAAAAACCCAGCAACCCCAGAACCTCTTACAACTCCCCCAACCCTTGTTCTTGGCTTGATTCCAACATTGCCAAAGTTAGACGACGAGTCGGCGACTCTCTCTCTAGTTGTGGTCTATAGGAATAATTACCTTTCATATGGCAGACATAACACAGGGTAGCCAATAGACACAGCACTCGTGGTGTACTACACTGTTATGCCAGCCAGAGTTGGATCAGAATAAAGTAGTGTACAATACAGATATTTGTAATGCATAGTTTATAAAGAGAATCAAACAGCTCCTTGTGCTCTTTAATTGGGGTGGAGTAAGCTCTAGTGCCCAAAGCCAAACAGCGGGGTGGCATATACCCAAATCCCTCATAACGTACAGTAAATATAAACACATGCGCTACCCAGGCCCATGTGGAATGGTGAAAGAGAGCCCTTGTCCTGGATCTGAAGACTGTAAGTTCTTCCTCCCAGCACTATCCCCAGAACACGTAGATTGTGGGTATTGCATACAAGCGTGCTGTCTCAGGGAAGGGAGGTAATTGAGGCAAGCCAGCTTTCAAACTGCATCGATCAATGGCTGCTGGGGGGATACTGTATTTGCTATAGTGAAGTTCACTACTCAATACAACACAGTTTTGTATTCTACATCTGCATCTCAGCACAGCACACTGTCTGCCTTCTACTTCAGAATATATCACTTTACACTCTGTGCCATCATCAATTCATAACAAATTTGTCTCTGGTTTTCCTCAAATATGGTTTTATGAACAGTACGCTGTAATTTATAAAACATTAACTCCCTGTTTATGTGCATGTAATTGATTTGTTTATGAAAACAGCCATTGTTCTCTGAAGTGTCGAGGCCGGCCAAACTGCTGAACGGTTTCAAAGTGGAAGTCATTGTTCTGTGAATGCAATGAATTGGATCCAGAAGCACTGACCAGTCATGTAACACAGAGTAGAGCTCCCCTCCAACTGAGTGTCGGCTAACTATTACTCGGAGAAAGACCCCTTAACCGCTAACCCAAAAAATTTAACTAATCTATCTCTCTGTCTAAAGAAACACGATTCACTCCACTTTCATCCTCCTCAGACACTTTCAGATTTCCTCTCCATAGACGGATGGTTATCTATAATTGTCTTGGCTAATTCCAGACACCACCTGGCAAGGTTCTTGAAGTTTGATAATACTCACAAAATTCTATTTGGAGGTTCTTGATCATACTGTAGACATAGACGGCACCTCTGGCCAAGAACAACCAGGCCTGTCTGGGTCTGTTGCCGTTCCAGGGCAGGTCTGTACAGTACCTGGTTGGACTGACTCTCCTCATTGGCTCTGACTCACAGGGAGACGGTGAGCTTTGGGTCATGGGTCACAAAGTAGTTGGTCGGTTCAGGAAGGGGAAACTGGTGAAACTGAAGGCCTGTGGGTCTCTGACTCTGACACAGTGACTAATTCTCCATGGTTACTCCAGCCTGCCTGCGTAGACCAGGCAGCCATCCAGTCCCAGATGTGAAAGCACTATTTTTATAAGGGACTTTCTCTCCATGTCTGACTTTTCTGCTAGGAGGATTCCCTCAAAGCTCCTTTGCTCTCACTCTCTCTCAGCCATAACTCATGGTGGCTGGGAAATGTGCAGACACAGATACTCTTACTGTAATGTGAAAACAAGCACACAACTTGACACACAACTCTAAATGCTTATTCTGCATGACTTACAGTCATCATTAAAATGTCAGAAGTGGAAATTAATCTGGTGACTAACCTTAATCTATCATTCTTGGTTTGGAGATCCAAATCCAAACAAAATACATCTCTATCTTCACACATTTACATAATGTTGTGTTTTGAGTCAACAAACTTCAGCCGCCACCATCATTTTGAAAAAATATTCAGGGACGGCTAAGCGATTCATAATTTCTCTAAGCGGTAAGGCTGGAGAGAATGGAAAGCAAGGTCAGATTGAGGCAGTTTCAGATTACAGCCTGATATCTGGGAGCTCTAAGGGCTGTAGTGTAATCTCCTATAAGGTTCTCCATTCAGCCCCCATTTTTTACATAAGAATTTCTTGCGAACCCACTGCAGTTCCACCACAAACGCCAACATTGAATACCACTGCTCTACACTGTAACCACGGGTGACAACTGCATTGATGTTATCTCTGGTCCCTCTAACTGTGCTGAGACAGACTGGACAGGAGCCTCACTACAGGGACACAGGGATTCCCTCCTGTATGAGTCACTGAGTACAAAACTCTCTTACCCCTGTGTACACACACACACACACACACACACACACACACACACACACACACACACACACACACACACACACACACACGTGTGCACAGAAATGCGTGTTGACATACACAAAGTCATGCACACACACTTGCACACACACGCATGCATACACACATTACCCACACACATTACCCACACGCTATAGGCTAGTTATTCTCTAGAGTAGGAGCGTCAAAAATCTGGGAGTTTATTGGAATATTCATAGGAAAATTGCCCATTGGTAAAATGCGTAAACCCTCTATGGCAACAGAATTCCCTATTCAGGAATTATGAGAAGGATCGTTAAACAGTTTTTAGTCCTCTGCCTTGGCATGGACGAAACAATAATAAAAAAACATTACAATTAAAGATGCACCATGCAGAAATCGCTCCGTAATTTTTAAAGGCTGGTTTAAGGGTGTTTCCATGGTAGGATTGCCCAGGAATCCTAATTTTAGTGCCAGACGCAGGGATCCCTCATCAAAAACAGCATCAACGCCAGCCCAGAGGCTGTGCTAGGCCCTAAAGACAGTCTCCTTAACCTCAACAGATCCGAGGGGTCTACTGATCTTCTTCAAACTGACACAAAACTATAAACCATAAAGGGAGTTATCTAGAATTCTAGACAAGGTAAATATTTTAGAAAATATTTAGAATTCCACATACATAAATAAATAGCAATAGAGATTAGGAGAAATCAAGAGCTGTCGAAAGAGATATAGCAAAGCTCTCACACAATCACTTTGAAAAACAATCTCACACTACTATTGCATGACAGTGGGGCTCGAGGCCCCACCCACCCACATGAATTCCTCTCCTCACAGAGTTCCCCTCAGCTCTGGGTGACTCACCAGCCATACGATTAGTTGTGTTTAGATTGCACGGCCTTGGCCCAAACCATACCTCACGTTGCTTTTCTAAAGCTAATCAAGGAAATTGCTGTTAGTAAACCCTAAGCATCAACATCTGGGAGCAGTCCCTCTCTCCTTCCCTCCTTCCCTCCTGCCCTCCTGCCCTGCTTCCCTTCTGCCCTCCTCCTCCCTGCTTCCCTTCTGCCCTCCTCCCATCCTTCCCTCCTGCCCTCCCTCCCTCCTGCCCTCCCTCCTGCCCTCCTGCCCTCCTTCCCTCCTGCCCTTCTCCCCCTCCTGCCCTCCTTCCCTCCTTCTCTCCTGCCCTCCTGCCATCCTTCCCTCCTTTCCTCCTCCTCCCTCCTGCCCTCCTTCCCTCCTTTCTCCTGCCCTCCTCCTCCCTCCCTCTCTCCTTCCCGCCCTCCTTCCTAACTGAGAGGGCTTAGAGAGGAAACAAATACTGAACTGTTCTGAACAGCCAATGGAAACTTCTGCAAATGTAAATCTGCGGGGTTTTAAAAATACAGCGCATTAATGTGCACCACATGTGGCACTCTGGCAGGATGGGGGATATTTTGACGGCGGGAGAAAAGGACGGAGTAGTCCTGAGGTTTCTCAAATCCAGAGAGAGAGAGAGAGAAATGGAGTTAGAGCACAGACACACACACACAAGAGCGCTAGCACACACACACGGGCACACACACATACACACACACGTTTGTTTTACTATCCTTGTGGGGACAAAAACCAAAACAATTCATTTACCCTAACCCCTAACCTTTAACCTAACCCCTAACCCTAATTCTAGCTCTAACCCTAATTGTAACCCTAAACCTAACCCCTAACTCTTAACCTAACCCCTAACCCTAAAATAGCCTTTCTCCTTGTTTTACTATCCTTATGAGGACTTCTAGTAAAACCAAACACACACTTGTGTAGACACAATATGAACGCTAACCCACACACATCTGCATCCAGCTCCAGCTCTGGCTTCAGCTCCTACCTTGGGCTTTCTCCATGAACACCACCTTGGAGTCGTACTGGAAGTTATGTCCGCTGAGGAGCATCTTCTCTCCCCCAGCAGCAGGGCACGTCTCCAGGGTCTGCTTATCCACCAGGGGCAACTCCTGGGCTGATCTCTGGGCTGTAGGATGGGGACAGCACTGTCCTCACTACAGAATCATTACAAACCCACTGCCCCTGCAGCCCTGAGCATCCAGACCAAGTCATTTTCACAAGCTTGACAACTCTTAAAGAATCCTCACCACTAATAATGGCAAGAGCTAGAGACATAGTATTCATCTGACCTAAGGGTGAGGGAATGGATCCATTTAGTATTTGATATTGTATAATTTTCTAAAATTATTGTTTTTACAAATAATTTCTTGGCATCATTATCATACTTGGCCATCACCTCCTGGTTAACTTCAACCGCCTTAAAGTGTGTAATATTCTGTGTGATATAAAACTCTGATGTTAACCAATGAAAAATAGATCTGGCAAAGAATCTTTCCAACAACTATTCTCGACAATAGAAAAAAAGAGTCTCGTCAATAACAGTTTTGTGGCAGTGTATCAGCGACCAACAATGGTCTATTCCTAAGAGCTGAGATCATATTTTAACCACATTTCTCATTTACCTCATAGCGCTTGATCTTTGTGGTGTGATTCCAGCCAGATTACAAGATCTGCTCAGATTTCTATCTAGCGCTTTGGTGCTTAATGGTGCAATGTGTGCTTATCTACCAAAGTCAAAATTATCTGCCATGATAAACCACCCCCCCACCCCCAGGCCTGATAGTGAAAGTGTACTCACAGCACTCTATGGGGTTGGATGCAGCCTGCAGGGACAATGTCCTTCCTGTGGGCTGGTTGATGTGAACTCGGAACACCATCCTCACACGTGTGTTTTTACGCCCGATGTCCGTCTCGCCCTTCCGCAGCTCGATGTCCGAGTTGCGAAGTTTCAAGATGCCGGCGCAGTCAATTCTACATTAAACAGAAAATAAACTGAGTTAGACCTTAGAGAGGCTCATAGCTATCAACACATTAGATAGACAAAATCATCATTGAGATCTCAAATCATTATCCTCGTGGCAGTTACCACATAAATATCAACACTCAGCTTATTACGTTCTCTCTAGCACCACAAAGGGATTTCACTATAGAATGACTCATTAGGACCATCAGGCAACAGTATTTCAGCAGAAGATTATCATACGTATCCCCAATGAAAGGTTTAATGTGTACTCAGCTACTACTGCTTTCAAGTCTAATACCAACCCTCCAGCAACCCAAACACTATGAATGTTCATAGTTTCATAAATAGCTTTTTAATGGAACAAAAGAGAACACCCATGGGATGCTGGTCTAACGTTGGTCCCTCTACGGCTCTCTCAGTCAACATATTTGCTGTAATTATGTTTTTACACAGTTTTAGAGCCTTCATCAGACACCTTGTCTATGCTGTGCACTCACTTCTAACATTTCAGACTTTTATGGCATTAGCCTTTCCATACAAAGTTTTTCCCTGGCAGTGCTCCTTGACGCTGCATTCCTTATAATGTAGTTCATGTCAACTTTTACACTAACTGAACACTCCCGAACATTCTTTGACAGACATTCGGGGCTGCTCTGCTGGTGAGGCAATCAGCTGTTCAGGCTAAGGACCCCCAGCTGTTCAGCTCTCCCTCCACCTACAGACTGACAGAGCACAGGCTGAGGCTCCTGAGGCATCTCTATTCAACGCCTGAAAAGAAGGTTGTGTCCCAAATGGCACCCATAGGCTCTGGTCAAAAGTAGTGAACTATATAGGAGGTAGGGTACCATTTTGGACACAGTCTCCGTCTCAGTCAGCTGTGCCAAGGGTTCAACACATTGCCAATCTCAGGAGAAAAATTGTGTTTGGCTTTTGGAGTGTATTCGGTCATTGGTAACAAAGACATTGGAAGAGGGTTGTCATGTGTTGAATGGATGTCTAATAAAAGTCAAATTATGTTGTCAGCATTGGTGCCTTACACGCATACGCACACACACACACACACACACACACACACACACTCTCTCTCTCCAGCTGGTGCTGATCAGCCTTCATGGACATAACTCTACAGATCTTCACTCATCATTTGAGTTGCTTGAGGAGGAACATAAATGACTGACTGACTGACTGACTGACAGGCACAACAAAAAGACAGACACCAGGGTAAATAAATACACACACACTCCCACACACACGCACGCACGCACGCACGCACGCACGCACGCACGCACGCACGCACGCACACACACACACACACACACACACACACACACACACACACACACACACACACACACACACACACACACACACACAGTACTCACATGGCGCGCATGTTGTTCTCGGGCAGCAGTGGAATCTCCAGCACCTTGGTGTTGGACTGCAGGGTCTCATGGCTGGGGGTGGAGACGGTCTTGCCAGTGATGCGGTGGACCTGGTAGAAGGCATGGGGCCGCAGGAGACGGTCGTCTGCTGTGCCAATGAACAGCTGCAAGGTCAGGGGCTCGGTCTCCATGTAGCCGTGGAGCTGGAAGGAAGAAGACATAGAATTAAATTAAAATAATAATTTATTATTTGTTCCTTTTTATGTCTAGTCAAAAAAAAAGTATCCCCACAGACAACTCTTGACAACTCGTTAAAAACCCCAGGATACCTTTCAAACACAGTTAAAAAAAATAATCTGAGGAACCTTTATCCAAGGCCAACAACCCATAGATATTATTTCCTCCATGTCAGTCCCTGTCAGTATTGATGGGCTACGGCACAACATGATCTTACAGTAGCTCCATTCCCAGGGTCCCGCTGGCTGCCCAAGAGCCAGTTAACCAGCTGAGACAAACGGCCCTGTGATTTCACTGACAGGACTAAGCCTGGGTTATAGTGAACTAAAGGTTATGCTTAAGTCCCAAATGGCATCCTATTCCCTACATTGTGTAGGGCAGTCAGGTATATAGGGAATAGGGCGCTACTAAGGACACAACCCATGTCCCTACACATGCTCTCATTGATCAAGATCAGGGGTAAATCTTTGTAGTGGTGGACTTTTTTTAATCAGCGAGACGATTACAGAATGATTTGATTGGACAATATTCAAAATGGCTGCTTGGCTGGCCCATGTAGTCCAACACGTTTCTTAAAGAATTTCAGACCTCCATAGGTGTTGCTTAACATGAGGCCTCATGCCAAATGACCTCAGCCAGACAGACATAGTAATACAGGTGTAGGATTACTCTTTTGTTGCTGAGAATTGTCCTGTGAAGCAGGAAATGCCAACTTGTAGTGTATTTGAGTTTAAAAAATGTTTCTTAAGTTTGTAATTTCAATTTTAAAATGTCAGACTTGATTTGCCCTAACGAAAAATGTATCAACCCTTCCAAATATGTTCATTAATTATATTCCACATAATAATTCACATTTCCTGTTGCTGCAGGGTTATTTTCCTGCAGTAGCAAACTGGCTCAAATTAAGATCCTACATCTGTATACAGGAGGAAAAACAAGACAAGAAGCAAATGCAGCAAAGATATTGAGTTACTGTAGTTTAATTTTCGCATTAACTTAAAAAGGAGTTAACATACTATTTTTTGGGGTATTTAAATGTACAGTATTTAAACAGGGAATCCCATTAAGACAAAGGCCTCTTTTTCAAAGGTGCCCTGCACACAATCTTACAAATTCACAGTATTACAATTCCACTGCAATAAAAATGTGCAATATTTACAAGAAATTTAAGAGGGGTAAACCAATTTATATAAAAATCCCTTAGAGTGCTTTCAGAAACACCCCTTGACTTTTTCCAAATTAGTTTTGTTACAGCTTGAATTTAAAATTGATTAAATTGAGATTTTGTGTCACTGGCCTACACACATACTCCATAATGTCAAAGTGGTTTAATTAACTAAAAATGAAAAGCTGAAATGTCTTGAGTCAATAAGCCCCCCAAAAACATCATTTTGAGCATGTTGAAGTCATTCATTACACTTTGGATGGTGTATCAATACACCCAGTCACTACAACGATACAGGCGTCCTTCCTAACTCAGTCGCCGGAGAGGAAGAAACCCATGAGGTCAATGGTGACTTTAAAACAGTAACAGAGTTTAATGGCTGAGGATGGATCTACAACATTGTAGTTAACCACAATACTAACCTAAATGACAGAGTGAAAAGAAGGAAGCCTGTACAGAATAAAAATATTCCAAAACATGCATCCTGTTTGTAATAAGGCACTTAAGTAATACTGCAAAAAATGGAGCAAAGAAATTCACTTTATGTTGTGAATACAAAGCGTTGTGTTTGGGATAAATCCAACACAACACATTACTGAGTAGCACTCTTCATATTTTCAAGGATGGTGGTGGCTGCATCATGTTATGGGTAAAATAGCCCTTACACAGCCTGGAGGTGTGTTTTGGGTCATTGTCCTGTTGAAAAACAAATGATAGTACCACTAAACCCAAACCAGATGGGATGGCGTATCACTGCAGAATGCTGTGGTAGCCATGCTGGTTATGTGTGCCTTGAATTCTAAATAAATTACAGACAGTGTCACCAGCAAAGCACCCCCACACCATAACACTTCCTCCTCCATGCTTTACAGTGGGAAATACACATGCAGAGATCATCAGTTCACCCACACCGTGTCTCACAAAAACACAGCGGTTGGAACCAAAAATCTCCAATTTGGACAGATTTCCACAGGTCTAATGTCCATTGCTTGTGTTTCTTGTCCCAAGCAGGTATCTTCTTCTTATTGGTGTCCTTTAGTAGTGGTTTCTTTGCAGCAATTCAAACATGAAGGCCTGATTCACCCAATCTCAGAACAGTTGATGTTGATATGGGTCTGTTACTTGAACTCTGTGAAGCATTTATTTGGGCTGCAATCTGAGGTGCTGTTAACTCTAATGAACTTATCCTCTGCAGCAGAGGTAACTCTGGGTCTTCTTTTTCTGTGGCAGTCATCATGAGAGCCAGTTTCATCATAGCGCTCAATGGTTTTTGTGACTTCACTTGAAGAAACTTTGAAAGTTCTTTACATTTTCCGGATTGACTGACCTTCATGTCTTAAAGTAATGATGGACTGTTGTTTCTCTTTGCTTATTTGAGCTGTTCTTGCCATAATATGGACTTGGTCTTTTACCAGATAGTGCTATCTTCTGTATACCCCCCTACCTTGTCACAACACAATTGATTGGCTCAAACATATTAAGAAGGGAAGAAATTCCACAGATGAACTTTTAACAAGGCACACCTGTTAATTGAAATGCATTCCAGGTGACTACCTCATGAGCAAAGCTGTGCAAAGCTGTCATCAAGGCCAAGGGTGGCTACTTTGAAGAATCTCAAATATAAAATCAATTTTGATTTGTTTAACACTTTTTTGGTTACTACATGATTCCATGTGTTATTTCATAGTTTTGATGTCTTCACTTTTATTCTACAATATAGAAAATAGTACAAATAAAGAAAGACCCTTTGATGAGTAGGTGTGTATATATACAGTATATATCACATATATAGCCACCCATCTTCAGTCTGTCACACCTGAAGATGTTGTAATCAGCAATGTCAATGTCCTTATCCGGGATCGAGCTATTTAGCCAAGTCTCTGTGAGAACCAAAAAATCTGGGATCATGCACCCAGATATCAAGAAGGTTGATGTTTGACATAAAACTTTGTACATTTATATGTAACGGCCCAAGCCCTCAATGTGATTTGAAAACAGCTGGGGTATCCATGTAAGCGTTCCACTCCGTGACCTATTGTTGGTAGAGGCCCGGAAATGAGAACCTGCTTGTCTGTCTCATTTAGTATGTCTATAAGCCCTCTAAAGTCACATTTTAATTGCTCCGATCTATAAAGATGAATGACGTTTGTGCCAAAATGAATGACTACTGTGTGAGCATTCGGGTGCTTCTCCATCACAGCAGGGCTCCAGGGGTCCTTGCCTCCGCAACCACCACATGTTATAGGGAGCTATGGAGCTTCCTAAAACAACCACCACTGGAGGACAAGGAGAGGGTCGTTAACTAGGCTTAGGTTGGGAAAGCAGTAAGCTAATTTAGAGGTAGATCACTTTGAGGGTTAAGAGCCTGCAAAAGCTCTGTATATTTGTGTAAGGAAATGGGTTGCTGCCTAGCAATGCTGTTTATTTAGGCTGTAGGGAGTGAGAGGTAGCTCGTTTTGGCACAGGCAGTGCAGTCTCCCCTCCCTAGATTGTATTATCACCCACTAGAGGAATGTCAAGACTCTGGCCGCTCATGGCACCAGAGAGGAAAAGAGGGAGAGAGGGAAGAGGGCAACAGGGGCACCCTCTCTCTATTTCTCTCTCTCTCCACATCTCCAGCTCCAAGAGATGGTTACACAATACACACCCTCTCAAGTGCTGACAGCAGAACTCTCCATGTTTGTGTTGTTGAAAGAGAAAGAACCCCAGTGAACTAACGTGGATGTCCTCACAGTCTTGTCCTATCCTGCTTCCTATCCAATTTAGTTTTCTTGATTTGAGTATTATAAGTATTATAATTTAAACTTGCATGGTTACATGACATTCATACTTTTATTAAGAAAATAAATTTTTAGCTAATCAAAAATGAACATTTACAGCATTATCTTTGATCGGTTTGAGATATTTTCACTGACTTTATTTCGCCATAAAAGCCCCCACAGACTTGAGTATGGGCTATTTTGTCTGTATCAGCTATGAAAGCTACGCCTAAACCCCAGGATAACTGTGGTTAAGAGCACACACAGTTCTTTAGGAGAGCATAACTCAGTCTGCCATCCGCGTAATGGCGCATGTGGTCAGCAGCAAACGTGACATTCAAAAAGAACAGAAAACACCAGGCTTAGCTGTGCTCGACATGGAGGGAACCAGAGCGGCTTCCAGAACAAACTCTGTACAGTTTGGGCAAGGTTTGACTCAGAGGAAGAGCTAGAGAGAAGAGAAGGGCCAGTCAGCCAGTGTCTACAGCCCCACAGCCCACAGAGTGTACCATGTAATCAAGAAGCTACACTTTTAGAAAGAACGGTGCTATCTAGAACCTAAATGGGTTCTTCGGCTGTCCCCATAGGAGAACCCTTTGAAGAACCCTTTTTGGTTCCAAGTAGTACCCTTTTGGGTTCCATGTAAAACCCTTTCCACAGAGGATTCTACATGGAACACAAAACGGTTCTACCCTGAACCAAAAAGGGTTATCCTATGGGGACAGCCGAAGAACACTCTTGTAACGTTTTTTTCTAAAAGTGTTGGGAGATTGAGCGGCCTTGTCTGAGGTTCCCTCTAACATCTCGGTCAGGCTGCCAGAAACGTGTGTGGTTTGAGCCCGGACCGGCCCGGCCTGGCCTGGCTGCCTTCATAGGACGCCACTGTGGATGATGTCAGCATTACAGACAGGAACTTTCCTAAACAAAGGGAAGTCTGTGTGTTTGGTCGGAAGCTGGGGTAGGGAGGGAAGAGGAGGGAGGTGGAGGTTTTGAAAAGAACACACTCTCTCTTTCATGAGTAGAGTAACCCAGACCCCATGTAATTTACTCATTAGCATCTAATCACAAAGACTACCCAGCACAGATGTGCATGCTGGTGTTTAGACACATGGGATTGTTCAATATGCTTAGCTAGCTACGTTCTCAGCTTCCCATTCAGCTCCAATGTAGCCTGGAATCTCAGGGTGGTCGCAAACTTAGGGGTGTCACCACACAAGAATATTTGAGAAGTTCAACTACTGTCCAGATACCATTCAACACATGCTAACTTTGCCTGAAGACACCTTTGATGATTTACTTTCCCTTCTCACAGTAGACTCTGTGGTTAGAAGTCAAGTCAATGATGAGAAAACCGGCCTTGTAGTCCAATAATTACTATTACTCAATGTTTCTTCTGATTCAACACTACTGTGGTTTAAGCTCATGACTAAGCTTTACTGGCCACATTACCTCGCTTTGCGACTGTCTGCCTGCACTTGAGGCATTATGGAAAAGTTTGAGTCACCCTCATCTGGACAGGAACTGACTGAGCGGACTGGTCTGTCTAATAGCATACCGATGCTACTTCATTCAGAACTATGACGTCTTTCGAATAACATTATAGATGTGTAATGATAAAAAAAACACATACTCACTAATCTATTTCAGCGCTGGAGATATAAATAGGTTGGAGAGAAAGTGATTATAGATATAGGTTGGAGAAAGTGGTAAGAAGTGATGGGGCTAATAGTATTACATCCAGGTATGTTAGTATAAGGGAGGATAGCAGACCTGCACCACAGAGTGTCCTCCCGCCAGAGCCTTGACTGCCCCTCTGCTGCCTTCGGTCTCGTAGTGGGCACGGTGGTGAGATTTGGGCTGCACCTCGATCTGCAAGTTGTACGGCCCCGAGCTGGATGGCAGCTGCCAGTCAAGGGCTGGCAGAGATGGGCTAAGATGGAGAGGCTATATTTAAAGTTTGCAATGTAACAAGACACGACTGCAGATTGTCGGTGCTTTGCTGGGATGTTTCCTCATAATGGATATTTCTGAGTTGACTTTAATTTGACCTCAATAACGTTCAGTTGTGTGGAGCTATCAGTCAGTCAAAGTCTCGCTTCAGCTTACCTGACATATTGCTTTGGCTTGAACCATGAGTATGGGTGCGGTGGCACATCCAGTAACGCCCCACAGTAGTTCTCCTTCTTAAAGGGCATGCGGGAGGAGGGGTACTCATCCTGACAAAGCTCCCCAGGGCTGAGCTCCTCTCCTCCAGGCTCCACCTTCAGACAGACCGCCTCAGGCTCCAGGCTGGTCTTCCGTGCCTTCAGAGGGATGCCTTCCCCCAGGTCCGCCACACCGTCTGTGGTCAGAGCGTTGATGGCTGCAACTATGGCTGAGTTGGTGTACTGGTTGGTGTTGTTAGGCATCCAGGACTCGTCTGTGACGCTGAGGCGTGGGGAGGTGTGAGGGGACGTCCGGGGGGAGTAGTTGGGGGAGTAGGGGTACTTGCAGGTTGCGGTTCCATTGAAGCTGTATTTCCTCTTCCCACCACAAGGGGAGTTGGGCCTGGATCCCCGCTGGCCCATCCAGCTGTCGTCTGTGACACTGGTGCGGGGGGAAGTGGAGGGGGAGTGACGGGGGGAGCCCAAATGGGTGCAAGTATCACCCGGCAGGGTGAGAGAGGAGGAGCCCTTGGGTGAGACGCAGGGCGACTGCCAGGGCGAGTTCTGGGGTGAGTTTTCATAGTTGTAGGAGAAGCCTGACTCATAGGACGAGGCCTCGGAGTGACAGCTGCGCGACGACACACTGCTGGCCGGGCTGAGGCAGCTGGGGTCACGGTAGCCATCTGTGTTGGGCAACGTCAGGGTCACGATGGAGTTGACCTGTTTAGCCACAGGAAGGTTGTTTCTCTCTTCCACCTCGTCCTCAGGAAACTGCCCGTAGGCTGTGATCTCAATACGAGGGCTCTCGAGGACAGGGGCCCCGTTTGGACGGATGCTAGGGGACGAGAAGTATCCCACTGTCCTCATGTCGTTGTGGGCGCTGTAGCTGGGAGGCTGGCTGATGGAGACTGATATGGTGGGGCCAGACTGGAGACTGTGGTACTGGGAGGGCAGGCAGGGTTTGCCCAGGGTGAGACTGACGTTGGGGGTGTGGCTGTATGCATCTGAAAAGCAAATACATGGAATGAGTTAGAATTATGGTCCATAAACACTCTCATTGACTCACACACTGAAACACATACTGTAGTTGCCAGTTAACTACAAAGAAATCTGCTCATGATGGTGTTGCTCATGATGGTGTTGCTCATGATGGGGTGTAAACGGCATCGACCCTGATGCAGAAAGTAAACACGTTCCTGTATCCAAATAAGAGCAAAACCAGAAAACTCTAAACAGAATGGGTTTCCCCAACCACAGAAAAAAATCACCAACACACAGTTCAACACACCAGCCTGAAAGCCACAACCTCCACAAATGAACAAAGGTGAGACTTATAAAAATAAGGGCCAAAAATAACCACAGCCATAAAAGCAGATGTAGACTATTACATTTTTCAATTTCACATTACCTCAAAGCATTAAGGAACCACATACTAGAATTTTTGTTGGCTAGTTTATTCTATTAAAAGCTATAGGAAAATGAATCACCCGTGTGTGCCACATGGCTAGTTTGTTTGCATGACTAAAGGTGCAAGCTGTACCCAACAGGGGAGGTTCAAGATGCCAGCTCCCCCACTGGGTATGAGGGTATAAGAGACAGACTGACTACCCATGTGGCACAGACAGAGGAGAATGGAGGAAGCGGTGATTAAGGGTACACAGACCTGAGTAATCTTACTACAGTCAGCTCTTAAAACTAGTCCAGTCTCAGACAGCATGCAGTCGCCAAAGCTCCTGTCTGCTGTCTACTGTGGCAAACATAAAGACATGACATCAGTGCGCCACCACATGGCTCCCACAACATAATTGTTTTTTTGTTTTTTTATTTAACCTTTATTTAACTAGGCAAGTCAGTTAAGAACAAATTCTTATTTACAATGACGGCCTACACTGTCACAATGTAATAACCTTAACATCCCAATTTCTCTTCAAATGGGGTCGGTTTACCCATGCAAGAAAAGGCAGAGAGGCATGGATTAACAATTTGAGTAAACCATCCTGAATGAGAGCTTCCACGCCCACCACTCCCTACTCATAGGAGGGGCACCCCATAATGTAATGTAGCTCTCATAATAAAGACCTATATCCCCAATATGTATCAACCATTTACCCCCCTTAATACATACAACTGTAGTGGGTACTGTAAATATAAACCTTTTGATGAAACCAAATATTTATTTCATAATGTAAGTAGCTACCATAAATATATACTTAACAAAAATATACACGCAACATGTAAAGTGTTGGTCCCATGTTTCAAGAGCTGAACCAGAGCTGTTGCCAGAGAATTTCATGTTAATTTCTCTACCATAAGCCGCCTCCAACATCGTTTTAGAGAATTTGGCAGTTCGTCCAACCCGACCTCACAACCGCAAACCACATGTAACCGCACCAGCCCAGGACCTCCACATCCAGCTTCTTCACCTGCGGGATTTTCTTAGACCAGCCACCCGGTCAGCTGAAAAAATTGTGGGTTTGCACAATCAAAGATTTTCCTCATAAACTGTCAGAAACTGTGTCAGCAAAGCTCATCTGCGTGCTCGTCATCCTCAGTATGGTCTTGACCTGACTGCAGTTCAGTGTCTTAACCCCCTAAAGTGGGCAAATGCTTAACTTCAATGGTCACTGGCACGCTGGTGAAGTGTGCTCTTCACGGATGAATCCGGTTTCAACTGTACCAGGCAGATGATAGACGGCATGTATGGGGTCGTGTTGGCCATGGTTCCCCATGGTGACGGTGGAGTTATGGTATGGGCAGGCATAAGCTACGGACAAAAAACACAATTGCATTTAATTGATGGCAATTTGAATGCAGAGATACCGTGACGAGATCCTGAGGCCCATTGTCATGCCATTTATCTACTGGCATCACCTAATGTTTCAGCATGATAATGCATGGCCCCATGTTGCAAGGATCTGTACACAATTCCTGTAAACTGAAAATGTCAGTTCTTCAATGGCCTGAATACTCACCAGACATGTCACCCATTGAACATTTTTGGGATAGTCTGGTTCGAAGAGTACGACAGCGTGTTCCAGTTCCTGACAATATCCAGCAACATTGCACATCCATTGAAGAGAAGTGGGACAACATTCCACAGGCCACAATCAACAGCCTGATCAACTCTATGTGAAGGAGATGTGTCACGCTGGATGAGGCAAATGGTGGTCACACCAGATACTGACTTGTTTTCTGATCCATTGCCCTTTTTTTTAAGTATCTGTGATCTGTGATGCATATCTGTATTCCCAGTCATGTGAAATCCATAGATTAGGGCGTCATTTATTTATTTCAATTGACTGATTTCCTTATGAACTGTAATTGTTGCATGTTGCGTTTATATTTTTGTTCAATTTAGTTAGGATAACAATGACGTAGACTATCCTAGAATCATCTCAGTATTCAGTAGGCTTCATTACATTGTCATACCTGTATAATAGTAGGCTATCTAAACAGAAGAAACCCATTGACAGACACCTGAGGAGGAAGTGTGCCACTAGACAAGACATGCAGCTATCCAATACGCAGCTATCCAAATCCGTTCAAATGTCGATGGAATTATCGTTTATGAATGCAATAGTACTATTAAACACAGTCTGCCATTCAAAAGTAACAGGAAGAGCCTACTCACCCTCTTCAGCAGATTTCATTTTTTGTTACAGACAAGGTAACAGCACGTCCTAAATCGAACTTTGAAGACAGCCGCAGGTCTGCGTTATCCAATAGCCATAAAGCTTCGCTTTAGGACTTCAATGATATTGGTAATGCGCTCTCGCTATATTCTAACAAACTTCGAAACTATGGCAAATCTCCTTAATGAGAAAGAATAAATGAATGCAGATTATTTTAAAAGCGACTCGAAGAAAAATACAAATCGTATCTGCAGAGTGAAACACTTTCGGATACAATTGGACAGAGCAAAGACATCAAAACGCAGGGTCGGGATAAAATTTCTGATTCACATGGAGAGTAAATATTATTTGAGTGGTTGATTTGTAATACCTGATTGATTTTGTGGAAGGGGATCCTAGCTGGTCTGGGCATGTGTGACGCACTGCTTGGTTTCAGAGAGCTCCTCAGTGATTATAAACTCGGGGATCACCTTCAGCGAGAGCGCACCGCCCCTTGAACAGTGACGCATCTCCACGTCTGACCAGCAGATGCGTTTAATTGAGATTCACTCCACTCACTGGGGTTCTCAGCTGCTTCCACACGTGGTTGAATAGCTGGGCTGGCAGCGACCATTGCTGTTCAGAGAGCGCTGTAGGCAAGTGGAAAATTAAATGCAATATTTACATGTAAAGACCATGAGAAGGAAGATCAGATAATGGATATGTCATTTGTATTTGTATGTATTATAGATTCCCATTAGCTGCTGCCAAGCAGCAGATACTCTTCCTCTGGTCCAAACACATGAAGGCACCTCACACACAAAAAAACACAAAAAAAACGGAAACTGTATAATACCACCATAAAACAATATTAAAATATATGTAGAGTGCATATGTGCCTGTGTGTGTGTCTCTTCACAGTGCAAAAGTGCCTGTGTGTGTGTCTCTTCACAGTCTACGTTGTTCCATGAGGTGTAGTTTTAACTGTTTTTTAAATCTAATTTTACTGCTTGCATGAGTTACTTAATGTGGAATAGTGTTCCATGTAGTGTACTAATGTCCATTTCCCAGAGTGTGTTCTGGACTTGGGGACTGTGAAGAGACCCCCGGTGGCGTATCTTGTGGGGTATGCATGGGTGTCTGAGCTGTGTGCTATAACATTTGAACAGAAGGCTTGGTGCTTTCAACATGTCAATACCTCTCACAAAGACAAGTACTGATGCAGTCAATCTCTCCTCTACTTTGAGCCAGGAGAGATTGACATGGATGGAATTGATGTTAGCTCTTTGTGTACATTTAAGGGCCAGCCGTGCTGCTTTGCTTTGGGCCATAAGGGTGGAGGGGTTGAAGGGTGCACCGCCCACCCTCCACTCTCCTGTCTCCCATCATCGATGTGCTCCTTTTTTCTCTGGCACTGCTGACAGAATCCCCCAGTCTGTTTCCTGTTGTGTATGGCGGTTGCCAGGTAACGGTGGCAGGCCTCCAGTGGAGAGGGAGTTTTCTGAAGCAGTGATCACCCCAAGGCTGAGAGAGCACTCATAGTGAGTGGGGCTCAGCTTAAAGGGCTAATGAGCCCTTAAGCCAGCACGAAGCCCAGACACAACACTGACCAACAGCTCCCTAATGCAGCACTTAACACAATCTCTACTAAACACACAGTATGCGTGAGCATTTTAATATGTGTTTGCAGATCTCCCTTGAGGAGACATCTTTAAATCAGAACCCCGGCCATTATAGCTGGTAATTTCATTTGCATTGGTCACTCCTACTTAATTCAAACAGTGTGCACTGGAATTCCAGAACAAACCCAGTCAAAAATGGAGTTAGGCTAGAGAAGCCATTTGGCCATTTAGTAACAAGGTACAGTAGCATAATAGCATAATGGTAGGTCTTTCCAGCGTATAAAAAGCTGAAAATGTAATAGAAAATACACATTTAACAAAATGTTCCTCCACATATCTAACATTTCTGCAATGTAATTGTTTTAGTATTGGGCTCCCGAGTGGCGCAGCAGTCTAAGGCACCTCAGTGCTAGAAGTGTCACTACGGACCCTGGTTCAATCCCGGGCTGTATCACACCCGGCCGTGATCGGGAGTCCCATAGGGCGGAGCACAATTGGCCCAGCGTCGTCCGGGTTAGGGTAGGGTTTGGCCGGGGTAGGCCATCATTGTAAATAAGAATTTGTTCTTAAATTACTTGCCTAGTTAAATAAAGGTTAAATATATAAATACAAATTCTACCCAGGGGATGCCTAACATGATTTTGTCCAGAAATGTCAAATAGATGCATTCCTGCAGCATTTAAAATGATCTCATTCACAACCATCCAACAGAAAACAGACCTGACATATTGATAATATGAATTCTGCTTACTGTCAAATCTAATTTTGACACTTCTTACAGCTCTTTGATAATTTGATCCAATGCTCCCTTAGTCTGTGCTGACGAATGACTGATGCTCCATATTTCCTTCTAATGAAGGTAACATTATTATTGAGTGTAATGGACTTACAGTAGCTTTGACATTGTGGACACACCTGTGTAGATTTTCCACAACACAAATCAAATCAAATTGTATTAGTCACATGCGCCGAATACAACAGGTGTAGACCTCACCGTGAAATCCTTACTTACAAGCCCTTAACCAACAATGAAGTTAAAGAAATAGAGTTAAGAAAATATTTACTAAATAAACTAAAGTAAAAAATTGAATAAAAAGTAAGGCTATATACAAGGGGTACCGGTACCGAGTTTTTCTTCATTTGTACTATTTTCTACATTGTAGAATAATAGTGAAGACATCACAACTATGAAATAACACATAGGGAATCATTTAGATACCCAAAAGTGTTAAACAAATCAAAATATATGTTATATTTGAGATTCTTCAAAGTAGCCACCCTTTGCCTTGATGACAGCTTTGCACATTCTTGGGGCGTCAGGAAGTCCAGGATCCATTTGCAGAGGGAGGTGTTTAGTCCCAGAGTCCTTAGCTTAGTGATGAGCTTTGTGTGCACTATGGTGTTGAACCCTGAGCTGTAGTCAATGAACAGCATTCTCACATACAGTGGGGAGAACAAGTATTTGATACACTGCCGATTTTGCAGGTTTTCCTACTTACAAAGCATGTAGAGGTAGGTACACTTCAACTGTGAAGTGTACCTCTACCTCTACCTACCTACCATACAATCACATTGTATGATTTTTAAATAATTAATTTGCATTTTATTGCATGACATAAGTATTTGATCACCTACCAACCAGTAAGAATTTCGGCTCTCACAGACCTGTTAGTTTTTCTTTAAGAAGCCCTCCTGTTCTCCACTCATTACCTGTATTAACTGCACCTGTTTGAACTCGTTACCTGTATAAAAGACACCTGTCCACACACTCAATCAAACAGACTCCAACCTCTCCACAATGGCCAAGACCAGAGAGCTGTGTAAGGACATCAGGGATAAAATTGTAGACCTGCACAAGGCTGGGATGGGCTACAGGACAATAGGCAAGCAGCTTGGTGAGAAGGCAACAACTGTTGGCGCAATTATTAGAAAATGGAAGAAGTTCAAGATGACGGTCAATCTCCCTCGGTCTGGGGCACCATGCAAGATCTCACCTCGTGGGGCATCAATGATCATGATGAAGGTGAGGGATCAGCCCAGAACTACACGGCAGGACCTGGTCAATGACCTGAAGAGAGCTGGGACCACAGTCTCAAAGAAAACCATTAGTAACACACTACGCCGTCATGGATTAAAATCCTGCAGCGCACGCAAGGTCCCCCTGCTCAAGCCAGTGCATGTCCAGGCCCGTCTGAAGTTTGCCAATGACCATCTGGATGATCCAGAGGAGGAATGGAAGAAGGTCATGTGGTCTGATGAGACAAAAATAGAGCTTTTTGGTCTAAACTCCACTCGCCGTGTTTGGAGGAAGAAGAAGGATGAGTACAACCCCAAGAACACCATCCCAACCGTGAAGCATGGAGGTGGAAACATAATTCTTTGGGGATGCTTTTCTGCAAAGGGGACAGGACGACTGCACCGTATTGAGGGGAGGATGGATGGGGCCATGTATCGCGAGATCTTGGCCAACAACCTCCTTCCCTCAGTAAGAGCATTGAAGATGGGTCGTGGCTGGGTCTTCCAGCATGACAACGACCCGAATCACACAGCCAGGGCAACTAAGGAGTGGCTCCGTAAGAAGCATCTCAAGGTCCTGGAGTGGCCTAGCCAGTCTCCAGACCTGAACCCAATAGAAAATCTTTGGAGGGAGCTGAAAGTCCGTATTGCCCAGCGACAGCCCCGAAACCTGAAGGATCTGGAGAAGGTCTGTATGGAGGAGTGGGCCAAAATCCTACAGGAAACGTATGATCTCTGTAATTGCAAACAAAGGTTTCTGTACCAATTATTAAGTTCTGCTTTTCTGATGTATCAAATACTTATGTCATGCAATAAAATGCAAATGAATTACTTAAAAATCATACAATGTGATTTTCTGGATTTTTGTTTTAGATTCCGTCTCTCACAGTTGAAGAGTACCTATGATAAAAATTACAGACTTTTACATGCTTTGTAAGTGGGAAAACCTGCAAAATCGGCAGTGTATCAAATACTTGTTCTCCCCACTGTAGGTATTCCTTTTGTCCAGGTGGGAAAGGGCAGTGTGGAGTGCAATTGAAATTGCTTAATCTGTGAATCTGTTGATGCGCTATGCGAATTGGAGTGGGTCTAAGGTTTCAGGGATGATAGTGTTGATGTGAGCCATGACCAGCCTTTCAAAGCACTTCATTTAAGCAGGTTACCTTTGCTTTCTTGGGCACAGGGACTATGGTGGTCTGCTTAAAACATGTAGGCATTACAGACTCAGTCAGGGAGAAGTTGAGAATAGCAGTGAAGACACTTGCCAGTTGGTTCATGCATGCTTTGAGTACACGTCCTAGTAATCCGTTTGGCCCCGCAGCCTTGTGGATGTTGAACTGTTTAAAGGTCTTACTCACATTGGCTACTGCGAGCGTGATAACACAGTCGGCGGGAACAGCTGGTGCTCTTATGCAAGCAAGCATTAAAGGCATTTAGCTCATCTGGTAGGCTCGCATCACTGGGCAGCTCGCGGCTGGATTTCCCTTTGTAGTCCGTAATAGTTTGAAATCCCTGCCACATCCGACGAGCATCAGAGCCAGTGTAGTAGGATTCGATTTTAGTCCTGTATTGACCCTTTGCCTGTTTGATGGTTTGTCTGAGGGCATAGTGTGATTTCTTATAAGGATCCGGGTTAGTATGTCGCTCCTTGAAAGCGGAAGCTCAAGCCTTTAGCTCGGTGCGGATGTTGCCTGTAATCCATGGCTTCTGGTTGGGATATGTACGTACGGGGACGACGTCGTCGATGCACTTATTGATGAAGCCAGTGACTGAGGTGATATACTCCTCAATGCCATTGAATGAATCCCGGAACATATTCCAGTCTGTGCTAGCAAAACAGTCCTGTGCGTAGCATCCGCGTCATCTGACCTCTTCCGTATTGAGCGAATCACGGGTACTTCCTGCTTTAGTTTTTGCTTGTAAGCAGGAATCAGGAGTATAGAATTATGGTCAGATTTGCCAAATGGAGGGTGAGGGAGAGCTTTGTATGTGTCTCTGTGTGTGGAGTAAAGGTGGTCTAGAGATTTTTTTCCTCTGGTTGCACATGTGACATGCTGGTAGAAATGAGGAAAAACTGATAAGTTTGCCTGCACTAAAGTCCCCAGCCGCTAGGAGCGCCGCTTCTGGATGAGCATTTTCTGATTTGCTTATGGCCTTATACAGCTTGTTGAGCCCGGTCTTAGAGCCAGCATCAGTTTGTGGTGGTAAATAGACCAGATGCTGCTGGAAGTGGTTTTGGAGGGCCAGTAGGAGGCACTCGTTCCTCTTGTTTAAAATATATTTATATCCCAATGCCCCAGGGCAGTGATTGGGGCCCTCCACTGTGATTATTTTTTTACCCTGCTGGTCATCTATGAACATCTGAACATCTTGGTGAAAGATCTGGCCTTAATGGCCATGTATTGTTATAATCTCCACCCGGCACAGCCAGAAGGGGACTGGCCACCCCTCAGAGCCTGGTTCCTCTAGGTTTCTTCCTAGGGAGTTTTTCCTAGCTACCGTGCTTCTACATCTGCATTGCTTGTGGTTTTAGGCTGGGTTTCTGTATAGCACTTTGTGACATCGGCTGATGTAAAAAGGGCTTTATAAATACATTGAATTGATTGATTAACGTGTAGGGTGCAGTCTTTCAGCTGGGACGTTAAACGGGTGTCCTGACTCTCTGTGGTCTCTAAAGATCCCATGGTACTCATCGTAAGAGTAGGGGTGTTAACCCTGCTGCCCTGGTGAAGTTTCCTATTCAACCATAATTTCCACCTTATCATCCCCAGCTTCCAATTGGCTCATTCATTCACCCCATGTAACTATTACCTGGATAAATTAAATATTCAGTGTCAGGTCTTTGCCACCATCTTGTGGTCAAAAATGATTCTCCATCTGCATGAATACAATACTGAGGGTTACCAGCATTATAACCAAAGATAGTACCGTAGATAGGTTTTCTAAACTCTCTGGTATAACATTTACCACTCAAATCAGAAAACGTTTAACTAGAAGAGATTAATGAGATATAAAAAACACTTATTTCCTTGAGCATGACATGGGGGAGTCCTTTTTAAGCAATCACACCATATGAAACTATTATTTATTACAATTTCAGTTTATTGCTCATTAAATCAATAGCAATACGACAAATAAGTAATGCTTTTGGAAATTGCAGTCTATGACATGGAAAGTCCTCAACAGATTAAACCTGTATAACACAATACAGACCACATGTATCCACAGAAAACACATTGTTAAGACGATTGGGATCAAGTTAACTTCTATTAAAGTGACACAGCCATGTCTATACATCACTCATAAATAAACACAACAGCCCTGTCTGTATCATAAAGCATTGCCATGTACAGACTATTCAGGAATGATTTGCTTGAGTTCAACTTAAATGGGATACAAAAACAGAAATATACAACTTAACTGTACAGAGAAAAACAATAAGGAAAAGAGATGTGTGAGCATGATGATACATGTATTAAATTGTGTTTGGACTAGGAACCTATATCTGACTAAATGCACTCACATGGCAAGAATAATTTAAAAAAAGAAGGTATTCCTACAAACCGCTGTCAGGTTTCATCTTTGCATCCAGTTAGTTTCATCTCAAGACCAGAAGACATGATCAGAGCTTAATAAAGAAACTGTCATATTAAATCATAGGACGTCTACATAACGACAGCCTTAATATTCTGTGGTTGTTTGAGATTGAGAGAGAACAGTATTGTCATTGTGAAACATTGTCAGAAGCGAGTGGTTACAGCAAGGTAGATCCCCTTTGGTCAAACTGCTGGCCCAAGAGATCTTTCAAATAATAGACAGAACACACTAGCTAGTCTAGCTAATCCTCTGACATCGCTATGAGAGATGATATCCAAACGCAACAATCAAACAATGTGGCACAAAAGCACTATGGCGTAATACACTGTGTTCAAGGCCAGGATGCACAGAATACAATTGCTTAAATCAAAGTAACTACGGGGTGCTGGTTTCATACTATGAGGTATTTTACATGATATTCAGCTTCTGGAAATGTAAAGGACTTATTGTACAAAGAGAGAAAATCCTAAGCCAGTAGTAAATCCAAATTAAACCATCATACAAGTATCTCTACTTAGTAATGTTCAATGTAATAAAAAAACATTAAAAAATACACATACAAAAATGCGGAAAGCATAGTCATAGAGTTACGCTTGAAGCCGATTTGTTGGAAGTGCATTAAAACAGAAGAAGGCAAATTGACCCAAACCATCCTGTCCAGTGCATCAAAGGGGAAATAGTTATTTTTATACCTCTTCCCTCAGTCCCTTTTTGGTTTTGTCTTTTCAAGAATTACCACATTTCAGTGACACATTCATAAAATTCTCTCTTCATGTTTTTGCTTCTAGTGGTTCCTTGACCTCTTCAGGTTCCCTTTACAGTGGATCAGTAAAACAAATCTCTGAAAAGAACGGTTGGATCGTAGAGAGAGTAAGAAAAATAATTAGAGGAAGTGTGTAAGTAGGAGAGAGCTTAAAATGGCTCATGAGGACAGCTTGGAGTAGCTGGGTGGTGAGAACTTGCGCTTCAGGTATTTGATGATATAGAGGGGAAGACAGCTGACGACGGTGATCGCTGACACCTTCCACAGGAAGGCTGGCGTTGTGATGAAGGCCAGGTCTGAGAGAAAAAACAACACGGGTTAGAAATCTGTCCAGATATCAGCACATACAAAATGTGCCAGACACTAATATGTTCATATTCATTAATTTGTTACCACTTAGGTCTTAAGGTGCCCTTAGTTTTGACTATTCAAAATATTTAGTTGATAATCATGGATACAGCTTTTCTGTATATAAGAGCTTTTGCACAAATTCCTGGAATGAGACATCACTGAGTGCAATGGTAAAACAATATAAAAAGTAGCAGGCAAACATGCTCATACACTATATATATATATATATATATATATATATATATATAAATAAAAGTATGTGGACATCCCTTAAAATTAGTGGATTTGGCTATTACAGCCACAACCGTTGCTGACAGGTACATAAAATCAAGCACACATCAATGCAATCTCCATAGACAAACATTGGCATTAGAATGGCCTTACTGAAGAGCTCAGCGACTTTCCATGTGGCACTGTCATAGGATGCCACCTTTCCAACAATTTAGTTGGTGACATTTCTGCCCTGCTAGAGCTGCCCCGGTCAACTGTAAATGTTGTTATTGTGAAGTGGAAACGTCTAGGAGTAACAACAGCTCAGCCGCGAAGTGGTAGGCCACACAAGATCACAGAACGGGACTGCAGAGTGCTGAAGCGCGTAAAAATTCTGTCCTCGTTTGCAACAATCACTTTCGAGTTCCAAACTGCACCTGTAAGCACAAAAACTGTTTGTCGGGTGCTTCATGAAATGGGTTTCCATGGCCGAGCAGCTGCACACAAGCCTAAGATCACCATGGGCAATGCCAAGCGTTGGCTGGAGTGGTGTAAAGCTCGCTGGCCTGGCCTGCAAAGAGCCCTGACCTCAACCCCATTGAAGACCTTCGGGATCAACTGGAACGCCGACTGCGAGCCAGGCCTAATCCCCCAACATCAGTGCCCGACCTCACTAATGCTCGTGGCTGAATGGAAGCAAGTCCCCGCAGCAATGTTCCAACATCTATTGGAAAGCCTTCTCAGAAGAGTGGAGGCAGTTATCGCAGCAAGGGGGGGGGGGGGACCAGCTCCATATTAACGGCCATTATTTTGGAATGAGATGTTAGACGAGCGGGTGTCCACATACTTTTGGCCATGTAGTGTATGTCACATCAAATAGGGCTGCAAAAGACATGGTCAGAGTATGGTCACTGAAGGAACATGAACAAGGCTGAACAGTCACAGCACGGTCAAAAACAGTGATGAGGAAAGATTGAAAAGGAGGAGGAACAGGAGAGGTAGCGTTTCCACGGTGCTGCACACCTACCCAGAAAACCTCCAAAGGACACCCTGCCTATGCCTGTCCCAAGGCCACATACAGAAGAAAATGGGAGGAGGAGTAGAGAGAGAGAGAGAGATACGCAGAAGAGAGCGAGGGGGTGAGAGAGAGAGAGAGAGAGAGAGAGAGAGAGAGATACACAGAAGAGAGCGAGGGGGCGAGAGAGACAGAAGACGGCAGACACGAGCAAAGCACAGGTTTAATTTGGTTAGTGCAAAGTGCGTCAAATCAAAACACATTTACATTTTTGTCGTTTAGCAGACACTTATCCAGAGCGACTTACAGGTACATACAGTGGGGAGAACAAGTATTTGATACACTGGCGATTTTGCAGGTTTTCCTACTTACAAAGCATGTAGAGGTCTGTAATTTGTATCATAGGTACACTTCAACTGTGAGAGACAGAATCTAAAACAAAAATCCAGAAAATCACATTGTATGACTTTTAAATAATTAATTTGCATTTTATTGCATGACATAAGTATTTGATCACCTACCAACCAGTAAGAATTCCGGCTCTCACAGACCTGTTAGTTTTTCTTTAAGAAGCCCTCCTGTTCTCCACTCATTACCTGTATTAACTGCACCTGTTTGAACTCGTTACCTGTATAAAAGACACCTGTCCACACACTCAATCAAACAGACTCCAACCTCTCCACAATGGCCAAGACCAGAGAGCTGTGTAAGGACATCAGGGATAAAATTGTAAACCTGCACAAGGCTGGGACGGGCTACAGGACAATAGGCAAGCAGCTTGGTGAGAAGGCAACAACTGTTGGCGCAATTATTAGAAAATGGAAGAAGTTCAAGATGACGGTCAATCTCCCTCGGTATGGGGCACCATGCAAGATCTCACCTTGTGGGGCATCAATGATCATGAGGAAGGTGAGGGATCAGCCCAGAACTACACGGCAGGACCTGGTCAATGACCTGAAGAGAGCTGGGACCACAGTCTCAAAGAAAACCATTAGTAACACACTACGCCGTCATGGATTAAAATCCTGCAGCGCACGCAAGGTCCCCCTGCTCAAGCCAGCGCATGTCCAGGCCCATCTGAAGTTTGCCAATGACCATCTGGATGATCCAGAGGAGGAATGGGAGAAGGTCATGTGGTCTGATGAGACAAAAATTTGTCTAAACTCCACTCGCCGTGTTTGGAGGAAGAAGAAGGATGAGTACAACCCCAAGAACACCATCCCAACCGTGAAGCATGGAGGTGGAAACATCATTCTTTGGGGATGCTTTTCTGCAAAGGGGACAGGACGACTGCACCGTATTGAGGGGAGGATGGATGGGGCCATGTATCGCGAGATCTTGGCCAACAATCTCCTTCCCTCAGTAAGAGCATTGAAGATGGGTCGTGGCTGGGTCTTCCAGCATGACGACGACCCGAAACACACAGCCAGGGCAACTAAGGAGTGGCTCAGTAAGAAGCATCTCAAGGTCCTGGAGTGGCCTAGCCAGTCTCCAGACCTGAACCCAATAGAAAATCTTTGGAGGGAGCTGAAAGTCCGTATTGCCCAGCGACAGCCCCGAAACCTGAAGGATCTGGAGAAGGTCTGTATGGAGGAGTGGGCCAAAATCCCTGCTGCAGTGTGTGCAAACCTGGTTAAGAACTACAGGAAACATATGATCTCTGTAATTGCAAACAAAGGTTTCTGTACCAAATATTAAGTTCTGTTTTTCTGATGTATCAAATACTTATGTCATGCAATAAAATGCAAATTAATTACTTAAAAATCATACAATGTGATTTTCTGGATTTTTGGATTTTAGATTCCGTCACTCACAGTTGAAGAGTACCTATGATAAAAATTACAGACTTCTACATGCTTTGTAAGTGGGAAAACCTGCAAAATCGGCAGTGTATCAAATACTTGTTCTCCCCACTGTACATGATCATACTTTTTTTGTACTGGTCCCCCGTGGGAATCGAACCCACAACCCTGGCGTTGCAAGCGCAATGCTCTACCATCTGAGCTACACGGGACACAAAAGCTGCAGTGCAGTGTAGTGCAAAGGGTGAGACTGTTGCACTACAAGAGTAAAGTGCTTGGCAAATCTGCCTTCGACATAAAGCAACATAAAAAATAATTATTTCCCTTCAACTCTTCTCAGCACAATAGCAAACAGCACATCAAAAAATAAGGGGAGGATAAATAAAGTAGAAGTGAGTTGTTTTGTCCCCTCAGGTAAAGAACATTTACTTACCAAAGTACTCGTTGAGGAAGGCGAGTGAGGCTATGTAGCAGCCCAGACTGAGGAACTCTGCTAGCACCATGAGCCAGTGCCAGGTACGAATGTTGAGCGCCACCATGAGCAGCTCGGTGAGGATTAGTGCAGTGAAGGAGATGGCCACCACGTGCACAAACTCCGACTCAAACAACAGCAGTGCGCCGTACATCAGGATGCCGCCTGGGGGCGCCACAAAGAAGTGTTACTGACGTAGTAGTGGTTGAGTAACTGTTTAACCAGCTTGAGAAAGAAACTAGAGAATGGATCAACTAGAATGTATTCTAGGAATCAACTAGAATCAATTTGTTTTTAGTTAACAATGAACAGACCTAAAAATACAATTAATTGGTGTATTCTTTTAGGGGACCAAATATGACAAGTACATTAGGCCTTTGTTTTGGTTTACTTCTTAAAAGTTACTTTGATCCCCAATGGGGAAAGGGGGATACTTAGTCAGTCGTACAACTGAATGCATTCAACTGAAATGTGTCTTCCGCATTTAACCCAACCCCTCTGAATCAGAGAGGTGCGGGAGGCTGCCTTAAATTAACATCCACGTCGTCGTTGCCCAGGGAACAGTGGGTTAACTGCCTTGCTCAGGGGCCAAACTACAGATTAAATCAAGCAACCTTTCTGTGCCCCCGCACACAGACTGTACCGGTACACCCTGTATATAGGCTCGCTACCGTTATTTTACTGCTGCTCTTTAATTATTTCTTATTTTTATCTTTTACTAATCCATTTTTTACTCAACACTTATTTTTCTTAAAACTGCATTGCTGGTTAAGGGCTTGTAAGTAAGCATTTCACTGTAAGGTTTAGACTAATTTGATTTGAATGGCAGCACAACGCTCCTACCCGCCAGACTACCTGCCGCCCCTTCAATGCTCACTGAAAGTCTGTTATTCAACGTATGCTCATTGAGACACCAGACAGTGTCCACCTATTAGGATTACAGTAAGTCTGGAGACACAGGGTTTGACTTAATTACATTATTTATGAGGGCGAACAAACAATGTGTCCTAGTGTATCCCGAACCCACCAAGGTAAACCCCTCGGAGTACTGTAGCTTGACACTCATTCAACTATTCTATGGTGGTGCCTACTGTATTTTGATAGCCTTTCATTAACGTGCCACAAATTGAGCTTAATTGCTCATAACCGATCACATAATTGCCTTTTCCATACAGTCTACATACAGTGGATTCATGGGAGTTAAACTCTGTAATAAATTAAGACCGACGATCACGGCCTGTTTTTCATTGGACTTTGGTATTAGGCCTTTAATTAAAAAACGACGGCTGTCAGGAAGACAAAAGACCCCGTGTAACTGGGGACGACGCATGGAAACCTAAGCTACTGAGAAACAGGACGGTCTGAGTCAGGGGGCAGTGGAATTGAGTATTGTAAAAATTATGAAATAGAAGTGTGTTGCCTGGATGAACAGTGAGCAATACAAGGTGGTTAATTAACTATGCTCCGCGTCATTCAGGTTGCTTTCAGAAAAGCTGCCGTACTGTGCAGATTGGATCCTTTGGATGTAAGAGGCTGTGCACCTGGCCACCACCTGTTAGATTCCTAACATCCATAATGTTTCCCAGCACCCTCACCTGTGTGTTAGCATTCATCATTAGAACTGTGTTAAGGAAATCAAACTCCGAAAGCTACGGAGGAGAATTCTGTCAATTCTCTTACCTTGGTAAATACTGATTAACACCCAAATGAAGAAAGTCTTGAAAGACAAGGAACGACCCTAGAAGAGAAAAAATACAGAATTGCAGACGTCATAATGTAATTCCTGTCAAAACACAAAACAAAACTGTTGAATTCACTTCAACCTGTTAAACCCTTTAAATAGAGTCAGTGTAAATTGGCCATCAATTCCCCTTTTCAGCCTGTATTACATCGGATAGGTTGACATTGTACCTTGGTGAGGTCTTTATAAAGCTCGGGGTACAGCAGGGCCATCTCTGGCTTCACGTCCTGGTCCAGCACCAGGGAAAATACAGGGAACATAGTGTAGATGGTAGAATACCTGCACAGAATGGGAGAACAGAGTTAATACAGAACACTGTACCACAGCATGAACAGAAAGGAGCTCGCGTTCAGGTGCATGCACATACCGTACGCACACAGGAAAACAAGTGCAAAACAGACGGCCACATACCCAACCATGAGGAAACCCTGGTACAAAGGGACTGACGCAAAGTAGAAAATGGAGGAAAACACCGCCTGCAAAGAGGGAGGGAGATACGACATTCAATTCAAGTCCTTCCACATCAAGTACTACTAACATAAACAGGTTCAGGTCTACCTGCATAGTTGATATGATCATGCCTCTGTGCATGACAAACTGTCCCAGGCCAGCTGAGCGCTTGTAGCTGTTCCTGCCGTGGACCATAAGCAGCCGACCAATGTGCTTAAACTGAGTGATGGAGAAATCCGCCGCCAGGGATGCCTGCTTCCCCTCCTGCATCGGAAGAGAAAAAGAGCGTCATGCTATTCTAGGGAAGGACACACCCCATATCGGACTAAATATGGCTCCCATAACAGGTTTAGCATTTATTTGTATTGCTATTTAATGCAATAATTAGTGGATAGGGTAAGAGAAGGAGTGATATGGATTGTTAACCTTTCCTTCAATACCAATACCACAGTCTGCTGCCTGGATCATACTGACATCATTACCTCCGTCACCTGGGAGAGACAAGAGAGCCACATGTCAGCCACAGGCTCAATTATAATATGTAAAAGAGCCATATGGAAATAAGGCTTATGCCCCAGGATGATGACAAAACGATATTAACAGAGATGCCCATGCTCTTTGATTGTGGACATAATAGGTATGTACCTTCTCATACTGGGTCTAGTTTCTTCAATTTCAAAGCAAAGTAGTCAATAATTTTCTACAATCCATTTATTTTACAATTTGGTATTCATTGTACAGATTATTGTAGCAGTTGTGTGTCTCATACAAAGGATGAGAGTGGTTAGTTGTTACAGAACCTGTGCCATAGGTGAGCCCCTTTCCACCTACGGCACAGGGGCTCACCTATGGCACAGGTTCTGTTGGCTGTGTCCTGCTTGAGCAGCTGGACGATCTGGGCTTTCTGAGTAGGGGAGCAACGACAGCAGACTACCGCAGGACACTGACACGCCAGCTCCACAAACTCATGCTCATAGTACCGCAGACACACCTGCGGGAGGAGAAACATATGGATTTCACATAATACTTCCTTCTCTTTTTTGGGCTTATCAAATTATAACTGATGTGCTTTGTTGCTCTGTTTTGCAGTTTTGGCCTCAAAAGGATTTGTAGTTTTGGGTGCACTACAGTAGAATCTTGAGAGGCCAGTGAGAAGTGTGCTTGTGGTGTTGTACCTCCAAGGAGTCTCCAGAGATGACCAGAGCACAGTCGTGTTTCCTTCTGAAGGCATTGAGCTCCAGATGGGCATCTCCTCTGTTGGAGACCTGCTTGAGAGCCAGGCAATACAATTAGTGGAAGGACAGATACAAGACCATTTCCACATCCCTTTAACACGCATAAAGTGACAGATCATTATTTTAACATTAAAAAGAAGGAGAAGCGTACCGATCTGAACACGTGAATATCTTGACTTCTGGACACCAAATGGGAGCTTTTAGCAATACAAGTAGCTGTCTCCAGCTTATCCCCAGTCAGCATCCATATCTGAACAAAAAACAAAGCCATGAGTAGAAAATCAGTGACAGAGTATCCGCAATGGCATTAAAAGAACCATATTGCACTATTTCATATTTGTACAAGGACCAGTCAGATTCCATGGAGTGCCTCTTTTTCCCGGCTAACATTACACTATACATGGAAAGGACAGCGCACTAAAAATGCAGCCAACATGAACAGTATGTTCACAGTTGTAGTAAAAACCAAAAGGACAGCGTGGTCTCACACCTTGATCCCAGCGTTTCTGAGGAGCTCCAGGGTTGGCCTGACGTCGGCCTGTAGTTGGTCCTCAACCCCTGTCAAACACAGGAGCTCCATCTCCCTCTCCAGACTCTCTACCACCGCTGACACCTTCAGAGCCCGGTCGTGCATACTTAGCTTGGCCTGGTTGTACCGGTTCTACACAGACACAGAGAGGGAAAGATAATCCGTCAGCAAGGGAGGAGAGATGAGAAAGGAAGTGATCATTAAAGAGAGGTAGGGAGGTACAAATTGATAGTCAACGGGAGAAAATCTGAGATAAATAGCCACGGCGAGAGAAAGTGTAGAGCACAGGGCAAGTAGTCAGCGCATTCAGCAGGACATTAATCCTCTATATATATACACAGCGGGTGAAATAAGTATTGAACACGTCACCATTTTTCTGAACTTATTTGTTTTGGTTTCTTTGTATGTATGGATTACTTGGGTTGTTACCAACATCTGGTGAACATTTCATGTCAATAGCACCTTTGGAAATATATTTACTGAGATTCACCCGCTGTGTGTGTGTGTGTATATATATATATATATATATATATATATATATATATATATATATATATATATATATATATATATATATATATAAACATTATTTGATGAAACATTGAATTTGGCTTCACTGCTATTAGCCCATAGAAATGCATTAAATAACAGATTCATTAAAATTAAAACATTTAAATCTCAATGAAGTTTGATATGAGCGATAAGAAAGTTCAGGAACACATTTTTTACACATATTTAACCATTTCTTTTAGGCACTAAACTACTTCCATATATATATTTTTTAACTGGTACCGGGCTACCTTCAGGCAAGTCTTATGAGGCTTGTGGGCATCCTAGAGCAAAACCGACATGTACGGGTTCGCGAGAGGCTCACGACTTAATACAAGTCCCGTGACGCTTGTGGGGGTCGTAGAGCAAAACCACTGACATGTACGCGAGAGCCTCGCCTTTCCAATAGAGGGGTCATAATAGTTTGTATGCCAAACTGTTTGGAAGCTACAGACATTTTCATGAGAAGGCCGGTTTTCAGGATCTCTCATGATCTGACACACCGCTGTAGCTCTGCTACCTTTCACAGCAAACGCGGTGGTTTGCGAAGCACCTCGTACATCTCTAGCTTAAACAGACAGATGTTTTTTATTACTATTGTAATTCGATATCCGTGGGGCCGCAGAAATCGACTAAAGAGGGTTAAGAAGGGACATTATGTTTTGTACCTCAAAGTCTATATACTGCTCCTCAGACAGGGATTTCTTAGCCACCACCAGGGTCCGAAGCCCTTCCCTGGCCATGTTCCCACACTGAGAACAAAAGAGGGGATTGTTAGGAGAGAGGGACGTAATATGATAAAAATATTAACTACTGAACAATTGTAGGGACACCAACTCAATCGCTATATTCCAGTCAGATATTTTTCATTAAACAAACAATATATGTTTTAACAAATTTCATATGGCATACAGTAGGTTAAACACACGCTGTATAGTATACAGTACAGGCATATATCATCTAATCTAATTGAGAGTCAGCTGCATCCGAACACTCAACCAACAACAACAGAAATCAAATGGGGAATGAAGCTGCCTTGAGGCAAAGTTCAGAGGACACAATAAAACCTACAGACGGCGGTTGATTTTTTAAATAATATGAAACGCCAATGAGCTGAAACTGATGCGCTGATTGCTTATTGACATGGTACCCATAAGGCACCACTGCTTGAACAGTCTGCGGGATATTACAGTCAATGGAACATCATTAACACCATTGTTAGGAATATGACATACTGGCTGCGTCCCAAATGGCACCCTATTCCCTATATAGCAAACTATGTCAAATCACAGCCCTGGTCAAAAAGTGTGCACTAAATAGGGAATAGGGCAAAATTTGGAGTAAATGACTCAATATTGCCAATACATTTTTAATATACAGTATTACACACCCAGTCATGGGTAGACCTGTTGATCTTGGGTTGAATTAATGTCCTGGTTAACAACTGTGGTAATTAGCCTGCATGTATTAAGATTTATTTTATTCATATAACACAGCCTGGATGGAAGCCTTACCTCCTCCTCCAGCCAATCATTGTACTGCACGATACTCGCCATGGCAACATCAGCACCCTTCATATAAAATGTGATGTCACCTGTGGTCTCCTCCTAGAGCAAAATATGAAAACATTAGATGTATAACCATATAAAAAGCATTTCATTGCCATATCATACTAACACCAGACGTGAAGTCAAATACTACTTAAAATCTGTCAAATGCGTTGAATGTTTGTGTTAACCTGCCTAGATGGGGTTTGCACTTTTCTGACTTTTCTATTGGTTCCATTGCAACAGGAAAGCTCAAATCAAGCGCAGCTTAAGTATTTGAAATGATTTCAAATAGTATTTCAACCCAGGTCTGACACATAGTTTTGTTGACCATTTCATGTGTGGTAACTAAGTCCATACTTTGACGATGATGCCCATCCTCTTGCTCTCGGAGGTGAAGGGGAAGATCTGTAGGATGTAGTAGGTTAGGATCTGTCCTGCTGGGGTCTTCAGCTGCAGGGAAGTCAGGTCCCTGTTCACCAGAGTCAGGCCTACGCTCTCCGTCCACCGCACCAGCGCCACCTGAAGAGGAGCAACGCGCACACAGTAAGGTCAGGAACACACCTGCACTACTTCACAGAACCAAGCCCTCTGCTCCTCTCATTAGGGGCTAGCTATGGGTCCACACAGAGGGTTCACAGGTCAAGGTTAGGGACGCTGTGTATGCTCACAGGGTCAGGGGTCAACTTCTTAATTGCCCTGAATCAAATCAAACACATGAAAGTAACTGGTTCATTCTTAAGAATCATTCACCGCTGAGGGAATACAATGAGACACAGAAAAAGGCTGTTGGCCTCATAGTAACAGAAGGACTATTAACTACAACTCCGTGGCCAATTATTACACAATAGAAGGAGGAGAATGGCGAATAACACTGAAGTCATAGGCTGTGTTTTAGATTATGATATGTGGTGAAGGGACCGACACCAACATAATATACCTAACATAATATACAGTTGAAGTCGGAAGTTTCCATACACTTAGGTCGAAGTCATTAAAACACATTTTTCAACCACTCCAAAGATATCATGTTAACAAACTAGAGTTTTGGCAAGTCGGTTAGGACATCTACTTTGTGCATGACAAGTAACTGTAATTGTTTACAGACAGATTATTTCACTTAAAATTCACTATATCACAATTCCAGTGGATCAGAAGTTTACATACACTAAATTGACTGTGCCTTTAAACAGCTTGGAAAATTCCAGAAAATGATATCATGGCTTTAGAAGCTTCTAATAAATAATTTGAGTCAATTGGAGGTGTATCTGTGGATGTATTTCAAGGCCTACCTTCAAACTATTTCAAGGCCTACCTTCAAACCTTCAAAATCAGCCAAGACCTCAGAAAAAACATTGTAGACCTCCACAAGTCTGGTTCATCTTTGGTAGCAATTTCCAAATGCCTGAAGGTACCACGTTCATCTGTACAAACAATAGTACGCAAGTATAAACACCATGGAACCACGCAGCCGTCATACCGCTCAGGAAGGAGACGCGTTCTGGTCGAGACGAATGTACTTTGGTGTGAAAAGTGCAAATCAATCCCAGAACAACAGCAAAGGACCTCGTGAAGATGCTGGAGGAAACAGGTACAAAAGTATCTATATCCACAGTAAAACGAGTCCAATATCGACATAATCTGAAAAGCCGCTCAGCAAGGAAGAAGCCACTGCTCCAAAACCTCTCCAAAAGCCAGACTAGGGTTTGCAACTGCACATGGGGACAAAGATAGTACTTTTTGGAGAAATGTCCTCTGGTCTGATGAAACATAATGACCATCGTTATGTTTGGAGGAAAAACGGGGAGGCTTGCAAGCCGAAGAACACCATCCCAACCGTGAAGCACGGGGGTGGCAGCATCATGTTGTGGGGGTGCTTTTGCTGCAGGAGGGACTGGTGCACTTCACAAAATAGATGGCATCATGAGGAAGGAAAATTATGTGGATATAATGAAGCAACATCTCAAGACATCAGTCAGAAAGTTAAAGCTTGGTCGCAAATGGGTCTTCCAAATGGACAATGAACCCAAGCATACTTCCAAAGTTGTGGCAAAATGGCTTAAGGGCAACAAAGTCAAGGTATTGGAGTGGCCATCACAAAGCCCTGACCTCAATCCTATAGACAATTTGTGGGCAGAACTGAAAAATGTGTGCGAGCAAGGAGGCCTACAAACCTGACTCAGTTATACCGTCAGGAGGAATGGGCCAAAATTCACCCAACTTATTGTGGGAAGCTTGTGGAAGGCTACCCGAAATGTTTTACCCAAGTTAAACAATTTAAAGGCAATGCTACCAAATACTAATTGAGTGTATGTAAACTTCGGACCCACTGGGAATGTGATGAAAGAAATAAAAGCTGAAATAAATAATTCTCTCTACTATTATACTGACATTTCACATTCTTAAAATAAAGTGGTGATCCAAACTGACCTAAGAAAGGGAATTTTTACTAGGATTAAATGTCAGGAATTGTGAAAAACTGAGTTTAAATGTATTTGGCTAAGGTGTATGTAAACTTACAACTACAAATGATAATAACCTACATAGACAGTTTCCAAGGGGGAATTTCATGTCAGGAAGTAGGCTAATGCAATTTGTCAAGTTTGCTATGCAGCAAAAAAATATGCACATTTGGATCATTTGTTTGTCCAATAATCTATATAAAGTATTACTTGGGGTCAAAAAGCATGAAAGGTAACATGGTCAATAATCGAAACAGAAAAGGCATGAACTAACATTTGGGGCGACCCGTTATTGATCTCTCATTGAAAGAGAGTCTAAGAAGTGGTAGATCTGTTCTATGTGCGATATTTCTATGCTTCCCATTCTCTAGGACTAAGCCTTCACATAGGAGTGTTAGTTATAGATCTGTCATTCTCATTGAAAGCAAGTCTAAGAAGCTGTAGATCTGTTCTATGTGCGCTATTTCTATAGCGCACATAATTTTATAATTTTCTGTACTTTCAGTTTTGTACACACACTTGCTTGTTCTGACACAAATTAGGCAAACTGTTCGAATTTTTGCAACCAGGAAATGGCGGAGTGATTTCTGCATATAGCAGATCTAAACGAACAAGGTTATCATAATGAATGGGGATCTTTGTGTGTGTGGGCCTTATCTCTGGAGTGGAGAATGGACACAGATCATTTACAAACAAACAGAGGAGTGCTTTTCTATTTGTCTTTTCCCTCCTCTCCTCAGCAGGAACTCCCGCCCCCCCATGTGAGCGTTCAGCTACACACGACTCAGTTCTCTACAGGCTCATTTTTTTATTTGCTCACTCAAAGGTTGTTATTACTGTATACAATTGGAACTGATTGCTAATACCCCATAACTTCTTTCTGGTTCCCCTTTGAGGTCCGTGCTAGGCTGGCTATATTTACTTGACACACATCTGTGGATAATAATCGCATTGGCGCACGTGTGGCAAGAACATGTGTACACGCGCACCCACAGTCAGGATCTAATACCTACCCTCTCAATCAAGTTTATCATCTCCATGGGAACTATTTAAAGCCATGTCCACTTTGATACAAACTGTATGTGAATCATGTGTTACATAAGTAATTTAAGAGACTACCCGTGACTACTTTACAACAATGGCAGACCATTTTAAACAACCCAATCAATCATTTGAATAGCATTCCAAAACATTCTAGTGATCATGTATATCAAAATGAAATTAACAGCAGCTAAGCGTTTCATGATGAAAATGGATCTGCAATAGCTTTATTCTTCCCACCATGTCATTACCAAGGATTTTTAAAAGCACTCGCTAAATATACTTTTCTTAATTGATTTAGGTCAACATTCAAAACACTAACTTGTAGCACTAACTTGTAGCTATCACATTAAAACTGTGCATGTATGCAAAACATCCATACATGCTAACTGACACGGCTGATGAATGTCCATCTTTGCAGTTTTATTTTGGTCACCTATTGAAAAGGGGACAATCTGGGAATCTACTCAACAAACAAATTGTTCCTTTGCCTGGTACTCCCAATGAATGGGGTGCACCTTTTCCATTGGATATCCTATTATCTCATATTTGAGATAAGGCCCTGGTCAAACATTCTCGGACCCGTCCCAAATGGCACCCTATTCCCTATAGACCCTGGTCCAAAGTAGAGGACTACATAGGGAACGGGGCGCCATTTGGGACGCAGCCCTCCTCTGACATCACAGGGTCAGAGATTAGAGGGGGCCCTCATCACAGCATGGTTGACCAGCAGGTCGACTGACCCCTGACCTCAGGCCGGCCACCTTAATCTCCTTAATGACAGACCATTACATTAGAGAGGGAGAGTGAGCCAGCCAATGAAATATTGGGCTCATAGTGCTGTGCTGACTGGGCTCGGACATCGCTGTCAATGAGGCTGGAAAGAGAGAGAAAAAGAACGAAGAGGCCATCAAAGAAAGTGGGGAGGAAAAAGAGTGAGAGCGAGAAAGACATATGTGAGGGAGAGTTGGAGCGGAAAAGAGAGAGGGAGATAAGGGTGAGGGGGGTGACTGAACAAGCACAGACCCCTCTCGTCGTCTCTCAGAGAAAATGTTATATTGATCAATACAAGCAGTGCCAGAAAATAGAGGCAGATAGCGGCAAGTGTAAAAGGGAAATAAATAAATATACACATCAAGGCGTGACAGGACAGACGAGCAGGCAGGCAAATCCAGAGCAGACAAACAGGGAAAAGGAGATGTATATTTTGTTACATTTTTATCTTCATTTTGACTTCTCGGCTAGGCTGGGCTCCAGCCTGGAGCAAGCCAAGGTAAGTTTCACAAAATCATTGTGTCATGGGTGAAAAACACTCCAGTGGCCCTGAACACTAATATATGGGGGGTGATTAGCGATCCTTTGATATGTATTGGATTTTTATGACAAAGTTTTAGGACGAATACTCCTCCTCATCCAGCAACCTCTCGTTCCCTGTGTGTATTCGATATTCATCCAGGACTTTCTCGGATTTCTCTAATAACAACGGCCATATTCCCATCAGAAAGGGCAGTAAATAGTGGGGTAAGCAGCACCTGGTAGTCATAAATGGTAAACTCTAGGATTACACAGACAGACAGGCAGAGGAAGGTGACGCCATGGGACTGCCGTTTGGGTCGTTATCAGTCCAGATTCTTCCTACAATTAGAGCTATAAATTTTAAAGGACACAAACACTGCTGATTAAAATAGCTTAACCTCCGACACAACTTTATGACCTCTGAGTTAATGGCCATTCCATGAGGCCCAGGTTATGACAAACTACAAAGGTAATTTAGTGTTGAAGGCGGAAACATCAGAGAAAAGCCTGGGTCGTATTCAGTAGCCACTAAACAGAAGAAAACTGACTGAAACAGGGTGGGACTACCTGAACTTGACCAATAAGAAACGCTTGTTTTGGTACAGTGTTCCCAATGAAAACAACTCTGTGGAGTTTAGAGCTGACCTCGTCAGGGCTGGAGGCCTGGTAGGTGCGGTTGTCGTCGCTGAAGTCCTGGTCGGCCTCGGCGGCAGTGGACTCCGTCTCCCCATTGACACTGGCGAAGGACTCGTAGACAGGTGTGACATTGTGGCACAGCGCGATGGCCTTCACCGCCTCGTGGATGCGGCTGCTGACGCTCTTACGGACCTTGGGGGCCGCTGCCTTGAGGGCCGGGGCAGGCTGGGGCTTCCTGGACGGGGTGGAGCTGGTGCTACTGTTGGTGTCGTTGGAATGCTGGGTCTGAGTTCTCGGTGTGGAGAAAAGTAAACCACATTATTATTATTATTATTATTATCATCATTATCATCATCATCATCATCATCATGCATACGGGGAGGGGACTATGATGACATGGAAAAACAGACATTCCCTGTAGGGAATTCCTCATAGCACTGGCCCACGTTTAGTTGCCAAACATTCTCAAACGTTGTAGATAGAAATACCAGTCGTCCTTTTTCTACGTCGGATGACCGAAATATGTTATGTTGAACAAACATGCCCATCCGAACGTTCTAAAAACGATCACCCTGTCAACTCTCACTAGCCTGTTGTTCTCTATTATCTAGCATGCAAAAATCCTGACAATGCCATAACTGAGCTGCTACAGTACAGTGAAGTAGCTACCAGATTAAACCCTCACTCCGCTCAGGGCACAATTCATTTCACACGGTTTCAAACTAAATGACACAGCGGCAGGGAAACGCTGTATCATCTAAATTGTGTCATATCAGGTTCGGGGGCTTTAACGTCTTCTCCGCCCTGACATCAATTCAAAGGACAGCCCACTGTGCCAGCTAGGTTTGACAGGGCTGATGTGCTCCACTGGAGAGGGTGATTTCGCCTTATTAACCATTGTTGATGCTAGAGAGAGCAAGAGAGAGACTCCTACAAAGATGCAAAATGACAACCCTTCAGCAAGCCTACAACAGAGCGCTCACTTCACTATGAAAAATGGGAGCGGTAGCCAGTCAAGTTATGAGAGCGCCATCTATTTCCAGCTGCCATTAACGTCATCTTTCATTTCATTCTCCTTTCAGACTACCCTTCACTGCTATATTATCTCAATCTCTCGGTTACAATCCCTTACACCGGAGGTGGGTAAATGCTTAGTCTCATTTAAGGTTTAAACCTCATATATTTTCATATTCATCAACAGTACCAGTCAAAAGTTGACATCAACTAATTCAAGGATTTGTCTTTATTTGTATTATTTTCTAAATTGTAGGATAATAGTGAAGACATAAACTATGAAATAACACATACGGAGTCAAGTAGTAACCAAAAAAGTGTTAAACAAATCCAAATGGATCTTATATTTTAGATTCTTCAAAGTAGCCACCATTTGCCTTGATGACAGCTTTGCACACTCTCGGCATTCTCTCACCTAGCTTCATGAGGAATGCTTTTCCAACAGTCTTGAAGGAGTTTCCACATATGCTGAACACTTGTTGGCTGCTTTTCCTTCACTCTGCAGTCAAACTCATCCCAAACCATCTCAAATGGGTTGATGTCGGGTGATTGTGGAGGCCAGGTCATCTGATGCAGCACTCCATCACTCTCCTTCTTGGTAAAATATCCCTTACACAACCTGAAGGTGTGTAGGGTCATTGTCCTGTTGAAAAACAAATGATAGTCCCACTAAGCGCAAAACCAGATGGGGTGGCTTATCGCTGCAGAATGCTGTGGTAGCCATGCTGGTTAAGTGTGCCTTGAATTCTTTAAAAAAAATCACTGACAGTCACCAGTAAAGCACCATCACACTTCCTCCTCCATGCTTCACGGTGGGAAACACATATGCGGCGATCCTTAGTGCACCTACTCTGCATCTCACAAAGACACAGCTCCACTAGTCTAAGGTCCATTGCTTTTGTTTCTTGGCCCAAGCAAGTCTCTTCTTATTATTGGTGTCCTTTAGTAATGGTTTCTTTGCAGCAATTCGACCATGAAGGCCTGATTCACAAAGTCTCCTCTGAACAGTTGACGTTGAGATGTCTGTTACTTTTATTTGGGCTGCAATTTCTAATGGCTGGTAACTAATGAACTCTAGGTCTTCCATTCCTGTGGCGGTCCTCATGAGAGACAGTTTCATTATAGTGCTTGATGGGTTTTGCAACTGCACTTGAAGAAACTTTCAAAGTTCTTGATATTTTCTGGATTTGCTGACCTTCATGTCTTAAAGTAGTGATGGACTGTCGTTTCGCTTTGCTTATTTGAGCTGTTAATATGTGCCATAATATGGACTTGGTCTTTTACCAAATAGGGATATCTTCTGTATACCACCCCGACCTTGTCATAACACAACTGATTGGCTCAAACGTATTAAGAAGGAAAGACATTCCACAAATTAGCTTTTAACAAGGCACACCTGTCTGGTCACCATTCTGGTGACTCAAGAAGCTGGTTGAGAGAATGCAAAGAGTGTGCAAAGCTGTCATCAAGGCAAAGGGTGGCTACTTTGAAGAATCTCAAATATAACATATTTTGATTTGTTTAACAGTTTTTTGGTAACTACATGATTCCATGTGTTATTTAATCGTTTTGATTCACTATAATTCTACAACGTAGAAAATAGCAAAAATAAAAAAATAAAATCCTGGAATGAGTAGGCGTGTCCAAACCTTTGACTAGTACAGTATGTGTACCTTAAATTCTGCATTTAATAGATTACTTCCCTACAGTCGTGGCCAAAAGTATTGGTCTCCACAAAGTTTGCTGCCTCAGTGTTGATGATGGCAATTTGCATATACTCCAGAATGTCATGAAGAGTGATCAGATGAATTGCAATTAATTGCAAAGTCCCTCTTTGCCATGAAAATGAACTTAATCCCCAAAAAACATTTGCACTGCATTTCAGCCATGCCACAAAAGGACCAGCTGCCATCATGTCAGTGATTGTCTCGTTAACACAGGTGAGAGTGTTGACGAGGACAAGGCTGGAGATCACTCTGTCATGCTGATTGAGTCAGAATAACAGACTGGAAGCTTTAAAAGGAGGGTGGTGCTTGACATCATTGTTCTTCCTCTGTCAACCATGGTTACCTGCAAGGAAACACGTGCCGTCATCATTGCTTTGATTCATTGCCTAAATCAACCATTTATCGGATCATCAAGAACTTCAAGGAGAGAGTTTCAATTGTTGTGAAGAAGGGGCGTCAGGGCACCCAAGAAAGTCCAGCAAGCGCCAGGACCTTCTCCTAAAGTTGATTCAGCTGCGGGATCGGGGCACCACCAATGCAGAGCTTGCTCAGGAATGGCAGCAGGCAGGTGTGAGTGCATCTGCACACACAGTGAGGCGAAGACTTTTGGAGGATGGCCTGGTGTCAAGAAGGGCAGCAAAGAAGCCACTTCTCTCCAGGAAAAACATCAGGGACAGACTGATATTCTGCAAAAGGTACAGGGATTGGACTGCTGAGGACTGGGGTACAGTCATTTTCTCTGATGAATTCCCTCATCTCCGGAAAACACCTTGTCCGGAGATGACAAGGTGAGCGCTACCATCAGTCCTGTGTCATGCAACAGTAAAGCATCCTGAGACCATTCATGTGTGGGGTTGCTTCTCAGCCAAGGGAGTGGGCTCAATCACAAGAACAGAGCCATGAATAAAGAATGGTACCAACACATCCTCCGAGAGCAACTTCTCCCAACCATCCAAGAACAGTTTGGTGACGACCAATGCCTTTTCCAGCATGATGGAGCACCTTGCCATAAGGCAAAAGTGATAACTAAGTGGCTCGGGGAACAAAACATCAACATTTTGGGTCCATGGCCAGGAAACTCCCCAGACCTTAATCCATTGAGAACTTGTGGTCGATCCTCAAGAGGCGGGTGGACAAACAAAAACCCACAACTTCTGACAAACTCCAAGCATTGATTATGCAAGAATGGTCTGCCATCAGTCAGGATGTGGCCCAGAAGTTAATTGACAGCATGCCAGGGCGGATTGCAGAGGTCTTGAAAAAGAAGGGTCAACACTGCAAATATTGACTCTTTGCATAAACTGAATGTCATTGTCAATGAAAGCCTTTGACACTTGGAATACTTGTAATTATATTTCAGTGTACCATAGTAACTACTGACATAAAGATCTTAGAACACTGAAGCATAAAACTTTGTGGAGACCAAAACTTGTCATTCTCAAATCTTTTGGCCACGACTGTATACTGTACATTGAACGTAACAATGGCATCACCATAGCGCTGCACGTGATGTTACATTTATTTATTCCTATGAATTACATCATGTTTACAGATGCCAGCATAATTCAATTTCACACATCGATATCTATCTATATGTCCTTGGTTCCTCACAAACAATGTCATGCAGGGACCTATAATGAGGTTAGGATAGATTTCCATGTAGCGTTACAATCAATCTCTGTCACACTCTGTCATCTCTGTAATAAAGGGAACATGAAACAGACCAGCACTACAAATCAACGGGGCTGAAGCGGTAGCTGCTGTTGCGTAGCGTGCTAAAAAGACTGTCATCTTTCATTAGCCGAGATTAAACAGAATGCAGGGAGATGGTTCAACCTCAGCACAGCTGTTAGAGGCCTGATTGAGTGTGAACAACATAAATATTTCATGACTTCAGCTACAGATCAACCTCAACCACCAAGAGGCAACGCTGAATTTGAAATTTGATCTCTTCTGATCCTATGAAAGTTAATAAAGCAAAGAGAACAATAGCTAATCTTTCTCCAGTTAATTCCTATAATTGACAGGTTATGTTCGCACATGTTTACTGAGGCTACTAAATTCAGTGAACCATTTAGGACAATACTAAGAATGTGACCCTAACTGGTAGAGTATGATCACCTGTGCGTATGACTGCACTATATGGCTCTGGATCTCATCCATGGTGTCCGTCCCATAGGACACTGTCCCCAGGTGCAGCCGCTTGAAGATCATCTCGTTCTGTGTTAGAGTGCCTTCAATTCACAAAGCAGAATTAAGTTAGATTTGTATTAGAGGCAAACAACAGGTTAATGGGTGAGAGAGTCTCTATACAAGCACATACAGTGCATTCGGAAAGTATTCAGACCCCTTGACTTTTTCCAAACTTTGTTACGTTACAGCCGTATTCTAAAATGGATAAAATGTTTTTTTCATTATGGGGTATTGGGTGTAGATTGATGAGGAGAAAAAAATAATATATATATTTTCTTTAGAATAAGGCTGTAGCGTAAAAAAAAATGTGTAAAAAGGGAAGGGGTCGGAATACTTTTAGAATGCACTGTAATTTACTGATGCTCATTGAGTAATTTTTGAGTGGGTCATGGATGCATTTTGGCTACAGTGTTACCCCTAGGATTTATTTCAGCATTGGTGGCAGAGTTTATTGGGGGGGGGGGGGGTATGTTTAAAAGGGAACATAATTCTTAATTGTGGCACTTATGCTTATTAACTATTCACAGATCTTTCAATGTTAAATAATATCCTAGAATAAATAATGTTTCTTATATTAAAATGGCTGCAATCTTCCTATGCCATAACTATGTGGTTATTTCAGGATAACAGAGGTCAGGATAAGGTTTGGTTCTTGGAAAGGACACTCACTTGTTCTAAAAGAGTCAGAGATGAAACAAATGTAGAATAAATAAAAACTTGATATGAACTAACAAATCTCAAGTGAATTCTGTATTCTTCAGGGATGCACACTGGTGAGGGCACACCAATAATTATTTGCACGGAAAAGCATGAAAAATCTATGAAAATTGTAAGAAAATAAGAATAACAAGTACACAATACACATTTGAAAATAGTTCACTGGGGTAAGGGGGGAGTTGGGCTCTTTGGTCTGGGTTTAAGGTTTATCATGACATACATCAGTCTTCAATGCACCTGCATCTGACAAGTTGTTCTATTGAACATAAAGAAAAGAAACACAAATCCTGTCTCACATCTCAAATACATTGCTAGTTGCTGACATTGCTAGGAACATAGGCGCAATGAAAGTACTTGAGGAAGTGTTAAAATTATAAGAATTTAATCAAAGATGAGGAATAAAAGGTTTTTGGAATGTTCCATGATCAATCAAGCACAATGTACCCTCAAATATGTTCAGCTGCCCCTTTAAGGGCGGGAGGTTGCCGTGACAACGGCAGAGAATCTCAGGTGCATCTTGGCTCTGTTAGCGGTTGCATCAAACTTAAACTAACGTCGAAAAATAACCTGGCGTGTGAACAAAAATGTAAATAGCCAAGAAACACGAGGACAAAGTCACACTTTAGTAGACCTTCTGGTAAATCCCACCAACTATGCCCGTGTGCTTCCCAAAAACATTTATTTCAGAACCTCACTTACAGTGCTACAGCCCCATTTTGTGGCGTAGAGAGATGACATGTTAAGATGAATGCACTAGCTGTAAGTCGGTCTGGATAAGAGTGTCTGCTAAACAACAAAAATTTAAATGTATATTATTTTTGTAGGACGCGTAGGGTTGCATTCTGTACTCAGTAAATTATTTAGATATGAGAAACTACACAGATAAACACAATTCACGTGGATGGCCTATTTTGAGATCAAAATGGAGAGTATCGCAGAAAAGCGACCAGCTTGCATCCCTGATTGTTAGTTGATCAGTGGCTGTGTATCCTGGTACCTGTTTTGTCAGTCAGTAGATACACCAGGCGGCCCAGCTCTTCTGGGATGGTACTGGTCCGTACCACGGTACCTGGGATGTTCTCATCTTTCATGATCATCCAACCATAGGCAGACTTCCCCATGTCCAGATTGACACGCAAGCTGCACATAAAAATAAAACAGAGGTCAAGTTAAATTGTGCTTAGCTAAAGATGTGTTCAGCAAAATGTGTTAAGCAAGCAAAATGAGATCCAACTACCATGATTCTATTGCACAATGTCACCAACAATACTCGAGCAGAGATATAGCATCCACAGTGAAATGGATGCTATGATATACTATAGAATTAAATACACTATCTATCAATAGTGTCTACCTACAGTACCAGTCAAAGGTTTGAACACACCTACTAATTCCAGGGTTTTTCTTAACTTTTACTATTTTCTACATTGTATGATAATAGTGAAGACATGAACACTATGAAATAACACATATGGAATCATGTAGTAACCAAAAAAAAAATGTAAAATGTATTTTATACTTGAGATTCTTCAAAGTAGCCACCCTTTGCCTTGATGACAGCTTTGCACACTTTTGGCATTCTCTCAAACAGCTTCATGAGGTAGTCATTTCATAGTTTTATTTCATAGTTTTGATGTCTTCACTATTATTCTACAATGTAGAAAATAGTAAAAAATAAAGGTGTGTCCAAACTTTTGACTGGTACTGTATATGTGCCGTACCTGATGGGGATGATGTAGGAGAAGAGCACGATGAAGCGGAACAGGTTGCGGAACCAGGGTCCCACAAAGCCCTGCAGCGCTACCATGACAACAGATAGGACCACCTGAGCCAGGAACAGAGCCTTGGTGAGGCGGTTCAGCTCCATGTCCAGCAGACCCACCTGTAAAGCAGAGAGGTCAGGGGTCAGAAGCACCATACTGAGGACAGAGTCACAGGTTAAAAGGATAGACAAATCCTCCACTGGGAATAGATATGCTTGGTTTATTTATTTAACCTTTATTTAACTAGGCAAGTCAGTTAAGAACAAATTCTTATTTACAATGACGGCCTACAACGGCCAAACTCGGACGACGCTGGGCCAATTGTGCGCCGCCCTATGGGACTTCCAAACACGGCCGGTTGAGATACAATCTGGATTCGAACCAGGTTGTCTGTAGTGACGCATCTAGCACTAAGATGTAGTGTCTTAGACCACTGCGCCACTTGGGAGCCCAAATTTAGCTCCTTTGCATGCATGTGGCTGATATAAAAGTATTCCTTTATATATAGACAGCAGGCGCCCTAGTGTATGAACTTATAAAGCTAGGTAATGATTGGCCAATAACGCTTTAGCCCGTTCTACAAAGTCTCCCTTTCAAGTGAAACAATTTCATCCCCTCCTAGCATAATAATTAGTTCCTCAACCTTAATACGTCAAGGGTGAAAAACAAGGGAATAATCAGGCGAAAGTCTCCACTGCGGTCTTTTATCATTTGTGTTTGAGTTGTTTGGCAGAGAGGAGTTTGTTGGGGGAACTTTGTTTGTTTGACCTGACAAAAGGTCAGTTTATCATCGAAACATTGTCAATAAAGCGGTGAATTGGGAGTTAACAGTATGCAGGCCTTCTTGTTGTTTACTGGCACTTCCTAGTAAACCATTAAGTGGATTTGTCACAAACCTCCTTGAATACCACAAAAAGGAGTAAAAATGAGCTCAAGCATTTAAGGTTCCCATTCTGAAATGGCTTTTCCTTCAAAAAGGTCCCTAGTTATTTTATTTCTCGAGTGGATCGCTCAGTCATACGGATAAGGTACTGTGCTGATGATTTGTATCGATTTAAACCTGCACGGCTAAAAGCCCCACATTCTCTAAACGCACATCGTTACTTGGGAATCACGCAACGGGTGCCCTACTGTCATAAGGGCTCACGTAGGAAATATATTCACAACGCGTCACTGAACTGTAACATCTACTCGATCTGGGCTAGGGCGTGCCTCCCCGTTAAAGGCCGTAATGTTTGCCGAGGGGTTCTCTGGACCTCTCTGCTGCCTTCGACACGGTCTGCCACACCATCCTCCTTGACCACATGGAAACAATGTTGGGCATATGTGGTTCGGCACTTGACTGGTTCCGATCCTATCTGGCTGAACGGAAGTAGTTTGTCATTTGGTAGCTCAAAATCTCAGCCAGCCCCTGTCAACCAAGGCGTGCCTCAGGGTTCTGTGCTCGGACTCCTGCTCTTCATTGTCTACATGCTACCCCTGGGACAGATCATACGACCCCATGGTCTTCATTTTTATAGAATATTTATAGAAATAGCGCTATATACATAACTGTGGCAGCGATTAATAAATAAATGTCCATTTGGGAGAATAAAGACTTGATGGGGTGGGGTGGAATGACCATAAGGGGAACAGCATCAAGACCATTGAGTGAAATAAAAACAGTGTTGTAGGTGTCCTGTAGGGCAGGCAGTGTGCACCCAATGGTGTGTTCGGCTGCACGTATCACCCTCGGAAGAGCCTTGCGGTCTGCGGTGGTGGAGTTTGCCGTACTGTGAGGGCCCTCGGGGACAGACCGATTTTCTTCAGGATCCTGAAGTTGAAGAGTTGTTGTCGTGCCTTCTTCACTACGGTGTATGTGTGGTCAGACCATTTCAGCTCCTCCGAGATGTGTACACAGAGGAATATGAAGTTCACAGTCTCCACGGCGGCCCCGTTGATGAGGACGGGGGCCTGTCCAGGATGTTCTACGTGAGGTCCACAATCAGGCTCCTTTGTTTTGCTAACATTGAGTGAGATGTTGTTTACCTGGCACCACACCGTCAGAGTGCCTACCTCCTCCCTGTAGGTGGTCTCGTCGTTGTTGGTGATCAGGCCTACTACTGTTGTGTAGTCAGCGAACTTGATGATGGAGTTGGAACTGTGTGAGGCCACCCAGTCATGGGTATATAGGGAATACAGGAGGGGACTAAGTAGGCACGCTTGTGGGGCCCACGTGTTGAGGATAAGTGTAATGTTGTCTACCTTCACCACCTGGGGGCGGCCCGTCAGGAAGGCCAGCACCCAGTTGCAAAGGGAGGAGTTCAGACCCAGGGCCGTGAGCTTTGTACTGAGCTTATAGGACACTGTGGTATACAGTGGGGAGAACAAGTATTTGATACACTGCCGATTCTGCAAGTTTTCCTACTTACAAAGCATGTAGAGGTCTGTAATTTTTATCATAGGTACACTTCAACTGTGAGTGACGGAATCTAAAACAAAAATCCAGAAAATCACATTGTATGATTTTTAAATAATTAATTTGCATTTTATTGCATGACATAAGTATTTGATCACCTACCAACCAGTAAGAATTCCGGCTCTCACAGACCTGTTAGTTTTTCTTTAAGAAGCCCTCCTGTTCTCCACTCACTACCTGTATTAACTGCACCTGTTTGAACTCGTTACCTGTATAAAAGACAACTCTCCACACTCAATCAAACAGACTCCAACATCTCCACAATGGCCAAGGCCAGAGAGCTGTGTAAGGACATCAGGGATACAATTGTAGACCTGCACAAGGCTGGGATAGCCTACAGGACAATAGGCAAGCAGCTTGGTGAGAAGGCAACAACTGTTGGCGCAATTATTAGAAAATGTAAGAAGTTGAAGATGACCGTCAATCTCCCTCGGTCTGGGGCACCATGCAAGATCTCACCTCGTGGGGCATCAATGATCATGAGGAAGGTGAGGGATCAGCCCAGAACTACACGGCAGGACCTGGTCAATGACCTGAAGAGAGCTGGGACCACAGTCTCAAAGAAAACCATTAGTAACACACGACGCCGTCAATGATTAAAATCCTGCAGCGCACGCAATGTCGCCCTGCTCAAGCCAGCGCGTGTCCAAGCCCGTCTGAAGTTTGCCAATGACCATCTGGATGATCCAGAGGAGGAATGGGAGAAGGTCATGTGGTCTGATGAGACAAAAATAGAGCTTTTTGGTATCAACTCCACTCGCCGTGTTTGGAGGAAGAAGAAGGATGAGTACAACCCCAAGAACACCATCCCAACCGTGAAGCATGGAGGTGGAAACATCATTCTTTGGGGATGCCTTTCTGCAAAGGGGACAGGACGACTGCGCCGTATTGAGGGGAGGATGGATGGGGCCACGTATCGCGAGATCTTGGCCAACAACCTCCTTCCCTCAGTAAGAGCATTGAAGATGGGTCGTGGCTGGGTCTTCCAGCATGACAACGACCCGAAACACACAGCCAGGGCAACTAAGGAGTGGCTCCGTAAGAAGCATCTCAAGGTCCTGGAGTGGCCTAGCCAGTCTCCAGACCTGAACCCAATAGAACATCTTTGGAGGGAGCTGTATTGCCCAGCGACAGCCCCGAAACCTGAAGGATCTGGATGGAGGAGTGGGCCAAAATCCCTGCTGCAGTGTGTGCAAACCTGGTCAAGAACTACAGGAAACGTATGATCTCTGTAATTGCAAACAAAGGTTTCTGTACCAAATATTAAGTTCTGCTTTTCTGATGTATCAAATACTTATGTCATGCAATAAAATACAAATTAATTACTTAAAAATCGTACAATGTGATTTTCTGGATGTTTGTTTTAGATTCAGTCACTCACAGTTGAAGAGTACCTATGATAAAAATTACAGACTTCTACATGCTTTGTAAGTGGGAAAACCTGCAAAATCGACAGTGTATCAGTTCTCCCCACTGTATAAGGCCGAGCTTTAGTCGATGAACAGCATCCTCACATATCCATTCCTTTTGTCGGTAGGTAAGGGCAGTGCAATGGCGATTGTGTTGTCAGTGGATCTGTTTTGGCGGTAGGCGAATTGGAGAAGGTTGAGTGTGTCGGCGAGGGTAGAGGTGATATGGTCTTTGAGACTAGCCTCTCGAAGCACTTCATGATGATGGAAGGGGGTGCTACTGGTTTGTAATTATTCAGTACGATTACTTTCTCTTTCTTGGGCACAGAGATGATAGTTTTGAAAGATACTAAAAATCGGTATCACGTCATCTATGCATTTTTTTATGAATCCGGTGACTGAGTCGGGGTATTCATTGACGTTATCTACGGAGGCGACCTGAAACATATTCCAGTCCAAGTGATCAAAACAGTCTTGGAGCGTGAATTCTGATTGGGTCGGTCAAACCTGACCACCTGAACTTCCCTCTTTAGTCTATTTGTAGACATGGAGAAGCAAATGGAGTCATGGTCAGAGGGCCTTTCACCCATGTTGAAAAGGCGTATAGCAGTGGTCAAGAGTAGAATTTCTGCGAGTTAGACAGTCGATGTGTTGGTAATAATTTGGGAGCACGGTTCAAGTCCACCACAACAAAGCATGCTGCCTCTGGGAATGCGGTCTCCAATTTGAAGATCTTTGATAGCCTTCTTGGTGTCGTCTTGGGGCGGGATGTACACAGTCATGGCGATAATCCCTGTGAACTCTCTCAGAAGGTGAACAGGAAAATATTTTATGACCAAGTATTCCAAGTCGGTGGAGCAGAAACTCGCCAGTTCCTGTACTTTTCTCCCGTCGCGCCATGTTTTGTTGGTCAAAAAGCAGAGCTCACCAACTTTGCTCAAAAAACTGTAAAACCTTCTGGTTGTATATAATCCGTCTGGATGTCGGAGAAAAGCCAAGTCTCCGAAAAACAGAGTATGTTGCAGGATCTGATGTCCCTCTGGAAGGATATCCTCGATCAGAGTTTGTCAAGTTTGTTCATTAATGATTGAAACATTGGCGAGTATTATGTTTTATCTGAGCTTGAGGCCAGGCTCCTGCATAACACTCACAACGGCAGCAAAAAATAACATCCCCTAAATAAAAGAAAAAAATAAGCCCCTGCCGGTCCCATTCCCCAGAGAACTGGGAGCACTGAGAAACCAGTGACTGATTTATCAGCTGTAGTTAAAAAAGGTTTCCATTTTTTCCTGAAAAATGGACCAGCCTACATTTTCTGAGGCTCGCTGAGAATCAGATGAAGTCATTATTCATTCAGTCAGGGGGAAAAAAGTCCTGAATTACCTCAACCTAAAAATGCTATCAAAAAATAAAAAGTACATATTTTACTTAATTCATGAAAATGATTTAAAAGTTAAAGGAATTATTTAATCTGCCTGGGCTGCTTGTATTTTTTGCCATGCATATTCATTGAGCGAAAGCTAAAAGTATCCAAAAACTAAGACCATGGCAAAAAGAAGCAGGTGGTATATTCAGCAACGTCCCACATAAAATAGAAAAAGTATTTCAGATCTCTTTGTTTATCATGATAATCATTCTATGCTGAACAAAAATAAACACAACATGCAACAATTTCACTAAGTTACTGTTCATATAAGGAAATCAGTCATTTTAAATGAATTCATTAGGCCCTAATTTATGGATTTTGCATGTCTGGGCAGGGGTGAGCCAGGCCCAGCCAATCAGAATGAGTTTTATTACAGACAGAAATACTCCCGAGTTTCATCAGCTGTCCAGGTGGATGGTCTAAGACGATCCTGCCAGATGTGGAGTTCTAGGGCTGGCGTGGTTACACGTGGTCTGCAGTTGTGAGGCCGGTTGAACGTACTGCCAAATGTTCTAAAACAACATTGGAGGCGGCTTATGGTAGATAAATTAACATTCAATTCAACAGCACTGGTGGACATTCCTGCAGTCATCATGCCAATTGCACACTCCTTCAAAACATCTGTGGCATTGTGTTGTGTGACAAAACTGCACATTTTAGAGTGGCATTTTATTGTCGATCCTGCTGTTTAATCAGCTTCTTGATATGCCACACCTGTCAGGTAGATGACTATATGTCAAAGGAGAAATGCTCACTAACAGGGATGTAAACAAATGTGTAAAATAAATTAGCTTTTTGTGTGTATGGAAAATTTCAGGGATCTTTTATTTCATCTCATGAAATATGGGACCAACACTTAACATGTTGCGTTTATATCATATACTTTGCTATGAGACTCGAAATTGATCATCCTTGAGATGTTTCTACAACTTGATTGAAGTACACCTGTGGTAAATTCAAATGATTCGACATGATTTGAAAAGGCAGACACCTAAGGTCCCACAGTTGACATTGCATGTCAGAGCAAAAACCAAGTCATGAGGTCAAAGGAATTGCCCGAAGAAGGGATTGTGTTGAGGCACAGATCTGGGATGGATTGAAGGTCCCCAAGAACACAGTGGCCCCAATCATTCTTAAATGGAAGAAGTTAGGAACTAGAAAGACTCTTCCAAGAGCTGGCTGCCCAGCCAAACTGATCAATCAGGGGAGAAGGGCCTTGGTCAGGGAGGGGACCAAGAAACTTGTGGAGATGGGAGAACCTTCCAGAAGGACAACCATCTCTGCAGCACTCCACCAATCAGGCCTTTACAGTAGAGTGGCCACACGGAAGCCACTCCTCAGAAAAAGGCATGACAGCCCGCTTTGCCAAAAGGTACCTAAAGGACTCTCAGACCACGAGAAACAAGATTATCTGGTCTAATGAAACCAAGATTGAACTCTTTGGCCTGAATGCCAAGCATCACGTCTGGAGGAAACCTGGCACCATCCCTACGGTGAAGCATGGTGGTGGCAGCATCATGCTGTGGCAATGTTTATCAGAGGTAGGGACTGGGAGACTAGTCAGGAATAAGACAAAGATTGAACAGAGTAAAGTACAAAGAGATCCTTGATGAAAACCTGCTCAGGACCTCAGACTGGTGCGAAGGTTCACCTTCCAACAGGACAACGACCCTAAGCACACAGCCAAGGCAACGCAGGAGTGGCTTCGGGACAAGTCTCTGAATGTCCATGAGTGGTCCAGCCAGAGCCCGGACTTGAACCCGATCAAACATCTCTGGAAAGACCTATAGCTGTGCAGCGACACTCCCCATCCAACCTGACAGAGCTTAAGAGGATCTGCAGAGAAGGAATGGGAGAAACTCCCCAAATAGAGGTATGCCAAGCTTGTAGCATCATACCCAAGAAGACTCGAATCAAATCAAAGTTAATTTGTCACGTGCGCCGAATACAACAGGTGTAGATCTTACAGTGAAATGCTTACTTACAAGCCCTAACCAACAGTGCAGTTTAAGTAGAAAATAAGTGTTATGTAAACAAGAGAAGTAAAGGAATAAAAAAACAGTAAAGTGATAGTAAAAAATATATATACACAGGTGGTAACGGTACAGAGTCAATGTGCAGGGGCACCGGTTAGTCAGGCTAATTAAGGTAATATGTACTTTGCGCTCCGGTACCACTTGCCATGCCGTAGCAGAGAGAACAGTCTATTACTGGGGTGGCTGGAGCCTTTGAAAATTTTTAGGGCCCTCCTCTGACACCGTCTGGTATAGAGGTCCTGGATGGCAAGAAGCTTTGCCCCAGTGATGTACTGGGCCGTACACACTACCCTCTGTAGTGCCTTGAGTTCGGAGGCCGAGCAGTTGCCGTACCAGGCAGTGATGCAGCCAGTCAGGATGCTCTCGATTTTGCAGCTGTAAAACCTTTTGAGGATCTGAGGACCCATGCCAAATCTTTTCAGTCTCCTGAGGGGGAATAGGCTTTGTAGTGCCCTCTTCACAACTGTCTTGGACCATTCTAGTTTGTTGGTGATGTGGACAACAAGGAACTTGAAGCTCTCGACTGCAGCCCCGTCAATGAGAATTTGGGGCGTGCCTGGTCCTCCTTTTTCCTGTAGTCCACAATCATCTCCTTTGTCTTGATTACGTTGAGGGAGAGGTTGTTGTCCTGGCACCACATGGCCAGGTCTCTGACCTCCTCCCTATAGGCTGTCTCGTCGTTGTCGGTGATCAGGCCTACCACTGTTGTGTCATCTGCAAACTTAATGATGGTGTTGGGAGTCGTGCCTGGCCGTGCAGTCGTGGGTGAACAGGGAGTACAGGAGGGGACTGAGCATGCAACCCTGTAATCGTTTCGAAAAGTCCTTAAACAAAGTAAACGGTCTGAAAATGTATGTAAATGTGATATTTCAGTTCTGTTTTTGCTTTGTTATTATGGGGTATTGTGCGAAGATTGATGAGGGAAAAAAACAAACAATTTAATCCATTTTAGAAAAAGGCTGTAACTTAAAATGTGGAAAAAGTCAAGGGGTCTGAATACTTTCCGAATGCACTGTATGTGCTGGTATAGAGACTCTCTCACCCATTAACCTGTTTGCCTCTAATTCACATCTCACTTCATTCTGCTTTGTGAATTAAAGGCACTTTGTTTGCTTTTTATTTTGCACACATTATTAAAAACTAGATTTTGCTTTGTCATTATGGTGTATTTTAGAATAAGTCTGTAACGTAAGAACATGTGGGAAAAGTCAAGAGGTCTGAATACTTTCTGAATGCACTGTATGGGTTATATTTGGTGTAACGTTAAGAGTTATCTGTTCATACATTTTCCCACTACCAACTTACACAAAAGCACAGAAACACACACAATCAAATCTCAAACTTCTTTCCGCCTACGAAAGAAACACAAAAAACACTCACCTTATTCTTGGGGGAGGACGTGTTCAGTACACTCCTGGTCTCTTTGCCTGTGTAGATCACCACCCCTATCACTGTGCCTGCCAAAAAGAGAGAGAGGAAAGTAATGCTGCTCATTACCTGGACCACACACACACACACACACACACACACACACACACACACACACACATTTCAGACTGATCTCTGTCATGTAAGACGGACTGCAATGAGAAAGCAACACAATAATGCTGAGCGGAGGGAGCGGCGTTGGTTGCAATGCTCTATGCTCGTAGCCCCTCAGCCCCACAGACAGAGACACGCAGGGGTTTAATGTGCTAAGCACCTTGGCCCTGGCCGGACCCTTCCTATGGAAGCAGCTCATAAAAGCTGATCGATACTCCACCATTTTTGTTATTTGACGATTTATTAAGCCAGCCTTAATACAGACGACAAATGTTCCATTAATATTAAATGAGATTAAAAATGGGAGCGCAATAATAAACTTAAATACAACCCATGCAATGACCCAACTATAAAGGCTAAGCGGGAGAGAGATAAGGAGATGGAACGAGATTAGGTGAGAGAACAAATCAAATGTAAATGAATTAATCATCACCTTGACCTAAGATAAAAGGACAAAAATGTGACAAATGGTTTTGACACAACATGTAGACAAGTTCTCATTTAAATATGTGAATAACTTCTCACAGCTTCCCTTCTCACACCCAATAGAGCAAAACTATGATAATCTGAGGAGAGCTTTACCAGTCCCAGGCAGACACCAAAGGCTATCAAGTGTCCTTCTGATGAAAGCCAAGTAGAGTTTTGCGGTGGAAAATTACATAGCCTTGCAGGAATGATGTCAGAGGAGTTAGGTGATGTCTCTGTGTGTGTGTGTGTGTAAAAGGGGATGTGTGTTTGTGTGGTCAAAGTCAGGCCAAGGGGGAGAGGGTCACCGCAGATCAATGTGGAGAAGATGGCTGAGAGAGCTTAAAACACTTCCCACTGAGACTACTGACTGAGGTAGGAGAAAGTTACATAAACTCACATTTAAGTGTTTAAATCTCCCATTTCAACATAATTGTCTCTCACTACAAATGTCATTGGGTTAAGCTGGAGAATGGGATCCCAAGACATAAACAACTACACATCAGAAATATCTGAGTAAAGCTTGGATATACAAACTTTGGATGCAAAGTTGACCCATCTTGGCCTTTAACAGTAAATATATAATAAACCACACAGTTAAGAAATTCTTTACTTACCAGATGCCACAATAGTGCTGGCCCAAAGGGTGTGGTCAATATTCAAACTCTCATGGATTTGTGGGTCACTGTCTTCCTACAGGGAATAAATACATCTTTATTGAACATAAAAGGGTAAAACCTGACAACCCTTCCTTAGAGGGTGCAGCCAGAATACCAGAGAACCAGTCGGTAACATTCATTTCTACAAGCACCTGCCACCATGGGTCTGAGCTACATACAGTGCCTTCGGAATTATTCAGACCCCTTGACTTGTTCCACATTGTTACGTTACAACCTTATTCTAAAATTCATAAATAAATTATGCATCAATTAACACACAATACCCCACAATGACAAAGCAAAAGCAGGTTTTTAGAAATGTTTGCTAATTTTTTTTAAATAAAAAACTGAAATATCAAATTGACATAAGTATTCAGACCCTTTGTACTTTGTGGAAGCACCTTTGGCAGCGATAATAGCATCAAGTCTTCTTGGATATAACGCTACAAGCTTGGCACACCTGTATTTGGGGAGTTTCTCCTATTCTTCTCTGCAGATCCTCTCAAACTCTGTCAGGTTGGATGGGAAGCGTTGCTGCAGAGCTATTTTCAGGTCTCTTCAGAGATGTTTGATCGGGTTCAAATCCGGGCTCTGGCTGGGCCACTCAAGAACATTCAGAGACCTGTCCCGAAGCCGCTCCCGAGTTGTCATGGCTGTGCGCTTAGGGTCGTTGTCCTGTTGGAAGGTCTGAGGTCCTGAGCGCACTGGAGCAGGTTTTCATCAAGGATCTCTCTGTACTTTGCTCTGTTCGTCTTTGCCTCGATCCTGACTAGTCTCCCAGTCCCTGCCGCTTAAAAACATCCCCACAGCATGATGCTGCCACCACCATGGTTCACCGTAGGGATGGTGCCAGGTTTCCTCCAGACGTGAGGCTTGGCATTCAGGCCAAAGAGTTCAATCTTAATTTCATCAAACCAGAGAATCTTGTTTCTCATGGTCTGAGAGTCTTTAGATCTCTTTTGGCAAACTCCAAGCAGGCTGTCATGTGCCTTTTACTGAGGAGTGACTTCTGTCTGGCCACTCTACCATAAAGGCCTGATTGGTAGAGTGCTGCAAAGATGGTTGTCCTTCTGGAAGGTTCTCCCTTCTCCAGAGGAACTCTGGAGCTCTGTCAGTGACCATCTGGTTCTTGGTCGCCCTTCTCCCCCAATTGCTAGGAAGAGTCTTGGTAGTTCCAAACTTCTTCCATTTAAGAATGATTGAGGCCACTGTGTTCTTAGGGACCTTCAATGCTGTAAAAACGTTTTGGTACCCTTCCCCTGATCTGTGCCGCGATACAATCCTGTCTCTGAGCTTTACGGACAATTGCTTCAACCTTATGGCATGGATTTTGCTCTGACATGCACTGTTAACTGTGGGACCTTATATAGACAGGTGTGTGCTTTTCCAAATCATGTCCAATCAACTGAATTTACCACAGGTGGACTCCAATCAAGTTGTATAAACATTTCAAAGATGATCAATGGAAGCATGATACACCTGAGCTCAATTTCCAGTCTCATAGCAAAGGTTCTGAATACTTTTGTAAATAAGCTATTTCTGTTTTTTATTTTTAATACATTTGCAGACATTTCTAAAAACCTGTTTTCACTTTGTCATCATGGGGTATTGTATATATTTAATCAATTTTAGGCTGTAATGTAACAAAATGTGGAAAAAGTCTAGGGGTTTGAATACTTTCCAAAGGCACTGTATGTTTTCTCCCTTATCAATACTTACTAGATGTGGCGATGGGGGCGATAGAGCAACTTACCCTTGTGAAGTTTCCCTCGAAGCTGTGGATGTCCAGCTGAGGCTTCTGGGCATAGACATAAGCGTTGATGGAAAAGAGGTCCTGAGAGAGGAGGAGAAATGATAGAACTGAATAAAGTACTCTTGAGTAAATCTTTCGAACCTCAGACAAAGCCTTCCTAACTCTCCCAGAGAGAGATTATCAAAAGGGCACCACAGGTCAGGTAATGAAGAAACCTGTGAGGTTCGCCTAAGATTACACCTGCTAATAAAAGGATGGGGAGTGGATGACCTTGTCAGCCAAAATATGTACTCCGTTCTGCCACATCAGGTCTCTTGACCCTCCTACCCCTACGGGAGGGCAGCTCCCGCTCAGCTGTCAAAACTCTTCTCTGTCCTGGCACCCCAATGGTGGAACCAGCTTCTGTCTGAAGCTAGGACAGCAGAGTCCCTTGCCCATCTTCCCAAAAACCATCTGAAACCCTACCTCTTCAAAGAATATCTTAAATAATACCACAGCAGAAATGTATGAGAAAAGTGTATCATATGCGGTTAGGATTTGTAACCTTGATTAGTAAACTGGTCAAACAGCGATACGGAATTATGTTTTTCCCCTCTGTCCAACAAAAATTCAATTCCCTCTAAAGTGTTATTGATAAGACAGGAAACACATAAATCGCTGTCAGTTCAAGAGTGACATGTTCTTCCTGTATATTCAATCATAACGCACGTGGCACATAACTAATAAAAAAGGGCCAAGCAGATTCAACTGTATGGATCTTTTTTAAAAGTATGTCATAATTCACTGAAAGTTACAATGCCCTCACAGCCTTCTATAAGTCATCTTGTTAAAGTAAGTAGGGAAGATGGGTTTAATAAAATGAGAACATTGGATAAAAAAAAAAATAACACTACGATGATTGCCATCCCCCATCAACTGGTGATACAATCATCCAGTTGACTTGCGAATGAGGTGTTACTGAATCTAAAGTGTTCAGTAACACCTCATCCTAGAGGAAGAAGCTACTGTGTTCTAGGGTGTTCTGGCTGTCATGAGGATAAGGTTTCAATGCCACATTAAAGACAAGGTTTTAATAACACAAAATAGTTAACATAATATAAATCACTGCATATAATGACATTTCTCAGTTATAATAGTCACATAGTGAGAACAGATCATTGTACATACCCCCAGAGCAGGTAGTCTTTGTGTGCAAACAACAGCAACTTTCAACTTCCAGTCTGTCTCTCCATCTAATTGGTCCGTCCTGATGAAACATGAACCTAGAAAAATGCAAACAGTTTTAAAGTAGGTATGCTTTTAATACCTCATAAAAAAATGGTGTAATCGGAGAAGTTTAGGTTTACTCAGGCCCTCAAATGTGAAAAAAATGTAGTAGAGTGAAAGAAAATGCATATGTTCATCGTAAATATAAGTTATTCGTGTGACAGTATTCATGTGCTAATGGTCAAACCACTACATGGGGTTGGTTAAGCATGATGTAAAAAAATATTGGTGAGGATGATTCACCTCTCCTTCCCTCCCTGGCTGTGATGACTCTGCTCACATAATACCACTGAGATGTTGCGAGGGCATAAAGACATCAGTGCTCCCTGCAAGGACATATTGGCACATAGGAGATTGATGGAAATGATGCCCAGAGCCTTTACTTCTCCTGATACCTCTCAGAGAGGAGCCTATGATCTGATTGGGAACATTAATTCAATGGTATTTACGTCATCGATCCCTGGAGCAGTTTGGGATGTTGTTTACATTCACCCGCCAATCAGCTGTTGGTAGAGGACACAGACCTCTGATGAGAGGAGTCGTAATACCACACTGATTATCACTGTCCCTTATCGTCAGGCAGAAGGGTCCTTTAACTCATGCATTACATTCTGTAGTACTGTATCTACAGTCGTGGCCAAAAGTTCCCAAGAAAGTCCAGCAAGCGCCAGGACCTTCTCCTAAAGTTGATTCAGCTGCGGGATCGGGGCACCACCAGTGTAGAGCTTGCTCAGGAATGGCAGCAGGCAGGTGTGAGTGCATCTGCACGCACACTGAGGCAAAGACTTTTGGAGGATGGCCTGGTGTCAAGAAGGGCAGCAAAGAAGCCACTTCTCTCCAGGAAATACATCAGGGACAGACTGATATTCTGCAAAAGGTACACAGGGATTGGACTGCGGAGGACTGGGGAAGAGTAATTTTCTCTGATGAATCAATTTTGCCTAAGAACACAGCCATGAATAAAGAATGGTACCAACACATCCTCCGAGAGCAACTTCTCCCAACCATCCAAGAACAGTTTGGTGACGACCAATGCCTTTTCCAGCATGATGGAGCACCTTGCATGATGATAACTAAGTGGCTCGGGGAACAAAACATCAACATTTTGGCCCCAGACCTTAATCCCATTGAGAACTTGTGGTCGATCCTCAAGAGGCGGGTGGAAAAAACAAAAACCCACAACTTCTGACAAACTCCAAGCGTTGATTATGCAAGAATGGCCTGCCATCAGTCAGGATGTGGCCCAGAAGTTAATTGACAGCATGCCAGGGCTGATTGCAGAGGTCTTGAAAAAGAAGGGCTACTTTAATGTAATATGACAGGAGAGGATTATTTCATTCTGTGAGGACAGGACAGGCTTTGGCAGTCATGTGTTTGAATATCTAACACTTTAGAAATAGGAACATATATCAAATACATTTTATCACTATCATAACTTTAAAGAATCTGTTCAGATGTTTATCATTCTCAAATCCGATATACAGTGGGGAGAACAAGTATTTGATACACTGCCGATTTTGCAGGTTTTCCCACTTACAAAGCATATAGAAGTCTGTAATTTTTATCATAGGTACTCTTCAACTGTGAGTGACGTTATCTAAAACAAAAATCCAGAAAATCACATTGTATGATTTTTAAGTAATTAATTTGAATTTTATTGCATGGCATAAGTATTTGATACATCAGAAAAGCAGAACTTAATATTTGGTACAGAAACCTTTGTTTGCAATTACAGAGATCATACGTTTCCTGTAGTTCTTGACCAGGTTTGCACACACTGCAGCAGGGATTTTGGCCCACTCCTCCATCCAGATCCTACAGGTTTCGGGGCTGTCGCTGGCCAATACGGACTTTCAGCTCCCTCCAAAGATTTTCTATTGGGTTCAGGTCTGGAGACTGGCTAGGCCACTCCAGGACCTTGAGATGCTTCTTACGGAGCCACTCCTTCGTTGCCCTGGCTGTGTGTTTCGGGTCGTTGTCATGCTGGAAGACCCAGCCACGACCCATTTTCAATGCTCTTACTGAGGGAAGGAGGTTGTTGGCCAAGATCTCGCGATACATGGCCCCATCCATCCTCCCCTCAATACGGTGCAGTCGTCCTGTCCCCTTTGCAGAAAAGCATCCCCAAAGAATGATGTTTCCACCTCCATGCTTCACGGTTGGGATGGTGTTCTTGGGGTTGTACTCATCCTTCTTCTTCCTCCAAACACGGCGAGTGGAGTTGAGACCAAAAAGCTCTATTTTTGTCTCATCAGACCACATGACCTTCTCCCATTCCTCCTCTGGATCATCCAGATGGTCATTGGCAAACTTCAGACGGGCCTGGACATGCGCTGGCTTGAGCAGGGGGACCTTGCGTGCGCTGCAGGATTTTAATCCATGACGGCGTAGTGTGTTACTAGAGACTGTGGTCCCAGCTCTCTTCAGGTCATTGACCAGGTCCTGCAGTGTAGTTCTGGGCTAATCCCTCACCTTCCTCATGATCATTGATGCCCCACGAGGTGAGATCTTGCATGGTGCCCCAGACCGAGGGAGATTGACCGTCATCTTGAACTTCTTCCATTTTCTAATAATTGCGCCAACAGCCAATCCTTCTCACCAAGCTGCTTGCCTATTGTCCTGTAGCCCATCCCAGCCTTGTGCAGGTCTACAATTTTATCCCTGATGTCCTTACACAGCTCTCTGGTCTTGGCCATTGTGGGGAGGTTGGAGTGTGTTTGATTGAGTGTGTGGACAGGTGTCTTTTATACAGGTAACGAGTTCAAACAGGTGCAGTTAATACAGGTAATGAGTGGAGAACAGGAAGGTTTCTTAAAGAAAAACTAACAGGTCTGTGAGAGCCGGAATTCTTACTGGTTGGTAGGTGATCAAATACTTATTTCTAAGTGACCCCAAACTTTTGAACGGTAGTATATATATTATATATATATATATATATATATATATATATATATATATATATATATATATATATATATATATATATATATATATATATATATATATATATTCTATAACCAAAATTGCCCATAAATATTAGCTATGATGAACATAACAGGGAAAAGCATAAGGTTACTGACTGGAAAATGTAATACAATCCCTTCCCTTAAAGAGGTACAGCGGGTGAAATAAGTATTGAACACGTCACCATTTTTCTCAGTAAATATATTTCCAAAGGTGCTATTGACATGACATTTTCACCAGATGTTGGTAACAACCCAAGTAATCCATACATACAAAGAAACCAAAACAAATAAGTTCAGAAATGAAGTTGTGTAATAATGTGAAATGTCACAGGGAAAAAGTATTGAACACATGAAGAAAGGGAGGTGCAAAAAGGCATGGAAAGCCAAGACAACAGCTGAAAACTATCAGTAATTAAAAAGCAATCAAGCCCCCTGTCAGTGCAAATTAATATCAGCTGGTTCAGTCCCAAAAAGGTCTCATTGTCATGATGGGTAAAAGCAAAGAGCTGTCTCAAGACCTTCGCAACCTAATTGTTGCAAAACACAATGATGGCATTGGTTATAGGCGCATTTCTAAGCTTCTGAATGTTCCAGTGAGCACTGTTGGGGCCATAATACGGAAGTGGAAAGACAATAATTTCACCATAGATTTGCCTCGACCAGGTGCTCCTCGCAAGATTTCTGACAGAGGAGTGAAAAGAATAATCAGAAGAGTTGTCCAAGAGCCAAGGACCACTTGTGGAGAGCTTCAAAAAGACCTGCAATTAGCAGGTACTGTTGTCTCAAAGAAAACAGTAAGTAATGCACTCCACCGCCATGGCCTGTATGCACGCTCACCACGCAAGACTCCATTTCTGAAAAAAAAAGCATGTTGAAGCTCGTTTAAAGTGTTGCTGCACAACATTTGGAAAAGCCAGTGAAATACTGGGAGAATATAGTGTGGTCAGATGAGAGCAAAATTGAACTGTTTGGATGTCATAATACACACCATGTTTGGAGGAGAAACGGCACTGCACATCACCCTAAAAACACCATACCAACAGTGAAGTTTGGAGGTGGGAACATCATGGTGTGGGGCTGCTTTTCAGCAAATAGTACTGGCAAACTTCACATAATTGAAGGAAGGATGAATGGGCAAATTTACCGAGACATTCTTGACAAAAATCTGCTGCCAACAACCAGGATGATGAAGATGAAACGAGGGTGGACATTTCAGCAAGACAATGATCCCAAACACACAGCCAAGGAAACTCTCAGTTGGTTTCAAAGAAAGAAAATAAAGCTGCTAGAATGGCCCAGCCAATCACCTGACTTAAATCCCATTGAAAATCTATGGAAAGAACTGAAGATCAAGATTCATAGAAGAGGCCCACGGAACCTTCAAGATTTGAAGACTGTTTGTGTGGAAGAATGGGCCAAAATCACACCAGAGCAATGCATGCGACTAGTTTCTCCATACAGGAGGCGTCTTGAAGCTGTCATTACCAACAAAGGCTTTTGTAAAAAGTATTAAATAAATATCAGTAAGTGTGTTCAATACTTTTTCCCTGTGTCATTTCACATTATATTTCTTTTGGTTTCTTTGTATGTATGGATTACTTGGGTTGTTAACAACATCTGGTGAAAATGTCATGTCAATAGCACCTTTGGAAATATATTTACTGAGAAAAATGGTGACGTGTTCAATACTTATTTCACCCGCTGTATATGTGGCCCATGTAACTTTGTATTGGTCTGTTAATGTCAAACGTTATTATCTAATTACACAGATTATATTTGTTGTGCTTTGGGAATGTTGTGCTTAGTCTGTTACAGACACTTAGATCCCCTACAACTCACCAGTCTTCTCTGATGTCCTTAGAAATACCATATCTGCAGGGATCCTTTGGTTCTGCAACAAAACATAACATTCATAATGAAAAAAAAGAAAAAGGTAAGGTCACTAACTGAGCATATTAAGGGTTAGCGAGCGCAGTAACACTAGTCCCGGGATATTCCTGAATAATTGAACAAGGTCACAGTTACAGTGATCCAGTCATATGAAACATTCAGGGCCATATAATACTCAAACACAAAGTGAATTTACAGGATTACAACAACATTGCTCACACGTTAACAAGACTCACCTTTTCAACTATGATGAGGTCACCAACTTGTATGTCAGAACTCTTCACTTGAACTTTACCTGAGAGAAAAATAACAGAACCAAGATCAGAAATGTATGTAAATAGACAGAAAAAGAGAATACTTTACACACACATTAACTACCTCACAAGACACACTATGAATGTTTAAACTGTAGTGAAATAAAATGCATGTATTGACTCTTAAAACAACAACCCAAAAAACATACAAAATAATTTATCTTCTGTCTCTCTGTGCTTCATACATTTCCTTCAATTCGCAAGAGGCTGAATGTATCTCACCGGAGAAAGCATGTACACTAGATGGCCAAAGGTATGTGGACAATCCTTTTAATGAGTAGATTCAGCTATTTCAGCCCCACCCATTGCTGACAGGTGTATAACATTGTGCACACAGCCATACAAGGTGTATAAAATCATGCACACAGCCATACAATATAATGGCAGTAGAATGGCTCATACTGAAGAGCTCAGTGACTTTCAACATGAATCACGCTTCACCATCTGGCAGTCCGACGGACACATCTGGGTTTGGTGGATGGCAGGAGAACGCTACGTGCCCGAATGCATAGTGCCAACTGTAAAGGTTGGTGGAGGAGGAATAATGATCTGGGGCTGTTTTTCATGGTTCGGGCTAGGCCACTTAGTTCCAGTGAAAGGAAATCTTGACGCTACAGCATACAATGACATTCTAGATGATACCGTGCCAACGTGCACAAATCCATACAAAAATGGTTTGTTGAGATCGGTGTGGAAAAACTTCACTGGCCTGCACAGAGGCCTGACCTTAACCCCATCGAATACCTTTGGGGTGCATTGGAACGCTGACCGTGAGCCAGGCCTAATCGCCCAAGATCAGTGCCCAACCTTACTAATGCTCTTATGACTGAATGGAAGCCCCTGCAGCAATGTTCCAACATCTAGTGGAAAGCCTTCCCAGAAGAGTGGAGGCTGTTATAGCAGCAAAGGTGGGACCAATATTAATGCCCATGATTTTGGAATGAGATATTCGAGGAGCAGGTATCCACATACTTTTGGCCATGTAGTGCATCTGATGCTGTCTGGTAAAAGAGAGTATGACATTGTTGCCGCCCGTAGCATTGAATGCAAGGGAAGCCAGAGAGAATTTATATTGTTGTTTATTTATTTATTTACCTAGGCAAGTCAGTTAAGAACAAATTCTTATTTACAATGACTGCCTACACCGGCCAAACTCGGACGGCGCTGGGCCAATTGTGCGCCTCCCTATGGGACTCCCAATCACGGCTGGTTGTGATACTGTCTGGATTCGAACCAGGTTGTCTGTAGTGACACCTCTAGCGCTGAGATGCAGTGTCTTAGACCACTGCGACACTTTGGAGCATTTGGCCTACCTTGATAAAATAAATATATAAAATAAGAACGGTTGAGCTAAACTGAGTGAGCTCAGCTGTGAATGGTCCTGGCGCAACAACAAAAAATTGTCAAGGGAAGCCAGTTTGGATTTGGCTTCACACCAATCCCATCACATCAAAAGGCAAACGTCATTGACAGAAAAAAATTGAATTGTTGCATCATCTCGTTGTGTCGTTGAATTGAAGCATCATCTCGTTGTGTCGTTGAATTGAAGCATCATCTCGTTGTGTCGTTGAATTGAAGCATCATCTCGTTGTGTCGTTGAATTGTTGCAACATCTCGTTGTGTCGTTGAATTGAAGCATCATCTCGTTGTGTCGTTGAATTGTTGCATCATCTCGTTGTGCCGTTGAATTGTTGCAACATCTCGTTGTGTCGTTGAATTGTTGCATCATCTCGTTGTGTCGTTGAATTGTTGCATCATCTCAGGATTCGATTACAGGCTCAAAATAGCCAGAAACAAAGAACTTTCTTCTGAAACTCAGTCTATTGTTATGAGAAATGAAGGCTATTCCATGTGAGAAATTGCCAAGAAACTGAAGGTCTCTTACAACACTGTGTACTACTTCCTTCACAGAACAGTGCAAACTGGATCAAACCAGAATAGAAAGAAGCGTGGGAGTCCCCGGTGCACAACTGAGCAAAACTGGGAGATCTTAGATAATACAGTCTTGTAAAATGAATACATGCAATTACTGCAAGAATAATTACTTTTGTTACAGTGCAGCTCCCTGTGAATGTTGTTTCTTAATTCCATGGGGCAAGCGTAACCACGACTACGATATCTCTCAGCATCATGTGACCAATAAATTGTGAGCAGAGGAGTAGCCATTTCCATAACAGTTACATTAGTATCTTTATCCAAACAGAGGAGGAGGAAACATGTTTTGTTATGAACCTCGCACTGTGAGCTTGCCGTAGAGCTGGGAGTTCATCTCCTTGTCCCTCTGGTACCGTCGGACCTCGTCCACGGCCTCACGTACCATTGTAACAGCCATCACAAAGCCCTGGGTGGAAGAAATAAAAACACAGTTAACATTTACCACACATAACAAGTACTGAAAGGATGTAATTCAAGTAATACAAGTGTGTTCCTATTTTATGACTGGGCCAATGTCAGTTTTTGTTAAAAAAAAAAAAAGTTTAAAGTTTAGCCTATACAAAGCATTCACACTAATCCTGAAAAGTGAAAAACACATTTACCAGAGGTGCCCAGTAGGTGTACAAGTAGCCTATTTTTAGGGCTGGCACAAACTGGGAGCAGGCCACCACTAGAAAGTACAGGTTCAGGAAGAACTTGAACTGCTGGTAGAGAACCTGAAAATAATAAGAAAAGAGATTGTGATTTAGCATGGTGAGTGAATATACTACCAGCAAGGTGAAACGAACTGCACTGAAGACGGAACGCAGTCAACAGCCATAGCACAGCGGATGGGTTACACATCGTAGTGGAAAAGACACTCTCCTCTTACTTGTTACACATTATTTCATTACATTGAGGTACAGATTTAACTTTTTCACAGAGTATTCCCAATGGCAGAGATGGACACGTCCAGAGTCTGACAGAATAAACTACGAAGCAGAGCAACAGGTTCAATAAGTAGGCCTATGCAAAGTAAGGTGCTCCTTGTCTTGAAGAGTCCCAGGTGTGGTGAATCGACCACATTTTACAGACACTATCAACTTGTGGGCGGTACTTCTCTGGGGAGTTTGAACTTCTTTAGCAGAGTGAGTTCAGATTAGGGTTGTAGGAAATACATCTGCTTTCAAATAGGTTGCCACATGGATATCGGCCCAGAATGTCATCATTAGTTCAGATAGCCTAATTCAGATTTTGAGTAACGATCACTATGATTAGCGTTGCAAAGGTTTGGAAATTTTCCATGGGAAGATAAGCCCTGGAATTTTGCTTAAATTCATCAAAAAAAGTTAGCTTATAACAGTGAACCTTTTTTGTGGGATACACGTAAGACAATTCTAGGTCTTGTGGCATATTTTGGTAAAACTATCCCCAATTCAATGGAATTGCAACCCTCTGCATGCACAGTGCATTATTCCATCGAATGTGCAGTGCTCTCTTCCATCACATGGACTATTGATTCTCAAGATATTGCACACTAATGAAATGCTATTGAGCCCACACTACTACACTGTCTGAGGCAAGGACTACATGCTTTCTGGTAAATTGAATATATTTTATATGACATACACGATTTTTGTTAACTATTAAATGGTAACCTACAGCAAAGTGTGTTTAAATCATTTCTATAATCTTAATTTCTGCTAGTTAGTTTTTGCTACCATGTGGGTTTAAGCTTGCTTGAGCCTGCTAACTAAGGAGTGTTAATTCACCCGTTTCCATAAATATTTCATTTTAAAACATTTATCGTACAAAGGAGTTGTTTAATCAAACTGCTTAACTATTTATCTGTACATGGAATTTTGTTAGTTTCTTTATTCTAATCTTCACAGGAAAATGCCACGGGCACTATCTGATTTGTGGAGACATTTCACTGCAGCTAATGTAGAAGGGAAAAGCTGTGTACATTAGCAAATACTATGCCAAATCATATGTGAAGAATGCAACAAAGATGCAGAATTCTCTCTCTCTCTCTCTGAATATATATTCTATCTGGCCCCTTTGAACACGGTGTTAACAAACCTCCAAACGAGCTTCCATGCCAAACCTCCAAACAGCTTCCTACTCCTTCACTCATGCTGCCAAACATGCCCTGGTAAAACTGCCTCCAACACTCAGCAAATAGGATGTAGTCTGTCACAATGCCATCCGTTTTGTTACCAAAACCCCATATACTACCCACTACTGCGACCTGTATGCTCTCGTTGGCTGGCCCTCATTACATATTCGTCGCCAAACCCACTGGCTCCAGGTCATCTATAAGCCTTATCTCAGCTCCCTGGTCACCATAGCAACACCCACCCGTAGCATGCGCTCCAGCAGGTATATTTCACTGGTCATCCCCAAAGCCAACACCTCCTTAGGCCACCATTCCTTCCAGTTCCCTGGAGACTACCATCTCCCTCAATAACTTTAAGCATCAGCTGTCAGAGCAGCGTTCCGATCACTGCACCTGTATACAGCCATCTGTAAATAGCCCACCCTACTACCTCATCCATATATTGTTATTTTTGCTCATTTCACCCCAGTATCTTATATTTGCACATCATCATCTGCACATCTATCATTCCAGTGTTAATGCTAATTTGTAATTATTTCGCCACTATGGCCTATTTACTGCCCTACCTTCCTAATCTTACTACATTTGCACACTGTACATAGATTTTCTATTGTATTATTGACTTTACATTTGTTTATCCAATGTGAAACTCTGTGTTGTGTTTTTGTCGCTTTGCTTTGTCTTGGCCAGGTCACAGTTGTAAATGAGAACTTGTTCTCAACTGGCTTAACCTACCTGTCTCGCCACCTTGGCCTGGATGAGGGCAAGCTGGTCCTTGTTTGGGAACAAACCTCAAAGCACGCAACAGGCTGACCAATACAAGGGTTGAAAAATTGGTGGCCATCCAGGCAAATTTGAGGCTTTTTGAGCCTGACAACGAGCCATCCTCAACAAGGTTGGAAAGGGACAGCGGAGATGAGGCCATAGAGTCTGATGTTCAAGAGGTGGACATTGAGGAGGTCCAGGGAGAAGACATGTAAGCCTGAGAGGAAGACAACCAAAGCTTTAGTTTCTAGACTATCATTTTACAGATGTATGCTAAGAACTTTTTGGGGAGATGCGATGGATCATTGGGAATAATTCAATATTCCTTTTCTTTTGTTGTTCAGTGAAATCATCCCATTTGAAGAGTAAACTCATTTAATTAAAGTTAGATTCTTAACTAAATTGTTTTTTTTCTATTGGAATTATTTAATAATTTGCAATTATGTCTACAGTCGTGGCCAAACGTTTTGAGAATTACACAAGTATTGGTCTCCACAAAGTTTGCTGCCTCAGTGTTGATGATGGCAATTTGTATATACTCCAGAATATCATGAAGAGTGATCAGATGAATTGCAATTAATTGCAAAGTACCTCTTTGCCACGAAAATGAACTTAATCCCAAAAAAACATTTACACTGCATTTCAGCCCTGCCACAAAAGGACCAGCTGCCATAATGTCAGTGATTGTCTCGTTAACACAGGTGAGAGTGTTGACGAGGAGAAGGCTGGAGTTCACTCTGTCATGCTGACTGAGTAAGAATAACAAACTGGAAGCTTTAAAAGGAGGGTGGTGCTTGAAATCCTTGTTCTTCCTCTGTCAACCATGGTTACCTGCAAGGAAACACGTGAAGTCATCATTGCTTTGCACAAAAAGGGCTTCACAGGCAAGTATATTGCTGCTGGTAAGATTGCACCTAAATCAACCATTTATCGGATCATCAAGAACTTCAAGGAGAGAGGTTCAATTGTTGTGAAGAAGGTGTCAAGGCGCCCAAGAAAGTCCAGCAAGCGCCAGGACCGTCTCCTAAAGTTGATTCAGCTGCGGGATCGGGGCACCACCAGTGCAGAGCTTGCTCAGGAATGGCAGCAGGCAGGTGTGAGTGCATCTGCACGCACACTGAGGCAAAGACTTTTGGAGGATGGCCTGGTGTCAAGAAGGGCAGCAAAGAAGCCACTTTCCAGGAAAAACATCAGGGACAGACTGATATTCTGCAAAAGGTACAGGGATTGGACTGCTGAGGACTGGGGTAGAGTCATTATCTCTGATGAATCCCCTTTCCGATTGTTTGGGCCATCCGGAAAACACCTTGTCCGGAGAAGACAAGGTGAGCGCTACCATCAGTCCTGTGTCATGCCAACAGTAAAGCATCCTCAGACCATTCATGTGTGGGGTTGCTTCTCAGTCAAGAGAGTGGGCTCACTCACAATTTTGCCTAAGAACACAGCCATGAATAAAGAATGGTACCAGCACATCCTCCGAGAGCAACTTCTCCCAACCATCCAAGAACAGTTTGGTGACGACCAATGCCTTTTCCAGCATGATGGAGCACCTTGCCATAAGGCAAAAGTGATCGGGGAACAAAACATCGACATTTTGGGACCATGGCCAGGAAACTCCCCAGACCTTAATCCCATTGAGAACTTGTGGTCGATCCTCAAGAGGCGTGTGGACAAACAAAAACCCACAACTTCTGACAAACTCCAAGCATTGATTATGCTCGAATGGCCTGCCATCAGTCAGGATGTGGCCCAGAAGTTAATTGACAGCATGCCAGGGCGGATTGCAGAGGTCTTGAAAAAGAAGTATTGACTCTTTGCATAAACTGAATGTAATTGTCAATGAAAGCCTTTGACACTTATGGAATACTTGTAATTATACTTCAGTGTACCATAGTAACTACTGACATAAAGATCTAAGAACACTGAAGCAGCAAACTTTGTAGAGACCAATACTTGTGTCATTCTCAAAACCTTTGGCCACGACTGTACTTATGATAAGGTAAAAGGTTTATGTTTGTCTCCATAGAATATGGTAAATATATCCAATGCAAAAAAACAAACATTTAAATGGAATTCATATTAATTTGCATATATATTTCCATTAATTCCCACCTCTGAACATTCCCCATAATGTGCAACCCTAACTATGATGAGCACCTGGTTCACAGTCCCAGATTATTAGCCAATAGGATCAATGAATGACGCTCTACAGTTAATTTATTTTATTTAAACTTTATTTAACTAGGCAAGTCAGTTAAGAACAAATTCTTATTTACAATTACGCCCTACCAAAAGGTAAAAGACCTCCTGTGGGGACGGGGGCTGGGATTAAAAATACAAATAAATAATATACAAATATAGGACCAAACACACATCAAGACAACAGAGACAAAACAACACCACCAAAAGAGATACCTAAGAAAACAACATAGCAAGGCAGCAACACATGACAACAACATGGTAGCAACAACATGGTAGCAGCACAAAACATGGTACAAACATTATTGGGCACAGACAACAGAACAAAGGGCAAGAAGGTAAATTACAATACACCACGCAAGAAGACCAGTCTCTTCATCATGAAGTAATTAGTTTTTCAATAAAGAGCTTTAATTGATCTTAAGCTTTTGCTTCAGAGTAAAAAGATGATGAAAACCTAACATTACACCTTATAGTGAGTGTCATTTCTGTTTGTGACCACAATTTCTTGACTGCATGTTGTATCAATATTTCAAAATATATATATGTTGGAATTGTATACAGCCTGAACTATTATACATTGGTACATGACACATCTAAACTGACGAAAAATATAAAACGCAACATGTAAAGTGTTGGTTCCATGTTGAAAAATAAAATACTAATTGGAGTCAATAAATATTATATTCCATATTTATTATTATATTCCATACGCACAAAAAGCGTATTTTTCTTTAGTTTAGCACACATTTGTTTACATCCCTATTAGTGAGCATTTCTCCTTTGCCAAGATAATCCATCCACCTGACAGGTGTGGCATATGAAGAAGCTGATTAAACAGCACGACCATTACAAAGGTGCACCTTCTGCCGCGGACAATAAATGTGCATTTTTGTCAAAAAACATAATGCCACAGATTGAGGGAGCGTGCAATTTGCATGTTGACTGCAGGAATGTCCACCAGAGCTGTTGCTAGAGAATTTAATGTAAATTTCTCTACGATAAGCCGTCCCAACGTTGTTTTAGAGAATTTAGCAGTACGTCCAACCGGCCTCACAACAGTAGACCACGTGTATGGCGTTGTGTGGGCAAGCGGTTTGCTCATGTCAACATTGTGAACAGAGTGCCCCATGGTGGCTGTGGGGTTATGGTATAGGCAGGCATAAGCTACGGACAATGAACAAAATTCTATTTTATCTATGGCAATTTGAATGCACAGAGATACCGTGAAGAAATCCAGTGAGTGTAGCAACAGAGGACAGACAATTTTTACACCCTACACGCTTCAGCATTCGGTGGTCGAGTTCTGTGAGCTTGTGTGGCCTACCACTTCGCGGCTGAGCTGTTTCCACTTTACAATAACAGCACTTACAGTTGACCCGGGCAAATTTCAGGTAGTGACATGTTGGAAAGGCGGCATCCCATGGCGGAGCCACGTTGAAAGTCACTGAGCTCTTTAGTAACGCCACTCTACTGCCAATGTTTGTCTATGGAGATTGCATGGCTATGTGCTCGATATTATATGCCTATCAGCAACAGTTTGAAATAGCCAAATCGACTAATTTGAAGGGGTGTCCACATACTAAATATAGTATACACTACCATTCAAAAGTTTGGGGTCACTTAGAAATGTCCTTATTTTTTTAAAGAAAAGCACATTTTTTGTCCATTAAAATCACATCAAATTGATCAGAAATACAGTGTAGACATTAATGTTGTAAATGACTATCGTAGCTGGAAACGGCAGATTTTTTTATGGAATATCTATGTAGGCGTACAGAGGCCCATTATCAGCAACCATCACTCCTGTGTTCCAATGGCACGCTGTGTTAGCGAATCCAACTTCATCATTTTAAAAAGGCTAATTGATCATTAGAAAACCATTTTGCAATTATGTTAGCAACGCTGAAAACTGTTGTGCTGATTAAAGAAGCAATAAAACTGGCCTTCTTTAGACTAGTTGATTATCTGGAGCATCAGCATTTGTGGGTTCAATTACAGGCTCAAAATGGACAGAAACAAAGAACGTTCTTCTGAAACTCAGTCTATTCTTGTTCTGAGAAATGAAGGCTATTCCATGCGAGAAATTACCAGTCTAAGATATGGCTTTTTCTTTGCAACTCTGCCTAGAAGGCCAGCATCCCGGAGTTGCCTCTTCACTGCTGACGTTGAGACTGGTGTTTTGAGGGTACTATTTAACAATGTCTACACTGTATTTCTGATCAATTTGATGTTATTTTAATGGACAAAAAACAAAACCCCCAAACTTTTGAACGGTAGTGTATATAGTTTATGTCCCATAGAGCAACCTGATAGGTAAGCTAACATACAGCCCTGTGTGTAAACTCACCCCAGGTACAAAGGTGAAAAAGTTGTACTTCTGGTTTTTGATGGCGTTTTTGGGGTACTTCTCCTCACACTTCTCCGGGTGACCCAGCCACACTGTTCGGGCTTTCAGCTCCTTCTTCCTCCGACACTTACGAGCCAAGCAGTCACAGCAGCTGAAGAACAGAATGAAGGACGACGTCATCATCACAAAAAAAAGAATAGTGAATAACAAGCCACAGGTGACATTGTCACGAGAATTCCTTATTCCAGCGAGTAGTAGTCCAAGAATCGAAGAAGAAAAGATGTTCCAGCCAGGTAATACAAACAAAAGAAAAGGAGAAAGAATGTAATCTTTAGAAACATAATTGGAAGTCTAAGTACATACACCCCAAACAAGGTTTTTGCTTTCATGGTTGTCTTCAACAAAACAGAAGAACCTAAATAAATAGCTTAGCGCTCAACAAGTTTTGATCGGACTGCTTTTCTCATGACGGCCTTTGTAAAGGTTTGAAGTGTGGTGCCGCTGCTATGGAAATAAAACAGGTCAGGTGAGCTACCAAAGAAAGTTGCGTAATGTTTACAGGTAGATTTGACAATGTAAAGAACCTTCTAGCTATGTAACGGTTACTTTACACAATGATCACGGGATTGTTACTTTATTACTGCATGGTAGAGACTTGAGTACACATTCACATGAGCAAGCTAGGCCTCTTCTCGTTCATAGCATTTAGCTCGTTGAGGAAAAACACTGGTGGTCCAGCCCACTCTGTTCATTAAATAAACTGAAAAGGTTATGAGCACTACAGGGCGGATTCCTATGTGAATGCTACGGAAGCCAGACTTCATTGTGAGCTGAAGAGACCAGTGTCAAGTCCCACTCATAGAGACAGACATATGGAATAAATGCTTTTTTACTAATAGTTGCAGAGATTGTCAACTACAGGTTCCTTTGAGTTTTACCAGGGGTGGCTGAGTGGCGCTGGTAACATCCAGAGATCAGCCATTTCCCATGCATCTATGGGCCTACAAGAGGTTGCAAAAAGGCAACGATATCTGTTTCAGTACAGTCTCAGTACAGTACTTGCATCGCTGGTCTTTAGACAACCAACTAGTGGTAGGGATAGCTAACACATATGGGTCTATATTCAGTTTGATCTGACTAGGCCTATGCCCTAAACTCTGGCACTAGAGGAGAAAGTCTGGCCTCATGATGGTGTACAATGTCATGCCGATTGCCTTGGAATTTACACAAAATAACATAAAATCAACTTTAAAAAAATATGTGTTTGTGATGGCTTCTATGTAACCCCTCTCTACATGCCACCGTCCAGATTCACAAGAGAGATTATATGCTCAAATTAATACTATTTAAATAATAGGACATTTTAATAAACAGGGGTTATTCATGCATGAATTATTTGTGTTTTATAATATAATCCTCTGCTAAGCATACATAAAATTACTGGAAAGCATATAACTAGTCAGCTGTGAAAAATCAGATTTGTTCATTAGGGAAAAGATCAATATGCAGCTTGGGCTGGAGATGCACCACTGATAACCAAACACTGAAAATGTAATATTCTATCAAATGAATACATAAAACATTGTTAAAAGTTATTTGTTTGGCATTAAAACATCCCTATACCCTTTTTTTCCAATGGCTGAATCCCAATTTGCCACCCTCCTCCCAAAGTGTGCACATGCCCATTCCCGACATGGATTTTATAGCATTGGATTGGTGTAAGCATTAGCTGGAGGAATGTTCCACTATTGTTAAATCTTTGAAGGGGAGTGTGCAAGTGCACACTTCAGGAGAAGGGGTGGAGAATGGGGATACTGCCCAACAGTTAGTGGTTCCACTTTCAGCCTACCTGCCACAGAGGATCATCCAGCCCCCCATGAGGAACCACCCCATGCCTCTCGGTCTCTGGTTGACCCTGGCCCGAGGAAGGGTTTGGTAGTCGCTCTCATCATTCTCAAAAACTTCCTCAGACATCATCAGGGGCATTTCGTCCAAGTTAGAGGGTTCATCTTCTAAAGAATACCTGGAAAGGAAGAACAATAGGCTTTACTGTAAATAATACAGCTAGGTACAAGTTAATAACAAGCAGGCACCACAATATTTATAAAAACAGGAAGGAATTCATGGTAAAAGTGAGAACTTGGGAAGTAACAATAATGAAGAGGGCAGAACATTCTAGACAGTGGTTTACCCAGACAACAACAAAGGCCTATCAGGGTGAGGATCTGTATTGATTGCAACCTTAAAGCAGAGGAACTTCAACATTTGTCAGTTAGTTTCACTGATTCACTACCACTCTGATAAACATCAGATTCAACTCATTCATTTGCGGACACGTTCCTCCAACTTTATTGCATTACATCGATTCCACTGGGCCACATTTCTCACTTGACAAATCGGATCCTAGTATCCAGATCCAGACATGCATGGACCCTACAGTATCAATGCATGTAAACTATTCTCTACTGCATTTTACAGCTTTAATATCTCTGATGTAGGAATTAAAGACTACTGACAAATAGAATTAAGCCAGATGAAAGGTTGGCATGGTTCCTATGCCCTGGAGTAGCCTACACCATTCACATTATCACTAAGAGCACACAGGAAACACTCTTGGGGACATAATGTTTTATTCATGAGGACTTTCTAAGGAATTTGGATTAGGACTACTACAGTACCAGGTAAAGGAGGGCCTCACAATGACGCTGGACTAACTATACAACATATAAAATGATGCTGGACTAACTAACTATATATATATATTTACGGGGGATTGGACATTTTACAACATAAATATATATAAAAATAAAATAAAAATATATATATTTATGTTGTAAAATTTCCAATCCCCCATATATATATTTCCAGTATATATATATATATATATATATATATATATATATATATATATATATATATATATATATATATATATATATATATATATATATATATATATATATATAATAACAAATTCTTATTTACAATGACGGCCTACATACTGGGTCAGCCATAGTAGTAACGCACCCCTGGAGCAAATTAGGGTTAAGTGCCTTGCTCAAGGACAGACAGGTTTTTACCTTGTCGGCTATATACAGGGGTACCGTTACAGAGTCAATGTGCGGGGTCACCGGTTAGTCGAGGTAATATGTACATGTAGGTAGAGTTAAAAAGTGACTATGCATAGATAATAAACAGAAAGTAGCAGCAGCGTAAAAGAGGGGTCTGGTTATTTTTTGCACACAAAATAAAGTAGTGTGAACCTAAAAAAAAGTTAAGAAAGCAATCCAATGTTATTGGTTGCCTAGACTTTACTGCAAATGACACTCAAGTCTTGAGAAAAAATACACTAATATTGCAGTTAGCCATGACAGCCTTTATAATAGAACACTTGTGACCAAACATCTAAATATTGCACTTGGGGAAAAAAGGTAGAAATAGAATGAAACAAACAGGCATAGTATTTTTGCTCTATTAAATTGGCCGCTATAGTAGACATCGATCAAGTGCACAAGGCTACGTGTGTAAAAATAACGTTCACAGAGTAAAAAAATGTAATAATCCCCCCTCACTCACACACAAGTGTTACTCTCAAGTTCAACACAACAAAAGCAATATCTTAGGGCTACACTGAACATTATTACATTGTACACTTTCTGCCTGTGGACATCTGTTCTAAAATGTACCAGCAGAGAATGATACCCTTTCAAATCAAATCAAAGTTTATTTGTCACGTGCGCCAAATTCAGGTGTAGACCTTACAGCTTACTTACAAGCCCTAACCAACAGTGCACCGGTTAGTCGGGCTGACAATTTTTAGGGGCTTCCTCTGACACCGCCTGGTATAGAGGTCCTGGATGGCAGGAAGCTTTGCCCCAGTGATGTACTGGGCCTTACAAACTAACCTCTGTAGTGCCTTGCAGTCGGAGGCAGAGCTGTTGCCATACCAGGCAGTGATGCAACCAGTCAGGATGCTCTTGACATTGCAGCTGTAGAACCTTTGGAGGATCTGAGGACCCATGCCAAATCTTTTCAGTTGGCATAATTGATCTCTTTTAGGCAGAGAGTACACCTGGCATACCTTCTTATCCACCGAAAAAGTGAGAAAGATGGAAAGTGTGTGGTGTTCCTTTCACCTCTATAGTGGCATCCAGCTTAAGCCAGGCCCAGCTCCAGCTACACTTGATCCCTGATCCCTAAATACACTTGTTTAACAAGCAACGCCTCATTTTCACCTAATTCTCTCATTCAAAAAATTAACCACATACTGTAGAGGGAAAACATTAGTTCACAGATAGTAGTTAGTTCGTTAACTAGTTAACATTTCACAGTGATTGCCAGGGTTGCAATATAACTTAAGGAACGGCAAGGAGTCGTATAACGTTTGTTACCAGTTGATACTAAAGTGAAATGGTTCGATTATTAACGTTAGGTCATCTGATGTAGTAATGTTCCACCACACTTTCTCCATCACCTCAAACTTTCCAAATGCCAGTTGTTTTAAGGTTACAGCTCGTTAAGTACGCTTCATCACCATCTCACCCCGTCTCCGTGGTAACCGCAAACTGCATTTCTGCGGTCCAGAGCGCGTGTTCTTTCCAGAGAGACAGCTGTATGCTGTAACTGGCAAATTGGTTACAAATTCTCTCTTCAGTCGCGTGCTGCATTCTGTTGTTATGTGAACGATTGACTGAGCCTTGGATACAGCCAGTATTGCTCCAAACGCACATCACTTGTTCACTTACAGACAGACAGTAGTGACCCAAAGCCCCCCGCCCCCCAAAACTTTTCTCATCAGATCTACACAAATCACGTAGGTCACCTATTTTGGATTCAAAATGGCGAATTTTGCCGAAAGGTGACTAGTCTGCATCCCTGCACTTTCCTTGAGCAATAATTGGCCCATTTAAAAAATCAAAGGCATAATTGGTCAATAATTCAAAGTTGTTAGCAAGCACAAAAGACCCATCTAATTTCATTCAGCCTACATTGTCTAGCTTTTCTTTTCAACAATGCATAGTCTCATTATGGAAAATTGCAAAATATGATACCTGCACTGTATCAATTCCAATGCATAGCCAAGGCCTACATAAAGTTGAAGTCGGAAGCTTCCATACACTTAGGTTAGTCATTAAAACTCATTTTTCAACCACTCCACAAATTTCATGTTAACAAACTATAGTTTTGGCAAGTCAGTTAGGACATCTACTTCGTGCATGACACAAGTAATTCTTCCAACAATTGTTTACAGACAGATCATTTCACTTATAATTCACTATATCACAATTCCAGTGGGTCAGAAGTTTACATACACTTAATTGACTGTGCCTTTAAACAGCTTGGAAAATTCCAGAAAATTATGTCATGGCTTTAGAAGCTTCTGATAGGCTAATTGACATCATTTGAGTCAATTGGAGGTGTACCTGTGGATGTATTTCAAGGCCTACCTTCAAAATCAGTGCCTCTTTGCTCGACATCCTAGGAAAATTAAAAAAGAAATCAGACTTCAGAAAAAAATTATTTGTAGACCTCCACAAGTCTGCTTCATCCTTGGGAGCAATTTCCAAACGCCTGAAGGTACCACGTTCATCTGTACAAACAATAGTACGCAAGTATAGAACGAGTCCTATATCAACATAACCTGAAAGGTCGCTCAGCAAGGAAGAAGCCACTGCTCAAAAACCACCATAAAAAAGCCAGACTACGGTTTGAAACTGCACATTGGGACAAAGACCGTACTTTTTGGAGAAATGTCCTCTGGTCTGATGAAACAAAAATAGAACTGTTTGGCCATAATGACCCTTGTTATGTTGGGAGGAAAAAGGGGGAGCCTTGCAAGCCAAAGAACACCATCCCAACCGTGAAGCACGGGGGTGGCAGCATGATGATGTGGGGGTGCTTTGCTGCAGGAGGGACTGGTGCACTTCACAAAATAGATGGCATCATGAGGAAGGAAAATTATGTGGATATATTAAAGCAACATCTCAAGACATCAGTCAGGAAGTTAAAGCTTGGTCGCAAATGGGTCTTCCAAATGGACAATGACCCCAAGCATAATGGCTTAAGGGCAACAAAGTCAAGGTATTGGAGCGGCCATCACAAAGCCCTGACCTCAATCCTGTAGAAAATGTGTGGGCAGAACTGAAAAAGCATGTGTGAGCAAGGAGGCATACAAATCTGACTCAGTTACACCAGTTCTGTCAGGAGGAATGGGCCAAAATTTGCCCAACTTATTGTGGGAAGCTTGTAGAAGGCTACCTGAAATGTTTGACCCAAGTTAAACAATTTAAAGGCAATGCTACCAAATACTAATTGAGTGTATGTAAACTTCTGACCCACTGGGAATGTAGAAATAAAAGCTGAAATAAATCACTCTACAATTATTCTGACATTTCACATTCTTAAAATAAAGTGGTGATCCTAACTGACCCAAGACAGGGAATTTTTACTAGGATCAAATGTCAGGAATTGTGAAAAACTGAGTTTAAAAGTAAAACATCCGACTTGTGTAATGTATCAATGAAAACATGCATCCCCTACATCAGAATGGAGGAGTGTCGATGTAAGCCCAAGACAAATGGCACAGCTTGCATAATAATCTGGCTGAGTATTTGTTGATACACAATGATTGATGATGAAAATGTGCTGTTTGTTAACTGATGACAGTGAGGGCAGATGGTGGGCTTTAGTACAGAGGATTAGTACAAGCTCAGGGCCAACCCATCCCATATAGTAGCACTTGGTGCATTTAAGCTCTACAGAGCAGTTAAATACACCAAGGCACACACTTCTATGAGCCAGTAAATCAGGGAGATCCCCTCCTAATGTTCCTGCTTATCAGAAAAGTAAGAGTTTCTGTCAGACATAGGATGTCCATGACCATAGAGGGGCTAAGGTGGAGGGAGTTACCCAGTAGGCCTAGATTGTATCATGGTATTTATGGAAGTAATTGTGAAAGAAACTGCACTGATGGCAGCATAATTGTGGATTTTCTTATTTGGAAAACAATGGAAATGATTTATGATGCGGAGTCTGGGAACTTCTCATAAGATTAGCGAGGAAAACATTGAATAAACTGGAGGAAATCTTACTTGCGCCATGGAACCCCTTTCTGCCTAGTTGGTCTTGGAGGAGCAGTGTAAGCAACATATTGTGATGGTGTAAGGAAGTAGGGTAGGATGTTTACAGGCAGTGCTTTCTTAAAAATGTACTGACCCTCCAATTGACTTCCTACTCTGTGACTCGCCCACCCAATCTAGACCACGAGATGGTTTCGAAAAACGCCTTGCATCAGTGGATCTACGCACTGTATTACCTGTTTTCCTTAAGTAATGTTAACTCATGACTTATCACTTGGAAAGGTGGACTTATAAACACTGTTGGCCAACACCATACCTTGCTAGGTAGCTAAATAACCAGACGACAACGGAACGAGTTGTTGAAACACGTCATGTGACGCTCGGCTTTTCTGTGATCTAACGTTAGCCGTGCATGGCAAATAAAGGGCTCCTGAACCCTAGTCATTCCTAAAGTAGCAATAGCTCGTTGTCTGTTTTGGAAGTCGAGAGAGATGAACAGTAGTCACAGAGCTAGCGAAGAACCCTGCTTCGTTTGCTGAGAGCAACGCCAGAGTTAATAAACGCCAGTTTAGCTCGCGTAACTAAACTAGCTCGAGCCACGGAACCACCATTTTTTCAACGTCTCGAAACTACTGAAATGCACAATTGTTTGACCGAAAATGACATCTCCACCGTTTAAACAAAATAAGTAACTGTGTCCCATACCTGGAATGTCTTGCAGCGTTGTAATAAGCAATTTTTTTCGAGTGCTTCCGCACTAGGTTTAACGGTATACTGTCAGACATCTTGGCTGGACTGTACATATCGTGACGTCACGGCCAGTCCCACAACGTTGACGCCCCGAAATAATGATGGCGCGTTCAACAAAACAACGGGGAACTCATAATTGCAATAATGATGGCATTGAGATGGATAAATGAGGCAGGATTAAAGGAGGTGGTAATATGTTCAGACTCCAGTTCAGCTCTTAAGTGCATTGAAGCACAACAGTCAGACACTAGACAGGACTTAGTAGTGGAGATATTACAAGAATTATATATGTTACAGCAGGAAAGAGTGAGGGTGATATTCATGTGGGTACCAGCTCATGTTGGGGTAAAAGGGAATGAGGCAGCAGATAAAATGGCAAAACAAGCATTGCAGGAGGATAGAATAGAAATGGAAATAACACATAGTATAGATGAAATTAAAGCTATAATTAAAAAACAAATAAATCAAAGATGGCAACAAATGTGGGAAACAGGAAGTAAGGGTAGACATATGTATGCAATCCAACCAAAAGTGGGGAAAAAGAGGTACACAGGTGGAAGTAGAAGGGAGGAAAACATTTTATCAAGACTTAGAATAGGACATACAGGACTTAATAAAACATTGAAATTAATGTCTAAGCATCCGACAGGACTCTGTGAATGGTGTGGAGAAAATGAAACAGTAGAGCATGTTATCATGTATTGTGAAAGATATAAAGAGGATAGAGAGAAATTATTTGAAGAGATTCGGAGGAAAGAGGAGACTGATATAACTTTGAGAAACATATTAAAACAAGAACAGGAAAATGATAAAAGAGAAGCTTTATTTAAATATTTGGAGAATACAGGTTTAATTAATAGGATTTGAAAGGGTGGTTGTATTTTTTTTGTGTATATATAGATATATTTGTATTATTATTTTTTTTTGTTAATTTAAATTTGAATTAATTGTTTTGAGCCAGAGGAGCTGAACACGCAGCGCTGGCTGTAGCAATGTTTTAATATAGTGGGTAAGGATGAGGAATGGGTAGATGTTAGAGTCTCTGGATCAAGTTCACAGTAGGTGGCGGTAATGCACGAAATCGATGCGATTCGCCAAACAAAAAGGAAGAAGAAGAAGAAGAAGAAGAACGGGGAACTCCGGAATCTGAAATCAATTCAATTTCAATTTAAGGACTTTATTGGCATGGGAAACATATGTTAACATTGCCAAAGCAATTGAAGTAGATAATAAACAATTAACAGTAAACATTACACTCAGAAGTTCCAAAATAATATAGGCATTTCAAATGTAATATTATATGTGTATACACAATGTTGTAACAATGTGAAAATAGTTAAAGTACAAATGGAAAAATAAATAAACATAATATGGGTTGTATTTACAATGCTGTGATGGCACACTGGTATTTCACCCAGTAGTTATGGGAGTTTATCAAAATTGGGGTTATTTTCAAATTCTTTGTGGGTCTGTGTAATCTGAGGGAAATATGTGTCTCTAATATGGTCATACATTTGGCAGGAGGTTAGGAAGTGCAGCTCACTTTCCACCTCATTTTGTGGGCAGTGTACGCTTAGCCTGTCTTATCTTGAAAACTAGGTCTGCCTATGGCGGCCTTTCTCAATAGCAAGGCTATGCTCACTGAGTCTGTACATAGTCAAAGCTTTCCTTAAGTTTGGGTCAGTCACAGTGGTCAGGTATTCTGCCACTGTGTACTCTCTGTTTAGGGCCAAATCATTAATTATTTCCAATGTGTCAAGTAATTCTCTTTTTGTTTTCTCATGATTTGGTTGCATCTAAATGTGTTGTTGTCCTGGGGCTCTGTGGTGTCTGTTTGTGGACCAGCTAGCTTAGGGGACTCTTCTCCAGGTTAATCTCTCTGTAGGTGATGGCTTTGTTGTGGAAGGTTCGGCAATCGCTTTCTTTTTTGGTGGTTGTAGAATTTAACAGCGCTTTTCTGGATTTTGATAATTAGCGGGTATCGGCCTAATTCTGCTCTGCATGCCTTATTTTGCATGCAGTCTCAATTTGGTGTTTATCCCATTTTGTGAATACTTGGTTGGTGAGAGGACCCCAGACCTCACAACCATAAAAGGCAAAGGGTTCTATAACTGATTCAAGTATTTTTAGCCAGATCAGAATTGGTATGTCGAATTTTATGTTCCTTTTGATGGCATAGAAGGCCCTTCTTGCCTTGTCTCTCAGATCGTTCACAGCTTTGTGGAAGTTACCTGTGCCTCTGATGTTTAGGCCGAGGTATGTATAGTGTTTTGTGTGCTCTAGAGCAACGGTGTCTAGATGGAATTTGTATTTGTGGTCCTGGTAACTGGACCTTTTTTGGAACACCATTATTTTTGTCTTACTAAGATTTACTGTCAGGGCCCAGGTCTGACAGAATCTGTGCAAAATATCTAGGTGATGCTGTAGGCCCTCCTTGGTTGGTGACAGAAGCACCAGATCGTCAGCAAACAGTAGACATTTGACTTCAGATTCTAGTAGGGTGAGGCCAGGTGCTGCAGACTGTTCTAGTGCCCTCGCCAATTCATTGATATACAGTATATGTTGAAGAGTGTAGCCAATTGGAATTTGTGGTCTGTATTTTTTATCATTTCATTGAGCCTTTTTGGGTTGGAGGGTTTGTATTTTGTCCTGTAATTGGAGAATCCAGTGGGTTCTGGTAGTCTTTAACAGTTGATTCTAGGATTTGCATTTGATCATGTATATTTATTTGCTCTTTGTTCTTTGTTATAGTGCCAATAAGATTGGAGAAGTGGTTTACCCATACATCTCTGTTTTGGATAGATAACTCTTGTTTTCAAATTTTCCCAGATTCTATGGATTCTTCAATTACATTGAGCTGATTTCTGACGTACTGTTCCTTCTTTTTCCGTAGTGTATTTCTGTATTGTTTTAGTGATTCACCATCGTGAAGGCGTAGGCTCAGGTTTTCTGGGTCTCTATGTTTTTGGTTGGATAGGTTTCTCAATTTCTTTCTTAGGTTTTTACATTCTCCATTTGTCATTGTTGTTTATTGTCTTCGGTTTTCTGTTTGACATTTTTTGATTTGATAGGGATGCTGAGAGGTCAAATATACTGCTTAGGTTTTCTACTGCCAAGTTTACACCTTCAGGTTTTGTCCAGGAAATTGTCTAGAAGGGATTGAATTTGTTGTTGCCTAATTGTTTTTTGGTAGATTTCAACACTACTTTCCTTCCATGTATAGCATGTCTTAATATTATTAAGTTCCTTTGGCTTTGATGCTTCATGATTGAGCATAGCTCTGTTCAAGTAGAGTGTGATTTTGCTGTGATCTGATAAGGGTGTCAGTGGACTGACTGTGAACGCTCTAAGAGACTCTGGGTTGAGGTCAGTGATAAAGTAGTCTACAGTACTACTGCCAAGACATGAGCTATATGTGTACCTACCGTAGGAGTCCCCTCAAAGCCTGCCATTGACTATGTACAGACCCAGTGTGCGACAGAGCTGCAGGAGTTGTGACCCATTTTTGTTGGTTATGTTGTCATAGTTGAGTCTAAGGCATATGGGGGAGGGAATTCTGTCACCTCCAGGTAGATGTTTATCCCCATGTGTGCTGAAGGTGTCCAGTTCTTGTCCAGTTCTGGCATTTAGGTCGCCACAGACTAGTACATGTCCCTGGGCCTGGAAATGGTTGATCTCCCCCTCAAGGATGGAGAAGCTGTCATTGTTAAAGTATGGGGATTCTATTGGGGGGGATATAGGTAGCACACATGTGGACATTTTTCTCAGTTGAGATAATTTACTTATTAATACCCCCTGAATCTCTTCCCTGTTTCACACCTGGTAGTTTGGTGGATGGGACTACCAGCTCTCTGTAACCTAGAGGGAAACCAGTGGGTCCGTCTCCTTTATACCATGTTTCTTGTAGGATGAAAACATGGGACATGCAATTTTAAAATTAAGTCAATTTAAGAAATTATCGTCCATCCTTAGGGTTGCAAAATTACTTGCACAAATTCTTCAATTTGAAGGCAAACACCATGTACTCTATTCTTTTGCTATATAATTTAAATCCCATTAAGTTCTAAAATAAGTAGTAAAGAGAGCACACCCCACTGGGCAAAAACTGGGTGCATCAATGTTGTCATTTCAACAAAATAAATACATCTGATGAGGTTGAATCAATATGGAAAACTGATGTGCAAAAAGTCATCAATGTAAGGGAATTTCGTATTTCACCTCAATCTAATGACATGGATACATTTATTTTTTGTTGATTTCACATTGAATTCACGTTAGTTGACATCTCAACCAAATTTAAATCAAAACTAGATGTTGAAATGATGTCTGTGCCCAGTGGGAGAGTATGTTTTTTTTTTCAGTTCTAGTTTTAGTTAAACTCAACCATTGTGATCCATCTTAAATTAAAAGTAAATTATAATGACACATATTTGTAACTTCTAGTAAACAATTTGGAAATACTGTAGGCCTACAGTAGTGGGCAACAGACATATTCCTCTTTATGCATTATTATATCACATTTTCCCTTTTTAGAGTAATAGAGTATGTCTCTAGTAAGCACCGTGGACAAAGTGAAACAACTTGTTTGTGTCGGCAAAACCAACATTTGCAAATGGACAGTAAAATCAAACAAGAATGAAATACTATAGCTCTGTGAATTAATACAATGTTTATCTGTGTATAATATAATACAGAGTTAGTAGTTAAGGTCTACACCTGTTTTATTTGGTGCATGTGACCATGCATTTGATTAGATTTTTACAAATAAATCAATTAATTATTCTCTAAATATATTTATCTTATTAATCTACCATTCAACTTATTTCAATTGATCCCAATCTTTGTACTGTCATCAATTAACATAGAAAAGTGTCGGTTAATTCCAAGGTCCATGGCTGTCTTTGCCAGACTGGTCATTGGTGGGCTACCTCCAGTGCTGACTCTGTCCATTCCTGCCGTCATGGCGTGAAGTTATGGAATCCATTGTTCTTCATGGCCAAGCTATTTGTTATAGCTGCTGCGTAGCGGTTCCAGAACCCTGTGTCCACGTTCATGGCCTGTGTCGTCAGGTCCTACTGAAACATCTCTCCGAACTTCATGGCAGCTTCCCCACCCAACAAGGCCATGGGGTTCTCCACCGACAGACGCCTGCCTCTTCTGGCTGGTGCATTGTTCCACATGTGAGTGCCCATGTGTACCTAAAGAGGAATGGGGGAGAGGGGATGGACGAGATAAAACAAAAATAGCTGATAGAGGATTTTCAATTCTGAAATTGTTTAACAACAGGAAACAGTCTTTAGAGTGTTTGGGTATTAAATGCAGTAATTAAAATTCAAAATAAATGTGTAGTACCTTCAGGTTTCCTTTAGTTGTGAATGCCCTGCCACAGATGGAGCAGCCGAAAGGTTTCTCCCCTGTGTGGGTCCTCTCATGGATCTGTAGAGCACTGCCTGAGGAGAAGTTCTTCCCACAAGTGTGGCAGTTATGCTGCTTGGGGGTCCGTCGAGGTTGAGGCGGCCCAAGCAGAGAAGTGATTCCTGGGCTCACCAGAGATGGAAGAGTGGCAGGGACCGGGAGGCCAAATGGATGATGCAGCCCCTTGTTGAAGTTCATTGGTCGATGGTACCCATTCATTTCAGATTTGATCATCCTTGGTGCAATGCTGGTAACCAGGCCAGGAATGCTTTGGCTGGCACCTAAAACAATTAGATAAAGGGATGTTTTAGAGTTTTCAAATGTTTTGGGGGTAACTGAGTGAGATCTACATTTGCTAGATAGTAAAAGGTGAAAACTACATGTTCAACCATTGTAGCGATATAGAGCATTTAAAAATGGAACACCATTTTACATTGTTATTACACCTACTCTATACAATTGATATTATCAGTTGATAAAAGCTATCTTACCACATTCTCTACTCAGGAACAGCATACTGTAAGGACTCTCCTGTTTCACACACTGCCTGTTAGATTGCATCCCTCTCAGATCCAGGGCCACTCCATTTTCCAGTACCGGAGTCAAGGTGGGTGAATCAGACTGCTCACTCTTCACTGAGGCTGTGATCTCTTGGGACTCTCCACTGTGCTTCCCAGACAGGGATTTGCAGAGGTGTGCCTCAGAGTTGCTTTGTGCAGGTGACACCGGTACATGCATGGAGGTGGACGATTCAGACATGGTTGGGCTGCCTGCTGCATTGTGATTCTGTCCTTCTCCCACTATAGAGGAGTGGATAGCAGCGCGGCATTCACTGCCCATAAACCCATTCATCATTGACTTTAGCCCAAAGGAGTGGTTTAGGTTTATGGTGGAGTCTATCATTTTCATTTGGTTCTCCAGTGCAGCTATGCTGGAGACAACAGCATCAGAGTTGGAAGGAGAACTAGAGACAGAGCGCAGGGTTTTGAGGGGATCTACACCTTCTTCTTCATCTTCTTCTTCTTCTTCATCCTCCTCCTCCATGGAGTTGTCAGCCATGAGGTCATTGTCATAGTTACTCAGGCTGTCAAAGTTTTTATCATGGAAGGAGAGATCAGTGTCCAGGTCCTGTAGTTGTGTCCAGGTCCTGCAGTTTAAGATCTGACCCCCCATATGCATGTGAAGATGCTGCTGTAGCACTACAGCATTGGTGAACTTCTTCTGGCAGATGGGACATGAATGTTGAACCCGGAGAGGAGGGTTTGCTCTGTGGACACCAATATGTGTCTTTAGATTTCCTTTGGTTGTGAAAGCAATGCCACACACCTTGCATTTAAAGGGCCTCTCCCCAGTGTGGATACAGTAGTGCATCTTAAGCATGCTCTGGCAGAAGACACACTGGTTGGGGTCTGTTATTTTCTTGTCTATGTTCTCCACCAGCCTTTGGAGCTTTGAGGTCTCTGATGTTTGCATGGAGTCCAGGAGGCCACCGAATGGAAACTTGGCTTTGAACAGATCAGAGGCCAGGGAAAGTGGTGAGGAGTTGGAAACGGGGGAAGTTGGAGCACTGGGCTCAGGTGTGGATGTAGTCATAGTCATGGCTGTACTTGTTGCCACAGTAACTGGACTCACCCTGGGTTTAGTCGTACAGTTTTGGGCCAGGTGCATTACCTTGGAGGCTTTCTCCTCTCGATTAGACTGTGGAGACTCTAAAGCTGTGGGAACACTGGTTTCATTGCCTGTAGTGTTCGGCGACAAAGACACACATTCACTTGAGTCTGGGGAGGGTCTAAAAGGAGATTTGATGGATAGTGTGACACTTTGAGAGTCACTTGAGCTTCCCATAGAAGTGCGAGTGGAGCTAATCTGAAGGCCCATAGAGGTGGGTACCTTCGCTAAAACAGGCTTGCTATCCAACCAAGTGGCTCCTGGTTTTTCAGGAGGGAATGACATTCCATAGGGAATACCAGAGGTCGTTGGCGCATTGTCTAAATATTCCGGCACTGGATAAGGGTTCATCTGAACATGGTGATACTTTTCTTTGTGTCTTTGGAAGTGGACTTTCAGGTTCCCTTTTGTGGAGAAGCGATTGCCACAGATGTTGCACTTGAAGGGCCTCTCACCAGTGTGACAGCGCATGTGGATCTGCAGCGTGCTGTCACTGCCAAACACTTTGGCGCAGAACCTGCACTTATGCTTGAAAAAGGGCTCCTCAGGGCTGGGCTCTGTGTAGTACATTGACACGTCGGGAAGCTTGCCATTCTGGTGGTGCTTCGTCAGGGCAGAGAGGGGGTCGAGGGCGTTAGTCGTGGCTGCGATGCTGGCCAGGGGGTTGGGGAAGATGGGGGGGCTCTGAGGTAGAAACGACAGGCTGGATGGTGAGCTGAGGAGACTGTTGCTCTTACCCTGCATGGACAGTGGGCTGGACGAGGTCAGGGTCTGAGTACAGCTACCGCTTGTATGCAAACCTGTGTAGGGAGACTGTAATAAGGAAATATTGTTGCAGCTAGTAGGGGGAGGGGCAGAGTTGTCCGATGGAGCTGAGGAACATATAACATCTCTCGCCTGTTCATATGAAGTTTGTGAGGAGAGTGTGTGGGACCTCTCAAGCACAGATGCCAAAGACACAGACACTTGTCCATTGATGGCAGAGGGTATCGTCCCATACTGTGGTAGGACAGGGGGAGCGATGAGACCTTGGGAGGGGAAATGGTTTGGTGCCAGTGATAGGGCCCTGGAGACTGGGTTTAGTGCTGTTTTTGTGGGCTGTCTGTTCATGAAGGCCACCCGGCTACGGATCTGCTCAATAAGCTGCAACTGGTGGACCTGTTGCTGTTGCAGAGCCAGCAGGTGCTCCAGGATCACTAGGATGGCCACTGTGGCCGCCGTCCCTCCTGCCCCACTGCTGTGGAGGCTCTGGAAGACCTGGTCCACAGCCACCTGGTTACTGTGGAGGATCTCCAGTGTTATGTTCGTACTGGGCATGCTGTTGGTCACAGCAGACGGCTGAGATGAAGGGATGTCCAACTCTGTTCTATCTGGGGGATTCTGGGAGCCAGAAGACTTATGTTTGTTGTGGCCCTGGAGCGCCATCTCCATGGATACATCCTCCCCCTCTCCCATGTTCATCTCCTCTAACATATCTGTGCTGTCATTACCGTTATCATTCACAGGCTCCACCAGCTCAAGGCCCCCGTCCACTGATTCAATGTCTTCTGAGTCGCTGGGAGCCAGGCTAAGAAGGGCCAGGCTGGGGGTTCGGGAGAGTCCAGCTTGGGATCCCTCAGGTCCAGGCATCCCCTCATTTTCCTTCACAATGAGGACCTGAGCTGGGTCTTCTGTGGAGCTTCTCTGGTGCTCATACAGCTCAGCCCAGGTGAAGAACTCAGCAAATTTTTCACACATGTGCGTTTCCTCACTGGCACTGCGGCACTCCTCCTCGTCCATTCCCTCCAATTGAGCTGCATGGAAAACAGGGAGAGAATAAAATAATTGTTAGTTAATATAACTAGGATGACAGACTATTACACTTCAATTACAGTAAGAGTAAACATTTTCACTGAAAAACAAAATCTATGGTTTTCATTCTAAATCTCTACATTCATTGTATCATATTAGACCCAGTTTCTACTAAATTCAATCTCCTTTTATTCAAATTATGTGACCTATCAATTGTGCACACTGCAACTTGAAATGTATTGATCATTGATTACCAATGCATTCATACAATTCAAGTGCCATGTCTGTTGAGTACAAATGCTATTCCACAACACTTGACACTGTCAAAAAAACATATTATCATTATTATTGTCTACTAGAGCATGTCTGGAAAAAAAATTGAACATTATCTTTGTGAAATTGTTTACAAAATGACCTTCTGTAAACAGGTTCATACAAAAAAACAAAACAAGGAGGGGATAAACACTGTATTTTTCTGTATTAATATTTTATACACATAGGCTACTTTATCTGTAAAAATGTACAGTGCAGCGATTACAGCCTTGAGTCTTCTTGGGTATGACGCTACAAGCTTGGCACACCTGTATTTGGGGAGTTTCTCCCATTTCCTCTGCAAATCGTCTCAAGCTCTGTCAGGTTGGATGGGGAGCGTCGCTGCACAGCTATTTTCAGGTCTCTCCAGAGATGTTCGATCAGGTTCAAGTCTGGGCTCTGGCTGGGCCACTCAAGGACATTCAGAGACTTGTCACGAAGCCACTCCTGCGTTGTCTTGGCTGTGTGCTTAGGTTCGTTGTCCTGTTGGAAGGTGAACCTTCGCCCCAGTCTGAGGACCAGAGTGCTCTGGAGCAGGTTTTCATCAAGGATCTCTCTGTACTTTGCTCCGTTCATCTTTCCCTCGATCCTGACTAGTCTCCCAGTCCCTGCCGCTTAAAAACATCCCCACAGCATGATGTTGCCACCACCATGGCTTCACCATAGGGATGGGGTGTGGGTTATTATTTCGCAAGTGTGCATTGTCGTTACGTTATTGATATAGTGTTTGTTTGTTCAGTAGTTCGTCATTTGTGTTTTATTATACATAGTAAATAATATTATTACATAGTATAATAAATTATGTCGAACTACTATCCCTGCGCTGCGTTTTGGTCTCTCGCTGCACCCTCTCGTGACAGAATAACCCACCAGTACGAGACCAAGCAGCGTAACTGGGGAGAGACGGAGAGAGCGATTGGCCCGCGTCGGTATACAGGCACAGAACTCCTCGGGGGGTTCGAGACGGACTCAGAGGAGGAGGAGGAGGAGGAACCAGTATCACTCCCAATGTGGACGATGCTGAGGCCGAAATACCGGAAGGAGGAGTATGAGAGGATAATGGAGCTATGTTGGCGTAATATGGAGGAGTGTGAGAGCGAGAGGAGGGAGCTGGAGTTAGTGGTGCCCAAGGTGAGCCTCCCCAGTCCGGGTCCGGTTGTCTACTCCACCCCCATGCCAGAGCAGTCCGCTTCACCGATGTCCAGTCCGGGTCCGGACCTCTGCTCTACTCCCCGCACCCGACCTCCAGTGCGTGCGCCCAGCCAGGTGCTTTCAGTGCCGGCTCCACGCACCCGACCTCCAGTGCGCCTCCCCAGTCCGGTACCTCCCATGCCAGAGCAGTCCGCTTTACCGATGTCCAGTCCGGGTCCGGACCTCTGCTCTACTCCCCGCACCCGACCTCCAGTGCGTGCGCCCAGCCAGGTGCTTCCAGTGCCGGCTCCACGCACCCGACCTCTGGTGCGCCTCCCCAGTCCGGTATGTCCCGTGCCGGCTCCACGCACTCGACCTCCGGTGCGCCTCCCCAGTCCGGATACGTCCCGTGCTGGCTCTCCGCAGCCCGGAACCTCCAGCAAAGTTCCGCAGCCCGGAACCTCCAGCGAAGGTCCGCAGACCGGAACCTCCAGCGACGGTCCACAACCCAGAGCCTCCAGCCATGGCCCAAGTCCTGGAACCTCCAGCTAGGGTTCACAGCCCGGAGTCTCCAGAAGTCAGCACAGCTCTGTGGCTGGAACCTACCTCTCCCCCGGTGCCAGAGCAGTCCGCTCCACCGGTGCCCAATCCGGGTCCAGCCGTCTGCTCCGCTCCTGAGCCAGAGCAGTCCGCTCCACCGGCGCCCACTCCGGGTCCGGCCATCTTCTCCGCTCCGCTTCAGTGCCAGAGCAGTCCGCTCCACCGGTGCCCATTCCGGGTCCAGCCGTCTGCTCCGCTCCAGTGCCAGAGCAGTCCGCTCCACCGGTGCTCAGTCCGGGTCCGGCCGTCTGCTCCAATCCAGTGCCTGAGCAGTCCGCTCCACCGGTGCCCAAGCCGGGTCCGGCCATCTGCTCCGCTCCAGTGCCAGAGCAGTCCTCTCTACCGGTGCCCAGTCCTGGTCCGGTGGTCTGCTCCACTCCATGGCCGGAGCCGTTTACCCCACCGGTGCCCAGTCCGGGCCCGGTTATTTGTCCCGCTCCATGGCCGGAGCAGTTTACCCCACCGGTGCCCAGTCCGGGCCCGGTTATTTGCCCCGCTCCATGGCCGGAGCCATTTACCCACCGGTGCCCAGTCCGGGACCGGTTATTTCGCAAGTCACGGTGAACGTTGAACGTAAGTGTGCATTGTCGTTACGTTATTGATATAGTGTTTGTTTGTTCAGTAGTTCGTCATTTGCGTTTTATTATTACATAGTATAATAAATTATGTCGAACTACTATCCCTGCGCTGCGTTTTGGTCTCTCGCTGCACCCTCTCGTGACATGGTGCTAGGTTTCCTCTAGATGTGATGCTTGGCATTCAGCCAAAAGTTAGTTGAATTTCCAATGTGTTATCACTATGCTTTCATCCATCTAAAAGCACAACCCAATTTTTGGTTTAGTTGTCACCCAAATGCTCCACTCCATGGCCGGAGCCGTTTACCCCACCGGTGCCCAGTCCGGGCCCGGTTATTTGTCCCGCTCCATGGCCGGAGCAGTTTACCCCACCGGTGCCCAGTCCGGGCCCGGTTATTTGCCCCGCTCCATGGCCGGAGCCGTTTACCCCACCGGTGCCCAATCCGGGACCGGTTATTTGCCCCGCTCCATGGCCGGAGCCGTTTGCCCCACCGGTGCCCAGTCCGGGCCCGGTTGCTTTCCCCGCTCCATGGCTGGAGCCGTTTACCCCACCGGTGCCCAGTCCGGGCCCGGTTAATTGCCCAGCTCCATGGCCGGAGCCGTTTGCCCCACCGGTGCCCAGTCCGGGCCCGGTTAATTGCCCATCTCCATGGCCGGAGTCGTTTGCCCCACCGGTACCCAGTCCGGGCCCGGTCATAAAAAAACTGTCCACTTCGCCGGAGCCAGAACCGCCACCGACGGACTAATCTTCCCTCCCTAATAACCCCCTCCATGTATTTGTGTGTTTTTGTTGGCGTCCGGGAGTCCGCGACTTGAGGGGGGGGTACTGTCAGGCTCTGGCCATAGAGAAGCCTATTTGCTTCTCTATGTAGCCATGGTCAGAGTCTGACAGGTCTATTCTTTCTGTATCTGGTGGTGGTTTGTGTTGGATCCCTAATTAGAGGCAGCTGCTGCGCATTGTGTCTAATTAGGGATCCTACATAGGTTTGTATGTTCCACACCGGGGTGTGGGTTATTATTTCGCAAGTCACGGTGAACGTAAGTGTGCATTGTCGTTACGTTATTGATATAGTGTTTGTTTGTTCAGTAGTTCGTCATTTGTGTTTTATTATTACATAGTATAATAAATTATGTCGAACTACTATCCCTGCGCTGCGTTTTGTTCTCTCGCTGCACCCTCTCGTGACATGGTGCTAGGTTTCCTCTAGATGTGATGCTTGGCATTCAGCCAAAAGTTAGTTGAATTTCCAATGTGTTATCACTATGCTTTCATCCATCTAAAAGCACAACCCAATTTTTGGTTTAGTTGTCACCCAAATGTCTATCACTGCGCTTTCAACTATTTAATCCAGACTGTATCACAACAAGTCGTGATTGGGAGTCCCATAGGGCAGCGCACAATTGGCCCAGCGTTTTCTGAGTTTGGCCAGTGTAGGCCGTCATTGTAAATAAGAATATGTTCTTAACTGACTTGCCTAGTTAAACAAAGGTTAAATTTAAAATACAAATTTAATATTTTTTTAATCACAGCAAAGTTCAAATGGTAATAAAATGTCTACATCACATGTATGACCCATAATAAGGGTTAGGCTACATCACATGTATGACCCATAATAAGGGTTAGGCTACATCACATGTATGACCCATAATAAGGGTTAGGCTACATCACATGTATGACCCATAATAAGGGTTAGGCTACATCACATGTATGACCCATATTAAGGGTTAGGCTACATCACATGTATGACCCATAATAAGGGTTAGGCTACATCATATGTATGACCCATATTAAGGGTTAGGCTACATCACATGTATGACCCATAATAAGGGTTAGGCTACCTCAGCAGTTGGAACAGCGAAAATGTCCCTTCTGCTTTTTGACTGAATTTATTCGAAATTTGTAGTCTGTTGTTGCAATCCTTGTTAGGCAATCCAGGTGTCCATTGGTCAGTCTGTTTCTCTGTTTTTGTTTCACAATGTTCATTGTTGAAAATGTTGCTTCACATGAATAAGTGCTGACAAAAAATGATGTCACCTTTTGCACGCACTGCTTCAGAAGTGGATACTCTGTGTCTGACACAAGGTTCCAGAAATCAGCAGCACCTGATCTTAGTTCACCTTGCAATGTGTCATTTGCCTGCAGCTCTACTATCTCGCTCCCTATTCCAGCACGGTCAGGACACTGAGGTGATGACTGGGGTCAGAGATGACACTGGCACATGAAAGGGGTTCTCAAGGAAGTTGAAAAAGTCATTTTACTCCATGATGTCATTGAATCTTGATTCAAACTCCAACTTCAACTGTGCCGGTGATTCAGTGCCTTCGCAATAATCATGTTCACTACGCGCACGACGTCCTGCATCACATTCTGTAATTCAGTCTTTGAGTTTAGCCACAAGTGCTTCCTGATGGATGATACAATGAAATGTAACAAACTTGTGAATATCCTCTCTCTTTCTCATCAGGCCTACGAGTCCCTTCTCCTTCCCTCGCATGTTTGGTGCACCGTCAGTGCACACAGATGCAAGATGTGACCAGTCAATGTTATTAGCAGCAAAAAATGTAACAAGGGCTTTCAGAATAACCTCTCCTCGTGTTTGTCCCTGAAGAGGCAGTAAACATAAAAGTTTCTCTCTGAGCGACCCATTTTGTTTTCCTTTGAGCTGTCCTTTGAGTTGTGATATTTTGTTGTTTCTGAGGTTGCTTTGTGGCGGATATGTTTTGTCAAAATGGGCATGGTGTGATTGGAAATGTCGCTCTAAATTTCCTTGTCTAAAACAATTTACTGTCTTTTGGCAAATAAGACAGTGTGCTGGTCGCATCATGCAGTACAAAAAAAAACATGTCTGTCCATTTCTCTTGGAACTTTCTGGTTTCTTCTTCAATCGACAGTATCCTTCTCTTATCCACCGGAGTCACATTAGCTAGCAGCACTTCCCCGCCACTATCTTCCTGATTTTCCCGGTTCCCCGGTGGTTGCTTGTTCACAGCTGTCACGCTGTTCTCCGGCACTTCCCCCTCATTTTCATTGTCAACAGATTTACGTTTCGTTTTAATAATAAACCTATCCATGTCGACCAGACTGCACAAGTAGGCCGTAGTAGCATTAGGAAACTGTGTCGATCGCTCTCTGGCTGAGCACTCACGTTAAGCTGTCAGGTTCTGACTGTGGCCAGGTCTCTGGCTCCCTCTAGGGGGGAGCTGTAGAGTCGCAGTTGGAGCTTGACAGTGCACTGGGGGTTTTTGTGTTTGGTTAATTTCGATCCCCAATTAGAGGCAGCTGTCTCGAGTTGTCTCTAATTGGGGATTCTATTTATGTTCACTGTTTTCCACCTTGGGTGTGGATTCTTGTGCGTGTATGTTGCATTGGTTTTGTTCTCACGCCAGTTCACTGTTTGCTTTCTCTCCTTTGTTGTTTTCCGGTTTATGTGTAAACGTTAAATAAAAAGGAATGTCGCTCCACCAACGCTCTATTTATACCGTCCCATATTTCAAGAACATGACATAAGCGACTGCTATACTGCCATCTATCTGCCATCCAGGGAATAATAGATATAACGTGACTCAGACCTGCATTAAACACATTGCTTTTAAATTCTGTCATTGTCATGTATAATTATTGGAAAGTCACCGGGGGGCCGCGCAAAGAGTAACACTGCTATATACATATGAGATGAGTAATGCAAAATACAGTATGTAAACATGATTAAAGTGACTAGTGTTACATTATTCAAGTGGCCAGTGATTTCAAGTCTATGTATATAGGGCAGCAGCCTCTAAAGTGCTAGTGATTGCTATTTAACAGTCTGATGGCATTGAGATTGAAGCTATTTTTCAGTCTCGCCTTCTGGATGTTAGCGGGGTGAACAGGCAGTGGCTTGGGTGGTTGTTGTCCTTGATGATCTTTTTGGCCTTCCTGTGACATCGGGTGCTGTAGGTGTCCTGGAGGGCAGGTAGTTTGCCCCCGGTGATGCGTTGCGCAGACCGCACTACCCTCTGGAGAGCCCAGTAGTTGCGGGCGGTGCAGTTTCCATACCAAGCGGTGATACAGCCTGACAGGATGCTCTCAATTGTGCATCTGTAAAAGTTTTCAGTTTGTCAGTGATGTATACGCCGAGGAACTTGAAGCTATTCACCTTTAAGTTTGTTCCACCTGAGCGAGTCTGACCACAAGTCAGAGACCACTACAATGACACACCAAATGTGTTTGATGGATCGCAGGAAAAGAGCAAGAGTAGGCTTTTGTAGGCTACAGTCCAAGCTATGTCTTCCAATGGTGCGACTACTGTTGGCATCTAAAGATTACCCAACTTGAATAAACGCTTGGAGGTAAGGATGACAGCAGCGGTGTAGTCTACAGCGATATGGATATCACTTATTATTGATATCTACTGTCACGAGAGGGTGCATGGAGCGACCAAGACGCAGCGCAGGGATTATAGTTTTACATGTTTTTATGTATATAATTTGACATGAACGAACTATACAACACAAAACAACAAACACGATACAAATGTAAATTTGCCCACTTACTGTTTCACCGTGACTGGAGAATTATAACGACCCACGCCCCAGTGTGAAACCTACAAACCTATGTAGGATCCCTAATTAGAGACAATGCCCAGCAGCTGCCTCTAATTAGGGATCCCACACAAACCACCACCAGATACAGAAAGAGTAGACCTGTCAGACTCTGACCATGGTTACATAGAGAAGCAAATAGGCTTCTCTATGGCCAGAGCCTGACAGTACCCCCCCCAAGGTGCGGACTCCCGGACGCCAAACAAAACACACAAATACATGGGGGGGGGGGGGGTATTAGGGGAGGGAAGATTAGTCCGTCGGTGGCGGTTCTGGCTCCGGCGAAGTGGACAGTTTTCTACCGTGCCCCCAAGATATCAAAGTGCCACCAACAAAAAGGTAAACAATAGGCCTATAGCATTCATTTTTCACATGTCAACTCGAATCAATGAGCCCAATCAGTCCTCCATGACAACAAAATCATAAACAACAAACTAAGGAGTAGTCCTTAGTTTTGGGGTTATGCTCAGGTAAAACAATTTGGCTAATCTATACTTTCATATTTCCAAGTCCAATTCTTGAAGATCAAAGGGTATAACATTTATTGGAATTACTGAAATTAGGATAGACTTAGATTAATAATGTGAAGATATAATTTATATGTAGTAGAAAGCGATGGGTTAGAATGGCTATTCCCAAACTGGGGTACGTATTTGACAAAAATGTTAAAAATGTGATTCACATATTCAAACAGTCCATTTAGATTTTCCAATGGGGCAATACATTTGGGTGTTTTTTCTCGCCTGAGTAGCCTCGTTTCACTGCCAAAAATAAAATGAAACCATCTAGTCTTCAGCGAAATTATGTAAAATACAGGTAGCCAAGTCAAATAATTAACATCCAATTAACGTCCATAGTGACACATACCATCTCTATTGGTAGCACTTCTACTACCAGCAGTACTACACCTGCACCTGTCGACGACACAAGTTGTTCTGCTTCCACGAGCACATCCAATGCTAGCATCAGTAATTCTACATTTGTTGCTAGCCCATGGACACTGACAGTTGTGAATCTGATGCAGCCGAAGAGCTACTGTCCCCTTACCCGGGAAAGCACCGACAGACAGGGACGTTGGACCATCGAAGGGGCGCAAATATGATGAGAACGACATTGATTTGATTTGCCTTTCCTCAGCCACAGTGTGCAAAAGTATCGCACAACTCGATGAGACCTTCACTCTTGCGCAGACATTTAGAAACTAAACATGCTAATTTGAAAAATAAGCCACAGGAGTTTTTTGAGCGACTTTCGAGTAGTAAGACATGTATAAAAGCAACAGATATCATTAATAAGAAGGGGCTAGAAGCGTCTTATATGGTGAGCTAGCGAGTGGCTAGGACAGGCAAGCCCCATACTATTGTGGAGGACTTAATTATTCATGGCAGGAGATGTTTTGAAACAATTACTGCTTCGCATACAAGCCAGTAAATTATATTCGTTAAAGCTGGATGAGTCAACAGACGTGGCGGGCCTGGCACAGCTCCTGGTATATGTCGGTTACGTTTACTGGGATAAATTAAGGAAGACATCCTCTTCTGCAAACCAGGACAACAGGAGAGGATATTTTTTATGTACTGGACAGCTTTGTGACAACAAATGGACTTTTGTGGTCAAGATGTGTTGGTATCTGTATTGATGGCGCAAAAGCCATGACAGGGAGACATAGTGGAGTGGTAATGCGCGTGCAAGCAGTTGCTCCCGACACCACTTGGGTACACTGCAGCATCCACCGAGAGGCTATTGCTGACAAGAGAATGCCTGACAGCTTGAAAGATGTTTTGGACACTACAGTGAAAATGGTTAACTTTGTTAAAGCAAGGCCCCTGGACTGGTGTATTTTCTGCATTATGCGATGATATGGGCAGCGACCATGTATCGCTTTTACAACATACAGAAGTGCACTGGTTTTCAAGGGGGAAATAATTTACAGTTTTTTAAATTGAGAGACGAGCTTAAAGTTTTATTTACTGACCATAATTTGCACTTTTCTGACTACTTTCATGATTACGAGTTTCTCACATGACTGGCCTATCTGGGTGATGTTTTTCCTTGCCTGAATTATCTGAATCTAGGATTACAGGGACTCCACAATGATATTCAATGTGCTGGACAAATCTGAGGCCATGATTAAGAAGTTGGAGCTCTTCTCTGTCTGCATTAACAAGGACAACACACAGGTTTTTCCATCGTTGTATGATTTTTTGTGTGCAAATGAACCCAAGCGAAACGGACGACACAAACAACTGGATTCGTTATCCCTTTCATGCCCTGCCTCCAGCCCACTTACCGATATCTGAACAAGAGAGGCTCATCGAAATTGCAACAAACAGTTCAGTGAAAATTGAATTTAATCAGAAACCACAACCAGATTTCAGGAAAGGTATGTGCTCAGAGTATCCTGCCTTGGCAAATGCTGTTAAGACACTGGTGCCCTTTGCAACCACGTACCTATGTGAGAGTGGATTCTCGGCCCTGACTAGCATGAAAACTAAATACAGGCACAGACTTTGTGTGGGGGAAAAAGACAGAGACTCTCTCCAATACAACTCAAAATTGCAGAGTTATGTGCATCCTTTCAAGCACACCCTTCTCATTAACCTGTGGTGAGTTATTCACAATTTCTGATGAACAAATAAGGTTTTATATGTAAGATGGCTAAATAAAGAGCAGAATTATTGATCATTATTATATTATTATCATATAATATATAATAATAAGAGCTCTTTGTCACTTCCCACGAGCCGGTTTTTGTGACAAACTCACACTCATTCTTATGTTTAATAAATGTATCGTATAGTGTGTGTGTGGCAGGCTTACTGTCAGGCTCTGACCATAGGGAAGCCTCTGGCTTAGTCTATGGCAGTCATGGTCAGGGTCTGACAGCAGTTCTCTATATGTTTCTATGGTGGTTTGTGTTTGGTCCCCAATTAGAGGCAGCTGTATAGCATTGTCTCTAATTGGGGACCCTATTTACGATGTGGATTTGTAGTTCCTTATTTTGTGCTGAATGCCGTTTGTATTGGGCTCCCACTTACCTTGCGGTTCTGTATTTCATATTTGTTGTTTTTCCATGTTCGCATTAAAATAAAAGATGTCGGACTTAAGTAGCGCTGCGCCTTGGTCATTAATCGCCCAGATCCGTGACACTTAGAATGGTGGCAAAAAACAACATTTGACCCTGGTGCTAGAGGAGAGGTTGAATGTTTGAAGGGGTACGGGACTAAAGATTTGGCAACCACTAGGTTAGAAGAAGCCTACATAACCAACCCATAAAGTAAATGTTAACATCCAGCTATGTAAACTTTAACATTGATTTATCCTGCAATAGATGTTGTTCAATTGGTAACATACATTTTCGTCAACTTCTAATGCCTCTTAATGAAAAAACAATCCAAAAGTAACGTGATGTAATCAGATTACGTTACTGAGTTTGGGTAATCCAAAAGTTACTTTACTGATTACACTTTTGGACAGGTAACACGTAACTATAACGGATTACATTTAGAAAGTAACCTACCCAACCCTGAATAATTGATATGTTGTATTCACGTCTACATCTCAACCACAAATCTACATTAAATGATAGGAGTAAATCAAATCTACATTAAATGATAGGAGTAAATCAAATCTACATTAAATGATAGGAGTAAATCAAACCAAACTTTAAATGCACTTTAAATAAAATTTGATTTGATTTAGTCATATTGTTTAACTTACATTTTTCTTTGAGATGGAGATGTGAATTTAACATATCAATTATTAATTTGTAAACCAACTGGAATTAAGTCAGAGGCACAGATGGAACTATCCAAGCAGAAGATACATCTCCTTCAAATGTTGATATTTGGTTGGTCTGACAACCAAACACAATTCAATATCATTGCCTTTGAATTCAATCAGAGCTTGAAACACTAGGCCTATGTATTGTCTATTTTTAGTTTAATCCTGGGTTGAATTGAAGCTGTTAATGACTTTGCAAATGGTATATAGGCCTAAATAGCATAATTTATGATGAGTGATAAAGTATGGTTACATTTAATTTGCTCTGTTAAACCAACCCTTTGGAATGACTTTGATGATAGCACATTGAAATAAAGTAACGCTTCCTACACTTTCAATGCATTTTTTCCGCAAAAGGTGGGTAAACTACACCACTGCATGTAACTGTTCTCAATATCGCTTCACACTGAAAGGATATAACCTATTGTAGGCTACACATTTCTCAGGACTAATTTCTACTATTAGTCCTGCGGCTGCCATTGGGCAAAATTGCACGCATAAATCATGAAAGTGTCCTTTGAAATCGATCAGACAATAGCCTATCAAGAATGATCTTATCATATCCGAGGGGAATGTTTTGTATTTATGCCAGTTTATATTATTTATATAGGCTATATAGGCTACCATTTATGTATTCCACTTTCTAAGATTGTATAAGAAATATGACACTGATGTCCAGGATAAGTCTGCTCCCATTCACAGTAGTCCTATATTTTTAACAACTTGGGAAGTAAAGGAAATAATACAAATTATAGTCTGGCAATCAAATATGTCTCTGATAAAAAAATAGTTTTTAAAGATGCTTGTTTGCATAAAAGTGTGTGTGAATCTCACTTACCATGTGATGCGACGTCAGTTTGCAACGCTTCTTCGTCCGATTTGAGATGTTGTGGCTTCGCTTGCTTTCGGCGGGACATGCTGTCAGTTCTCTGCTAGTTGCCTTGCTGCCTTTGGCCGATTCATTTGCAGCAACCAAATATAACATGTCAGAGAAAGTTGGTCCAGTGAAATACGGGATTGCCTATTAGCTGATTTGACCCATGTGCAGATTGCGCATGTCGGTGTAATTATAATGAAGGATAATGTTTGACCACTATTAGTTGCTTTCGATGGGGGATTGGCTAGGTCCAGCAGACCCACACTAGATATGGAAATGAAGGATGAGTTTCATCTTTACACTATACTTTACTTCCTATTAATCTGTCTTTCCGCACGGTCCACCCTGTAACGGTGATGGACATTAGGCTACATGTGAACAGTTCTCCAACAGTTGGTTTTGTTTTTACCCGCCACACTTTTGTAAATATATTTTTGCCATTAGTATTTACTGTAGCCTACATTTTCCTAACGCTTCTTTGAGTTTAAGTACGTCCCATTGTTATCACAAGCCCTTTCTTTTCATTTACTCCACTTCCATTCCTGTTTTTTCACTTTTTACTAATTATTTTGGAGATCTACACATGGATAAGAAAGTGCTGGCCGGAAAAGTCTTGCCCAGTGCCTTTATCCTCTTGGTCTTCTATTTCTCACGAAGCTGAGCGGAGGGGGACAGTTAAAATAAATAAACATATGAAGAAAGCAAGAGTCCGGTTCAGGTGCCCAAACACATGCCACGGGGCCGTGATCGAATACTTATCTTTGTTTTCGTGCGCAAAAATCCAAGTTCTTGCATAAAAGTAACGTTCCAATTCACAGACCGACGGCGAATCTCAAAGCAATTGTCTTTCCGAGGAGTGGGTTCTCGGTTTAGCTTGCCCGCAGCTGCTCTTTAGAAGCCTCCGCATCTAGTCCATTATGAGAAGCCCTCAAGCCAAATGTTATAGGCGACGGCTAGGATGCCACAGAAGGTGTTGAAACCGTTTTTCAGTCACAGCGACCTCCCACAGCTGATGTTTCAGATGGCTTGTAGACTCATTTTACTGGGTTGATAAGTTGTTTTCTCAAACAATCAAAGTGAGTGTATCTAACAGTAGCCTATAGATCATTAAATTACAAATATAATTTGAGGTTTGATATCTTATTAATAATACACTGTATTAATAGTTTGTGGATATAATTTACTAATCATTCCCCCTCTGAGATAATACATGTATCAAAGTGGGTGTTGATTTCCAAGGCTGTGGCCCTCATCAGATATTGTTCAAAAGGCTGTAATTATGGTATTAAAATATGTGGCCTGCCTGGACATGGCAGGATCAGCTGTTAATGATTGCAAGTAGGCCTACTACACAACAGGCTTGTATCGATTGCCTCGTCTCCCATTCCCCTGGTAAAGAGAGATGAGAAGACCCACTCCTTGAGGAATATCTTTTATTTTGACCTATCAGCTTTCGACAGCCTTATGAAGCCAGAGTGGTTGAGAGCTCTCTTATATCAACACTTTGATGTAATATTGATTATTTATCACTAGCATGGCACACAAAAGTAACTACTTGACCACTATTATGTACAACTACAGTGCTGGAACACTGATCTCCTGCTTCTGCAAAAAAAATGAGAAGCACAATAACTTACAGTACAGACACAGATCAGCCTACTTAAGATGAAAGTATGAGCCTACTTATCGTAAATTATTCAATCCAATAGAATAGTACATGCATGCTATAAAGCCAAAGTGCATGAGCTCCAGTAGACGGAGGAAGTGCTTCTTTCCCAGGGACCAGTGAGATTTGTGTTCCATTCTCCCTACAGAATGTATTTTTAACAGTATCAGTCAATGTAGATTGTATTTTTTTAAATAAATTTTTAACCCTTTTTAGTCATATCCAATTGGTAGTTACAGTCTTGTCCCGTACAGACTCGGGAGAGGCGAAGGTCGGGAGCCGTGCGTCCTCAACCACGCCAAGCCACACTGCTTCTTGACACAATGCAAGCTTAACCCGGAAGCACCAATGTGTCGGAGGAAACACCGTACACCTGGCTACCGTGTCAGCATGCATGTGCCCGGCCCGCAACAGGGGTCATGATGGGACAAGGACCTCCTGTCCGGCCAAACCCTCCCCTAACCCGGATGATGTTGGGCCAATTGTGCGTCACCTCATGGATCTCCCGGTCGCGGCCGGCTAAGACACAGCCCGGTATCGAACCAGGATCTGTAGTAACGCAGCAAACACTGCGATGCTGTGTCGTAGACCGCTGCGCCACTATGGAGGCCCCAGTTAATGTAGATTGTTTTAACACCACAGGGCACAGTCTGACTCTCAATCCTGGTAAGTGCATGCAGAAAACATTCATTTTCCAAATGACATGGTGATAGATTCCACAATCATGGTAAAGTATGGGTATAGAAAACATGTTTACAGCATTTTGTCTGTGCCACTAAAGTCTCAATTAAATTTTTTTACAAATTAAATCTCCAGAAGAGCGAATGCTTTCCAGTAAACCCAGCGGCACTGCAGCTACAACAGTATCTCGGAGTGAATGTGACTCGGTCTTTTCCCTCTCTTTTCTCTGCGAACTTTGCTCCCCTTCTCACACAGATGAAGTCTGATTTTCAGAGGTGGGGTAATTTACCCCTTACACTCATAGGTAGGATTAATGCAGTTAAGATGAATAGTCTGCCTAAATTCCTCTATCTTTTTCAGTCTATTCCCCTTTTTCTGCCGAGGAACTTTTTCAAGTCAATTGACCAGGCCATCATATCATTCATATGGGCGGGTAAGGTACCCAGAGTCAGTAGAGCTCTACTTCAGAGATGCAGATTTAGTGGCGGTCTGGCTTTACCCAACTTTCTATACTACTACTGGTCGGCCAATTTTCAGAAACTGCCATTCTGGCTACATGCTTCAGACTCCCAATGGTGCCACCTTGAGTCACGCTCCTGCATCTCTACTTCTCTCCCGTAACACCGATACTCCTCGTCTTCCTCTCGCTGCGGGTTCCCTTGGTGGTGGATCATTCTGTCACGGTGAGTGGAGAGGGAACGAGGCGCAGAGCGAGAGAACGGTGCAAACATGTTTTATTCAAATAAATAAACTGTCAAAAACAAAACAAGAAACGTAACTACTGTGAATGTTGTTAGTGCAGACACGCACAAACACACAAACAATGATCCACACGCAGGTGGATGTGCGGTGCACATAAATAGAATCCCCAATTAGAGACAACTCAAAACAGCTGTCTCTAATTGGGGATCACCAACAACCCAACCGTGTGAGTGTCAGGACCTGACTGTGGCCATCCCACTCCCCCTAGAGGGAGTCAGGGACCTGGCCTCAGTCAGGCCCTTACAATCACCTTCCCGTTATACTGGCAACCCTGTGGTACTCTCCACCCTTAAGATCTGGTACGAGTTTCGACGGCACTTTAAATTCTCCTCTGCATCTACCTTAGCCCCTATCAATAGAAATCATGCATTTCCCCCGTCCATAGTGGATACTGCCTTCTCCCTCTGGTCAAGAAAGTGTATTGCAACCTTTCAGGACATGTATGGTGACAGTGGTTTTGTCAGTTTTCCTGATCTTGTCTCTAAGTGCTCCTTGCCTCCATCTCACTTTTTCCGCTACCTTCAGGTACGCCACTTTGTTTCCTCCCAGTTCCCTGGCTTTCCTGCCCCGCCCCCAAGTAGACCCTGGGATGCTGTGCTATCTCTGCTGCCCCATCAGAGTGGGCTAATCTCTCAAATCTACTCGTGCATTATGTCTCTTGATGTGCATTCCACTGATAAAATCAAGTCTGCTTGGGAGCGGGAGATGGGGGTTGAGTTTACGCAGGAGTGGTGGAGTGAGGCAATGGACAGGATACGCTCCACGCCACCTTGTGCTCGACTGGGTCTTATCCAATTTAAAGTGGTACACAGAGTGCACTTCTCCAAGGCCAGACTGGCTTGTATTTACCCTGACGTAAAGGATGAGTGTGATAGATGCCATGCCTCCCCCTGTGATCTCACTCATATGTTTGCCCAATGCCCTGTCTTAAATAGCTATTGGGACTCTATATTCAAGGTACTGTCTGAGGTGCTGGGTGTGGCCTTGCGGCCGTGCCCTCTGTTAGCAGTGTTTGGCATCCCTGCTGACTTGTCCTCCTTGAACCACAGACAGGCAGAGGTGGTTGCATTCACTTCTTTACTGGCCAGAGGTACAATACTTTTAGATTGGAAGTCAGTCCACCCCCCATCCATCTCTCAATGGCTCAGGGATGTTATGTTTTTCTTACAACTAGAAAAAATAAAATGTTCAATAAGGGTCTCCACTGTCAATTTTACAAAAAAATGGCAGCCATTTATTTCTTATTTTGAAAAGTTAGAGACACTGACTGATTAGTTTACTTATCTTTCTTTCCCCCCTTTCTTTTTCTTTTCTTTTTTCTCCTTCCCTTGTACTGTGTTTGTTTTCTCGTGCCTTTTATGTTTCAGGTCCTTGTTTTTAGGTATATAGTCTATGTCTGTGTTTGTGTATGTGTGTGTGGGGTTTACTGGGAATGATGGGGGAAAGGGTTAAAGAAAACACTGAGCAGTGGTCTACTCTCTGAGTGCTAGTTTTCATTGTCACTACTGTCTACCTGTTCAATAAAATATAAAACACCAGAAAAAATAAGCTGGTTTCAAGGTTAACAACGTCTTTGAGGCCAGTGCACATGTTGAAGTACTTCCTGTGGCATGCTTTTGTGTTCATTGATTACAGTGGAGTGTGATTTACTACTGGCCAAATGGATGAGCAGATTTTGCCCCCCTCCTGTCAGGATCTGTCAGCTGAGGAATGTCTGTACTATGTGGGTTTGGTTACCTACGATGAAGATATGACATCCTGTGACCCCTGACCCTGTCCATGCTCAAAGACACTGGTCAGCAAGACAGAAACAGCAAAATGCTAAGCTTTGCATTATGGGTTAGACGACAAATGACTGAGGCCAGCAGGTCTGGTGAGGGCTGTACAAGGAAGAAAAATGCCTCAAACTATTTTGGGACACTTTTAACTCCATTTGGAGAGACAACACCATTGCTCTGCCATAGAGCAACATCTTAGGTGTTTTGCAATTTACCACATAAGGAACACCTTACATTAACTGGCGCCTGTGTGGTAACTATTTAATTACTATTGCAACAACATTATATAAAAATTTTACATATCAGTTTGGTACACTCTTAAAAAAAAGGGTTCCAAAAGGGTTCTTCGGCTGACCCCACAGGAGAACCCTTTTTGGTTCCAAGTATAACCCTTTTTGGATCCAGGTAGAACTCTTTTGGGTTCCATGTAGAACCCTCTATGTAAAGGGTTCAACATGGAACTCAAAAGGGTTCTACTTGGAATCAAAAGGGTTTTTACCTGGAACGAAATAGGGTTCTTCAAAGGGTTCTCCTATGGGGACAGCCAAATAACCCTTTTAGGTTCCAGATAGCACCTTTTCTTCGAAGAGCTTACTTGAAAATATCATTCCACAAAAGGGTTCTCATAGGGGCACTATGTTTGGCCAGATTCTTTGCAGTCTTCCGGCACACTACACCATTACACTACACACTACACACTACACCATTACAAAGTAGATCATAAAGAATTACCCACATACTAAGGGTCTGTTTCCTTGTATAATCACACAAAGGGATTTTTCTAGAAAATGTTCATAAATCACAGCCTGGATCAATACAGTGGGGCCTGGCTGCATTTGCCTGATAACACAATCAATACTGGGTATTTTGATTTGAATGAATACATGACATAGAGTCAACCCTTAAACAATTAAATATGGTCTCACTCCTCTTTGAAATAAGCTCTGTGCCTTTAGTGCACCAAATATGTCCTGATATCTGTAGCGGTTCATCAGATGTAGTTGGGATCAAGAACCAATAGGTGTAAAGAGTTTGTGAAACAAGAGTCAGTATAGTGTGGGTGTTTTTCATCAGCTATGCCTTCTATACATCACAACATGTGATTTGGGAAAGAAGGGTTTTGTTTTTGTCAGCACATCCCTTCACAGGAATGTTATTTCAACCCTGTAAGGAACAACATTTTTTAAAGTACTTGAGAATGGGAGCAATTATCATTATGCCTAATCCTATGCAAAAAAATATATACACTACCGTTCAAAAGTTTGGGGTCACTTAAACATTTCCTTCTTTTTTGAGAAGAAAAGCACATTTTTTGTCCATTAAAATAACATCAAATTGATCAGAAATACAGTGTATTCATTGTTAATGTTGTAAATGACTATTGTAGCTGGAAATGGCAGATTTTTTATGGAATATCTACATAGGCGTACAGAGGCCCATTATCAGCAACCATCACTCCTGTGTTCCAATAGCAAGTTGTGTTAGCTAATCCAAGTTTATCATTTTAAAAAGGCTAATTGATCATTAGAAAACCCTTTAGCAATTATGTTAGCACAGCTGAAAACACCAGTCTCAACGTCAACAGTGAAGAGGCGACTCCGGGATTCTGGCCTTCTAGGCAGAGTTGCAAAGAAAAAGCCATATCTTCCTTTGTCCAGTGTCTGTGATCTTTTGCCCATCTTAATCTTTTCGTTTTATTGGCCAGTCTTAGATATGGCTTTATCTTTGCAACTCTGCTGAGAAGGCCAGCCTCCCAGAGTTGCCTCTTCACTGTTGACGTTGAGACTGGTGTTTTGCAGGTACTATTTAATGAAGCTGCCAGTTGAGGACTTGTGAGGCGTTTGTTTCTCAAACTAGACACTTTAATGTACTTGTCTTGCTCAGTTGTGCACCGGGGCCTCCCACTCCTCTTTCTATTCTGGTTAGAGACAGTTTGCGCTGTTCTGTGAAGGGAGTAGTACACAGCGTTGTACGAGATCTTCAGTTGCTTGGCAATTTCTCACTTACCATAACCCCACCGCCACCATGGGGCACACTGTTCACAACGTTGACATGAGCAAACCACTCGACCACACAACGTTGTCTGTCATCTGCCTGGTACAGTTGAAACCGGGATTCATCCATGAAGAGCACACTTCTCCAGCGTGCCAGTGGCCATCGAAAGTGAGCATTTTTCCCACTGAAGTCGGTTACAACGCCGAACTGCAATCAGGTCGGAGTGTTGGGTCAGTATCCAAAAGGTTGCTTGATCGAATCCCTGAGCTGACAAGGTAAAAATCTGTCGTTCTGCCCCTGAACAAGGCAGTTAACCTACTGTTCCCCGGGAGCTGAAGACGTGGATGTCGCTTAAGTTAGCCCCCCGCACCTCTCTGATTCAGAGTGGTTGGGTTAAATGCGGAAGACACATTTCAGTTGAATGCATTCAGTTGTACAACTGACTAGTATCCCCCTTTCCTTTTTAAGACAGATGAGCTTCCCTGAGATGGTTTCTGACAGTTTGTGCAGAAATTCTTCCGTTTCATCAGCTGTCCTTGAGGCTGTTTTCAGACGATCCCGCAGGTGAAGAAGCCGGATGTGGAGGTCCTGGGCTGGCATGGTTACACGTGGTCTGCGGTTGTGAGGCTGGTTGGATGAACTTCCAAATTCTCTATAACAACGTTGGAGGGGGCTTATGGTAGAGAAATGTACATTCAATTATCTGGCAATTGCTCTGGTGGACATTCCTGCAGTCAGCATGCCAATTACACGCTCCCTCAAAACGTCAGACATCTATGGCATTGTGTGTTGTGACAAAACTGCACATTTTAGAGTGGCCTTTTATTGTCCCCATCACAAGGTGCACCTGTGTAATGATCATGCTGTTTAATCAGCTTTTAAAAATGTACTTGTTTTTTTAAGACATACATTACATTCAGTCATCTAGCCGACACTCACATCCAGGGCGGCCCACAGGAGCAGCCAGAGTCAAGCGCTTCGCCCAAGGGCACATCGAGGGAACATCGAGGGCACATCAAGGGTACATCGACAAATCTCCCACCAAGTCGAATCGGGGACCTGAACCAGAGAACTCTCAGCCACCGGCCCAAGCTCCCAACTGCCAGGCCACCAACAATCCAAGATCCCACCACAGTTCCACCTGAGAGCTGCCCCCCTCCGTCCACACCGTCCCCACCGTCCCCACCGTCACCCTCCAACCCAACCAAAACCACCACCCACCCGATGGTTTAATTAGCTTCTTGATATGCCACACCTGTCAAGTGGATGGATTCTCTTGGCAAAGGAGAAATGCTCAGTAACAGGGATGTAAACTAAATTGTGCACAAAATATGAGTGAAATAAGCTCTTTGAGCATAAGGAAAATTTTCGTGACCTGCCCATCACCGGCAGATGAAATCAAATCAAACGCTGTGTGTGTCACTCTCTCTCCCACTGACGATACTGTTTGCTAGAGCAGTGGTTCCCAGACGTTTTATTGTCCCGTACCCCCATTCAACCTCCAGCTGCGTACCCCCATTAGCACCAGGGTCAGCGCACTCTCAAATGTTGTTTTTTGCCACCATTGTAAGCCTGCCACACACACTATACAATACATTTATTAAACATAAGAATTCGATTTTGTCACAACCCGGATTGTGGGAAGTGACAGAGCTCTTATAGGACCAAGGCACACAAAATAATATAATAATAATCAATAATTTTGCTCTTTATTAAGCCATCTTACATATAAAACCTTATTTGTTCATCAAATATCTCACCACAGGTTAATGAGAAGGGTGTGCTTGAAAGGATGCACATAACTCTGCAATGTTGGGTTGTATTGGAGAGAGTCTCCGTCTTAAATCATTTTCCACACACAGTTTGTTCATCAAATATCTCACCACAGGTTAATGAGAAGGGTGTGCTTGAAAGGATGCACATAACTCTGCAATGTTGGGTTGTATTGGAGAGAGTCTCCGTCTTAAATCATTTTCCACACACAGTTTGTTCATCAAATATCTCACCACAGGTTAATGAGAAGGGTGTGCTTGAAAGGATGCACATAACTCTGCAATGTTGGGTTGTATTGGAGAGAGTCTCCGTCTTAAATCATTTTCCACACACAGTCTGTGTTTGTATTTAGTTTTCATGCTAGTCAGGGCCGAGAATCCACTTTCACATAGGTACATGGTTGCAAAGGGCATCATGTCTTAACAGCATTTGCCAAGGCAGGATACTCTGAGAGCAGCCCTATCCAGAAATCTGGCAGTGGCTTCTGATTAAATTAAACCGTTTGTTGCAATTTCGACGAGGCTCTCTTGTTCAGATATCGGTAAGTGGGCTGGAGGCAGGGCATGAAAGGGATAACGAATCCAGTTGTTTGTGTCGTCCGTTTCGGGGATTCTCGCTACTCAGGCGAGAAAAAAACATCACCCAAATGTATAGCCCCATTGGAAAATCTAAATGGACTGTTTGAAAATGTGAATTACATTTTTATTTGGCATACCCCGACGGCATTGCGCGTACCCCAATTTGGGAATAGCCGCACTAGAGTATCAAGCATATCAGTGCACCTTGAAAGGAACCACTTACTAGGGAGAACTCTCCACTGGCCCAGTCAGTGTGCCCACTCCGCCAAACACCGCAGACAATTTTGATAAAATGTGGACTTGCAAATTAAGTTTAGTAATTCATTTAACATTCTATTTTTTTTTTTACAGGACAGATCTGAGGGGGCACGTGTCCTATGGGCATGACGCCACTGAATGAAACCGTAATGCTGTTTTATACTACAGGATGAACAAGAAGGTGAACTACAGATGTGTTTTAAGAACCTAATATATTGTTAAGTTGAAATTACAGCTCAGACTGACGCAGGCAAACTAATATACCAAACCTTAATTCAACTGCTATTGAATCTAAATGAGTGCAGATACTGTGCCTCGTCACAAAAATAAATAAAAAGTGAGCAAAGGGAATGAACAGAGAGTAATAGACAGCTTTCGGTTATCTAGAACGGGGATGAGTGAACTGGACATTTCTGATCGCTTTAATTCACTATATCCAACCAGGCTGCCTCTCTCTCTCTTTCTTTCTCTCTCATCCACTGCTTTTTCCGGCTCTTTTTTAAAATATAATTTTTATCATCAATGCTGGGTAAGAGGACAGAGAGCTAAGAGAGCCAGAGTGAATAGAGAATTTTCCTCCAGATTGCTGCTATTCTCCAGCTTATTGCCTCCTGTCATTCATCGTTTCACATGATGTCCAGTGTGTCAGGCTTGCCTTCCAGCAATAAACAAGCTGGATGACGATACCACTGGCTTTGGATAAAGAAGAGGAAATGGGCTTAGATAGAAACTATAACAGAAAGAGAAATAGTTGAAAAGGAAATAAATCTATGTTCTACTCAGTAGCGGTGCAAGGGTAAAATCTCCAGGGAAGCCAAGCCAGGAAAGAAATGTCATATTACAACCTATGTGTTGTGATAATTGCGTTGTTTGCTCTATAACCTGTTAGTTCATATGCCTTGACAACGTTCATATGCCTATACTTGATACTGTATAGGTCTAAGGCCGAGACAAGAAGAAGACATAGTGTTTTTAACTTTTTGTTTCATCACAAAACTGGAGAGCAACATCTGTCCGGTGATGTCCAAAACCATAAGCATGTAACAAACAGTAACATGTAACATGGTCAAGCAAGTTAATTTTTCGGACATTTTCAGACTACTGAACAACTCTTGATTTAGAACCACGGCGAGTTACCGCAAGTCACAAAGAAAACAGCCTCTGCCTTCACTATTCCAGAACCATTTCAACATAATCGGATCACCTATGCTTGTTCTAATACAGTGACAACTAAAAGATACCAAAAACGATTAAGTCCAATCAACGTAAGCTAAATATGATGTGACTGTCCATGGTACTGATTTCTGTGTGTGTGTGTGTGACTGCAAGTAGAAAAAAATGTTGTCCTCCTATTTCATGTTGCCTACACAGTCTATGAGACTGTCACACAGTACACACTATTTTTTGTTGTCCTAGGCTACCTGGCTAAAATGCTTGCTCACTAGCCTAACTTCCTTTCATGGTCAATGATGCACCAGGCCAGCTAGTTAACATTAGCCTACTACATCTAGCTACATGTTGAACTTCCATCCTCTCAGGACAGGGGCACAATGTATGAATTAATGGTTGGATCAGAATCGCCGTTATGATCATTGGCCAGTACAGAGAATTAAGTAAAACCCAAATCCCTATCTCCATCCATGGCTAATTTTAACGAAAGCTTTCTGTCAATGACTTTTGGCTTCTGATGTGATGAGATTGGTGTGAAGCCAAATCCAAACTGGCTTCCCTTTAAACTTTTTTTTTGGTGCGGCAGGACCATTCACAGCTGAGCTCACTTTAATAACCAATCAGCGTTGAGCAATTCTTTTTTTTTTTTTTTCACGGTAGGTCAAATGCGTGCCTATCTTGGGGACAACAGTGTCATACTATTTTTGACCAGACAGAATCAGATAGATGGGCTACACATATTGAGACAGAGGGGCTCTGTTTTGTTCACTCGGATGCTTATTCCGGTGAGATACATTCAGCCTCTTGCAAAAAGATGAATAATTTTCTATTTATTTTTCTTGGTCAATTGTTTGGGGATGCATGGCTACCACACCACTGGTTCTATCTCTACATGGGACAGTCCCTGCCGCTGAAAAACATGCCCACAGCATGATGTGCCACCACCACGCTTCACAGTAGGGATGGTGCCAGGGTTCCTCCAGATGTGAAGCTTCCTCCAGACGTGACGCTTGGCATTCAGGCCAAAGAGTTCCATCTTGGTTTCATCAGACCAGAGAATCTTGTTTCTCATGGATTGAGAGTCCTTTAGGATGCCTTTTGGCAAACTAAAAGCGGGCTGTCATGTACCTTTTACTGAGGAGTGGCTTCCGTCTGGCCACTCTACCATAAAGGCCTGATTGGTGGAGTGCTGCAGAGATGGTTGTCCTTCTGGAAGGTTCTCCCATCTCCACAGAGGATCTCTGGAGCTCTGTCAGAGTGACCATCGGGTTCTTGGTCCCCTCCCTGACCAAGGCTCTTCTCCCCCAATTGCTCAGTTTGGCCAGGCAGACAGCTCTAGGAAGAGTCTTGGTCGTTCCAAACTTCTTCCATTTAAGAATGATGGAGGTCACTGTGTTTTTGAGGACCTTCAATGCTGCAGAAATGTGTTGGTGCCCTTCCACAGATCTGTGCCTTGTCACAAACCTGTCTCAGAGCTCCACAGAAAACACCTTCAATCTCATGGCTTGGTTTTTGCTCTGACATGCACTGTCAACTGTGGGACCTTACATAGAATTGACCACAGGTGGACTCCAATCAAGTTGTAGAAACATCTCAAGGATGATCATTGGAAACAGGATGCACCTCAATTTCGAGTCTCATAGCAAAAGGTCTGAATACTTTTGTAAATAAGGTATCAGTTTTTTATTTTGAATACATTTGTAAACATTTCTAAAAACCTGTTTTCGCTTTGTCATTATGGCGCACGTCTCTTTGCAGATTTCGTCCGTTTGACTTTGAATGTGAGTTTGCGGGACCTCAGCTCAGCCTATCAGAAAACCGGGCCGGCCCATCGTGGTAAGGAGGCTGGCTGTTGCCCACTGATCAGCCAATTGACTGATGACTGACATACATGCATGTACGTAATTGGCCTATCTGGCTTATATGATTTTAATGGCTTCTTGCCAGTGTCATGAAGTGTATTTTCTTAGTCCAAGTAAAGTGACACAGAAGAGTCATAATGCGTCATGAAAGTGTCATAAAGTGCATTTTCTGCAAGAAAAATAAAACATGACTGTAAAGAATTCATTACGACAACACATTTTAAAATTAAAGGAAACTTCTTGGCAGGGAAAAAACACATCAGAATAAATATTGGTTTAGACACTCTTATGCAGGTGTTAGAACTAGTCATAAACAAAAACAATATGTCACAACATGGGTATATATGGGTCATGACAGTGTTTTGACCATGTTATGACAAGTTATGTCAGCTGTTATGACATATAACATGTTATGACGCTGGGTGTCAAGTAAAGTGTTACCTCTTTTTATATACAGTACCAGTCAAAAGATTGGACATACCAACGCATTCAAGGGTTTTTCTTTATTTATAAAATTTTATACATTGTAGAATAATAGTGAGACATCAAAACTATGAAATAAAATATATAGAATCATGTAGTAACCAACAAATATTTTATATTTGAGATTCTGCAAATTAGCCACCCTTTGCCTTGATGAAAGCTTTGCACACTCTTGGCATTCTCTCATCCAGTTTCATGTTTCAGGGTTTGTGATAGGAACCCAAACGCAGACCGGACAACGTAAGTATATAATGTGATATTTATTGAAGAATGATAATTGGGAAATGTTGATGAGGATGTGGTTGAATAGGAAGTTGGTTTGGTAAGCTGGTGACTGAGTATCCAGGCAGGTGGGCAGGTAAGTGGTCCGTATGGCGTGATAGTTCGAATCCGTATCCCAGGTGAGTGGAGGAAGAGGTGAGCAGAGTGCAGCGTAATGATGAGTATTTCCAGGCAGGTATTCCTAAACAGAGTGCAGACGGGGTTACTGAACAGGTAATAACACGGCGAAGGAAAAATAAACAACTTGTACTAATTTAGGAATCAGATGGCTGGTACACAGATTACACATACTAATGTGACTTCACGATCCGGCGGGGATTGGATGTCAGGTCGTCTCTTAAATAGTGATGACCGCAGATCTGGAACAGGTGCGTAGTGATCAGGTGCGAATCAGGAGTAACATGACAGGCTCAGGATGTAGGTGGCCCCGCCCACTCATCCGTAACCAGGCAACTGGGCCCCGGTACAATGAAACGGACAATCAACAAACAAGACAGACAACAAAAACAGACTCAGGGAACAGGGATCGTGACATCATGAGGAATGCTTTTCCCACATATGCTGAGCACTTTTTGGCTGCTTTTCCTTCACTCTGCAGTCCAACTCAAACCATCACAATTGGGTTGAGGTCGAGTGATTGTGGAGGCCAGGAGGTGTGTTTTGGGTCATTTCCACCAGTCTAATGTCCATTGCTCGTGTTTCTTGGCACATGCAATTCTCTTCTTATTGGTGACCTTTAGTAATGGTTTCATTGAAGCAATTCAACCACGAAGGCCTGATTCACACAGTCTCCTCTGAACAGTTGATGTTGAGATTTGTCTGTTACTTGAACTCTGTGAAGCATTTATTTGGGCTGCAATCTGAGGTGCTGTTAACTCTAATGAACTTGTCCTCTTCAGCAGAGGTATTTCTGGGTCTTCCATTCCTGTGGCTGTCCTCATGAGAGCCAGTTTCATCAAAGCACTTGATAGTTTTTGCGACCCGCACTTAAAGAAACTTTCAAAGTTGTTGACATTTTCCAGATGTCTTGAATGTGGGTGTCTTTTGTGTGTGTGTTCTCACATGGCAAGGGTTTGTACATTCACTTTGACAAAATAGTACACAGTTACAGTCACTCAGCCTTCTAGATTGCTTGGAACACTCTAAGCAAGTCTTGTGTCTTGAAGTCGCCTAGGCTAGCTGGTGCTAGCCAACTTCTTAAGCCAATTAGCTTTTACAGGCTGGTGTACAACCGTGGCAAAGTTGGTTTGACATTGGATCTCTGGGGCTAGTTAGGGACTGTAAATAAATTACACAATGTAAATGTATCAATATTTTTAGTTGCCTCATTAAATGCTTTCAACAAGAATTTCTACAATTTATAGTTGGTTTGAGGTTTTTAAGTCATTGACCTTTTAAAATATTGTCCCATGTACATTGTGTAATTTACTGATGGTCCCTAACTAGCCTCATAGGGATATACAGATCTCAAACCAAATTGAAAATGGGCATTAAGATCAGGTCGTATGCAGTTGAGCTCCGAATTGATGATTTCTTGTGTGCTGCCAGCTGTTGGCATATGGGCAGGATTTAAATTAACCTAACCCAAGGAAAACTGTTACAGTAACCTTTTTCCTATCATCTCCTAAATCTCAGTTTTGGACAAGACTGACTTTCTGACCAAAATTATCCTATTTACACTTTATAGTAAATTTTGACACTAGAATACATGTTTCTGACTCATATCGATGCTACATAGGCCATTTTCAAAACGAGAAGTTGCTTTTTAGGGGCTGTTGCTCTTTAAGAATTGAATTGCACAACACATCCAAACTCCAGAGGTAATAAAAAAATAAACTCCTATTGAGAAATTATCACTCAAACCTATTACTTTTCCAAAACAAACAAGTTCTATATTTTGCAGTCGGATTGGAAAAGAAGAGCATCTAACAGTAGCAGAGGAAAACCATCATAAAGTATATGGACGGAATCTTTAGTCTCTGCTAATCTAAACGTCTCCATCCTCTCTCCCCTTTGATGCTGTGGCATTTATTTACAATCTCAATAAGGAGTCGCAGAAACCCACTACTCCAGCATCCTCCCTGATGGATGAAGGATGCTAACTTTTAGGGTTGTGTCACAGAGAAATACTAATATCACCGAGGAGGACAGGAGAGGAAAGGAGAGGAAAAGAGACCCTGGGAAACTGTTTATGTCTCCAGCCCTCCATCCCCCCTCCGTCCCATCCTCCCCCGGGTTTGTTCGGACTACTTCACTTTTTCTCAGAACTTTCAAACGTTATCTTGTGGAACCCTAAAAAACAACGCCTGTGTTTACGGGGATATTCAGAAGAACATGAGCAAGATGGCCTATGACAGACTTCTAGAGGCGCTGTAAATTTCCATTGTAAAAACAAGGGGCCATGGGAAAACATTGTTATTGAACCTGTTATTGAGTTATCTTGATCACTAAAACATTAGGTATGGGCCTCCTTTTGTATGAGACTTTAGATTTGTGAATCTTGCACTTTTTTTTATCTCAAATGTACATGAGAAGGCAGCATTATGATCATGAAATGTTTCAAACTGTGGTTATGTCCTAAATCTTTGGGTTTTTTCCAGGCACTGAAAGTTAGTAATTTCTCTGCCTAGACTCATCAATGAGTCAGAACATCAGAAGCCGCTCATCCCTTTTCCAGGAACATAAAACTGTGTTTGCTTCTTTGTGAACATTTCAAATCGAGGGACAAAACACAAAAGTGAGAAGTGAGTTTCAACAGTCCACATCTGTTGCAGTGTGTCTCTATGCCAGTTAGTCATCGTATCTCATGGGCTCACCATTATAAACCTGTTCTGTACATCACAGACCTGTACATCACGGACCCAGTGACCCCCAATGTGCCAAAACTTTTAAATGGCCATCTGATAGCTTTTGCTATAAGAGGAAGGTCTATTTAGATTTTTGCTGAATATCAACAAAAACTTTAAATCATACTTATAACCTTAAAGGGGTAATCTACCTACATCCAGTCTTGGACTTATACATTCATGATATTTACCCATTGATTCTTGAAGAATATAACTTATAAATGCGTAATGAGCTTAGTTCAACCGTCGTACCCCATCAGAACCCAAAATATAAGCTTGTTTTACTCCAATGTTTCTAGACAAAGTCGATGTAAACAAATACTGTATAGCCTCAAAACATGGTTAAAAATATAATTGTGATATCATGGATGGTCAGCCTGGTAACACTTTATTTGAAGGTGTCCTTGTTACAGTATACTTACACTTGTAGTTACACTGTAACAAGTGTTGTAACTACGCGTAACAATCACTGTTACACTGTAACAACGTAATGTAACTAGTAGTATTACAGTTTGTAATTACACATGTGTAACAACAAAATCTTGTTGCCATGCTTGTTACAACTATTGTAACTGAATGTACTAACTCATTGTTATACATGCTTAAAAAAATAACACTTGTTACCAAAGAGGCACATGTCTACTGAATTCAAGAATTTAGTATTTCACTTTATCATCATAAATTGATTCATTAACATTGGATAAAAAGGATCTGATCCATTGTGGATGCACATGGTGTGCAAGATATGATAGCGCACTCTAAAAAGACTGATAACTTTTTCCATCAATATGTACTAATGATAATAACCCTAATATTTGTATAATGTTAATGAATCAAATTATGATGATAAAGTGAAATACTAAATTCTTGAATTCAGTAGACATGTGCCTCTTTGGAACAAGTGTTATTTTTTTAAGCATGTGTAACAATGAGTTAGTACATTCAGTTACAATAGTTGTAACAAGCATGGCAACAAGATTTTGTTGTTACACATGTGTAATTACAAACTGTAATACTACTAGTTACATTACGTTGTTACAGTGTAACAGTGATTGTTACGCGTAGTTACAACACTTGTTACAGTGTAACTACAAGTGTAAGTACACTGTAACAAGGACACCTTAAAATAAAGTGTTACCGTGGTTACATTTTTCCAGCCCCATCCCTCAAATGGGACGCTTTGTTATTGTTTCAACTGCTGATTTCCGATTTTAAAGGTCAACTTTGATATAACTAGGGCATTTTAGAGGTATAAGAGACACTGACCTATCCCAACACCCAACACTATAGAGTATAGTTGTGACTCAATGTACATAGGAGACTAGTAACAAAGAGTAAACATGGGAATGTGCATGATAAATATCTTTGATTGCTTCAGGCTTCAGACTGAGTCACAGGAAGTCCCAGTTTCAGACACAGTTTACACAGATGGAGACTTTCTTAGTCAACATTCACATAAACATGGAGCTAAGATTTTCCCTCACCTCTTTTTCATTGTATGCAGACAGTGACAAACGTTTTAGAGTGTAAAAGTGTTCGAATGGGCAGGAGTAAAATCACTTTGTTTTCAGCCTTGTTTTTCTCATCCGTCTCTTGTTTATAACCTAGACTAATTCAACATTATTTTTTTTGGAGGTAACACTTATTTCAGTGAAGAATAAATGCAATCCTATTAAAATAATTTCCTCTTTATTGTTTGAAATCTCTGTTTGAGGAGATTTTACAGGCAAAGAGAGATCCAGTTAACTCAACATTTCAGCACAGACATATCATTGCCACTGTCTGTTTATTCCCGACTTGTGTAAAGTACTTTAAAACTACAAAAGTCACAAGCATCTGTGATCTCACACCAGTGGCACGCAATTAGAGAAAAATGTTTTCAGACACCATCTTGTCAATCATTTCTAAGAACATATTTTATGTATCTGAAATGCAGTATAATTTACTTTTAATGTACTTATAAAAAGTGTAGATGTAAAAATGTAGAATGACACACGTAAAAGTGCAGGAGGAAGTTTATGTAAAAGTGCAGGAGGAAGTGGTTGCATTCTGATTAGTTTCTGGTGTTTATGCTATACCATCTTTGTTCATGAGTTATATTGATATCCAGGTGACAGTTGTATAGGTGAATTATGAGTACTTTAACATGGACATGTGTTTCTCCCAGCATGCTTTAGAGCAGGGGTCACCAACCTTTTTGAAACTGAGAGCTACTTCATGGGTACTGAGTCATACGAAGGGCTACCAGTTTGATACGCTCTTCTGAAATAACACATTTGCTCAGTTTGCCTTTAGTTATAGATTATTAATAATACTCATCTATGTGAAGACACTAATCACGTAAATGATTTCTCACAATAATTAGCAACAATGACAATAAGGAGGGAAACAGATATCAATATTCAGCACTTTAATCTCAGTAATTGTTACATTTTTAGAAAATCACTTACATCACTACATTTCATAGGAAAAATGTCCCATTTTCACTAGCCACAGACAAACCCTTTTATCAAATCATGAACTATGTTGTTTCAAAACGTTATCAATTATGTAATGTTAGAAAAATGAACTTACATATTTTTAAATAAATCTTGTCACATTTTGAACTAATGACCAAATCTTTTAAAACACTTTCTAAATTGAACACAATTCTTCATTATTTTAATTCAATTTCCCCATGGCACTGCCATGTTGCCACTGACAACATATGGTATCTGTTTCTTTTTTAGTGGGAAGACTGGCATTGCATGTTTACCAGTGTATTGTAATCTGGTGTGTAACTTGACACTGCAACTGTGAGTGAGTCTTTCAGATGTGCATCAGTGAGGCGTGTTCTGTGTTTGTTCTTGATGAAGTTCATGTCAGAAAACGCTGATTCAGAGATAGGTTGAACCAAACAGGCTAGCAACCTTCATAGCTGCTGTGCATACTCCACTGTACTTCTCTGTGTCAACAAGGGACCAAAAGTTTGGTGCAGCCTGGTAGGCTTTGAGGTGGAGGTCATTTTGCAATGTTATGATTTCAATCTCCACCTGTCCAGCATCCAAGTTGAACGTTGCACTTAGTTGCTCAGCAAACCATGTTGTGTCCACATTCATGAAAGGATTGGAAATGAACGACACACATGGCTCAAGCTGATGAAGGTCACAAAACCTATTCTCAAACTCCCGGTGGGTAGTTAGCATGGTAGCTGTTGTGACACGTAGTGAAGTCTCTCCACATTGTGCTGCTTTGCCGTCGCCACAGTCGCCCCGCAAATGAGACACAAGCAGGTTTCATTCACAGTCGTAAAAAACAATTCCTCCTCCCATTCGTTGTGAAAGTGATACGTTTTCTTCCTTTTTTCTGCCATGTTTTTGGGGCAAGAAACTGCATCCAGCTACCATCTTCGTTGCGCGCGCCCGCTAGTTTACTCTCCACGAGCACTGGTTTTGTCTCGCGCAAAATACTTTTGAACTAGAGTAGGTCAGAGTTCACCTAAACTTATCTAAACTCATGTATAATGAACATATTTTTAAGATATTGTCATTTTTAAATATATATAAATGCAAGTGTGATTAAAAAAGAATAGCAACAGAATAAAATTTAATTTCAGACGCAGCTCACAAGTGCTATTTTTAGAACAGGCCTGCGGGCGACTCATGTAGTCCTTGGGGGCGACCTGGTGCCCGCGCATCGTGTTGGTGACCCCTGCTTTAGAGATTAGTTCCTAATCGTTGTCTTGTCCCCTGTCTCCTATTGAGACTAACATGCTGGATAGAGAGGCTCCAGTATCTTTACATATGCTGCTTTAATTCGTCAAAGATGGAAGTTAGTGTAGCAGTACAACATCAGTCATTTTACAGTTTCCATTTCAATGACATATGCCAATGTCAACATCAAAAACTTAGATGGATTCTTGAAAGTCGGGACAATCCTTGTCCGGCAGGAAAAATGTTATAAAAAATAAAAAATATTTTGTTGCATTATTTGAGATAAAACATAACATTTAGTGGAATTTTGTAAGAGAAAGGATTTGTTTAGGAATATTCAAAATATTATTAATGTTGGCCAAGGTTCCCAATTTCAAACTCTCCAAAAAAGCAATAATGAATATTAACTGAGAAAGGATCTTATGTAGTTTCTTGCAAAAACCCTTTCTGACTTTGTAGCCCTCTCTCTCTCTGTGTGTGTGTGTGTGTGTGTGTGTGTGTGTGTGTGTGTGTGTGTGTGTGTGTGTGTGTGTGTGTGTGTGTGTGTGTGTGTGTGTGTGTGTGTGTGTGTGTGTGTGTGTGTGTTTCGTCTGGTCTCTTCCCTGCGCCTGGGTCCAACCTCACCACATTACAGGCCAACCCTATTACAATTGATTTCTTTGTCAAAATTCTGAAAACTTTTGAATCACTGTTAAGTATTTGCTGTCCAAGACTTATGTTTGCTTTATAAATGTTATTTTATGTTCTGAATATAGAAAAACAAGCCAAAAATGTATGCAGAAATGAAATGCCCTTTATGGTGTATGACAGAGTTGACATAAATGGTCTATGAAAAATCTATATAAAAAAAATGATTAATACTACACAATTATTTGTGAAAACAAGTTGAGATTGTCCCATTTTCAAGAATCCCTGAGATTAAAGAATATTTCCCATATCTATGCACTTCCTTGCATCCATCCCATGAGCATTTTAGTAACATATTATTTTTCAAACCAATTCCAAAAGCATAAAGCGTTGAATACCATTTCATTCAAATATTTTCCCAAATTTCCCCATCTAATTCTATATCAAGAATGAGATTTGAAACACATTGTAGACCTGCTGTGATAATTCCCTCATAGACCACTTCACACATTGACAGCTACTGTAGATTACAGCTGGACTGGTATAAAAACTCAGTTTTGCTAAAGCTAGAGCTACAAAGGGTAGAAGGTACACTCTTAGAAAAAAAGGTGCTATCTAGAACCGCCCTATGGGATAACTCTTTGAAGAACCCTTTTTGGTTGTAGGTTGAACCCTTTTGGGTTCCATGTAGAACCTGTTCTACAGAGGGTTCTACGTGGAACCCAAAAGGGTTATTCTATGGGGACAGCCGAAGAACCCTTTTTTAACCCTTTTTTCTAAGAGTGTATAGGATGCATTTTGAGGAGGCTATGAAAGGACTCCTTGGTTGTCCTTTAATCTGAAATGTATTTAAAACACTTCCATTTGTTATCGGGACGTCCTCAAACAACACAAAATACATCTTACTGCTACATTGAAGAATATCTTCCCCTTTGTTTCAAGAAAACAGCTATGATAAAGGTCTACAATACTCTCATTTGTACTATTCAAATCAAATGTATTCATAAATTCCTTTTTACATCAGCCGATTACTATTCAAAATAGTTACAATGACCTTAACTATCTTTTAACTTTTGGAGAGGCTGGTCTCTAATGGTATCAACATAGGGTGCTACCATATAACCTTTGCCACATCAGGACACACTGAGATCAACTCAAACTATTTGATACCTTCCCATACTTTAACATTGTTTTCTGTAATAACAGGGTTTGTTCTACTTCAAGTCTAAAATGTGTCTGTATTATATTGTGCTTTGAGTCTTCTTTTGCCCACTTGCTTTCAGAAAGTATTCACACCCCTTGACTTTTTCAAAATGTTGTGTTACAGCCTGCATTTAAAATGGATAAAATTGAGATTTTTTTGTTCTTGACCTACACACAATACCCCTTAATGTCTAAGTGGAATGCTGTTTTTCGAAATATTTACAAATTAATAAAAAATGAAAAGCTGTGTGATGGCGTGAAATTAGAATAGAGAGCCAGGCGCAGGAGGTAGCGTGAACTAAAGGATAACTTTAATATCCAAATACGCATACACAATCTGAACAGGAATAGGTACAACTGTTCTAGACGAGGAAACAAAGGTGATAACACAATCACACTGAACAATATCCGACAAGGACATGAGGGAACAGAGGGAACATATATACATGAAGTAATGAGGGGAAATGAGAACCAGATGTGCGTAATGACAAGACATGACAAATGGAATGATGAACGAGAGAGCGGCAGTGGCTAGAAAGCCGGTGACGACGATCGCCGAAGCATGCCCGAACAAGGAGGTGAGGCAACTTCGGCAGGAGTCGTGACAAGCTGAAATGTCTTGAATCAATAAGTATTCAAGGTCCCTCGAGCAGTGAATGTCAAACACAGATTCAACCACAAAGACCAGGGAGGTTTTCAATCCCTCATAAGGAAAGGCACCTATTGGTAGAAAAGCACACATTGAATATCCCTTTGAGCATGGTGAAGTTAGTAATTACACTTTGATGGTGTATCAATACACCAAGTCACTACAAAGATACAGGCTGCCGGAGAGGAAGGAATCCGCTCAGGGATTTCACCATGAGACCAATGGTGACATTAAAACAGTTACAGAGTTTAATGACTGTGATAGGAGAGAGGACAGATCAATAACATTACTCCACAATACTAACCTAATTTTCAGAGTGAAAAGAAGGTAGCCAGTGCAGAATAAAACATATTCTAAAACATGCATCCTGTTTGCAACAAGGGCAACATACAAGCTAGAACCGCCACTGGACACAAGGCCTCATTTCTGTAATCCACAAACCAAACAAAGATCCTATGATGTTAGAAAATTGGAGGCCAATCACATTAATGAACAATGATGGAAAGATACTTGCATCCATCTTTGCAGAAAGACTTAAAAAAGGTCTTGACCAAATCATTGATGATACCCAGGCTGCAGTCCAAACATTTAAAGGACACCCTAACCCCTCAGCCCTCAAATTAAGTGGACACTTATGATGACGTGTCGTGACGTCTGACAAGTGTACACTTGCAGGGCAAGGGGCGAGGGAGGAAGGAATGATTTTAAAAATGGACCACACTTGCCCATCCTCACTCGTCCATTCCGCGATGATTGTGTTTTCAGCCAACGGTAACCTGTGTGTGTTTTATATGCGCTACAGTCAATTATGATTGCATATTTATTTACATTAACTATATAATTATTAATATACGCCTACTGTGTGATAGCTAGCAAATGAATTAGCTAAAGTTAGCCTGCACAGCTGGAACTTCTGAAGAAGGAAAATATTTTACTTCTACATTTTCCAAAAACGAACCAAACAAAACATCATTACTTTTACGAGATATTTTTGTGCCGCCATGTGCATTAGTAGCACAATGTATCACCTATTTGCATGAGTTTTTACTTACACTTGTATGTTGACTTCTCCATTGATGTTGTTTTTAAGTTTTCGCTGACTTTTCTTAGCGGATATACAATCGTCGCAAATTTAATAATGGGGAGTTTCAGACCCCGGAGGGGACATAATTGTACACTCGCAAACTCAACTAAAAACGAGGGCTGAGGGGCTTACGTTGCAAACTTCCCTTGCTTGGCTAATCATTTGGACTGCACTCCAAAATGGCGACGGGGATTCCCCCAAGGGCATAAGGCAAGGGTAAGTGGACGAGGGTGTATCTTTTAAGTGTTTGGACCGCAGCCCCAGTCTGGTTTTATGAAGGGCAGATATACAGTGGGGAAAACAAGTATTTGATACACTGCCGATTTTGCAGGTTTTCCTACTTACAAAGCATGTAGAGGTCTGTAATTTTTATCATAGGTGCACTTCAACTGTAAGAGACAGAATCTAAAACAAAAATCCAGAAAATCACATTGTATGATTTTTAAATAATTAATTAGCATTTTATTGCATGGAATAAGTATTTGATCACCTACCAACCAGTAAGAATTCCGGCTCTCACAGACCTGTTAGTTTTTCTTTAAGAAGCCCTCCTGTTCTCCACTCATTACCTGTATTAACTGCACCTGTTTGAACTCGTTACCTGTATAAAAGACACCTGTCCACACACTCAATCAAACAGACTCCAACCTCTCCACAATGGCCAAGACCAGAGAGCTGTGTAAAGACATCAGGGATAAAATTGTAGACCTGCACAAGGCTGGGATGGGCTACAGGACAATAGGCAAGCAGCTTGGTGAGAAGGCAGCAACTGTTGGCGCAATTATTAGAAAATGGAAGAAGTTCAAGATGACGGTCAATCTCCCTCGGTCTGGGGCACCATGCAAGATCTCACCTCATGGGGCTTCAATGATCATGAGGAAGGTGAGGGATCAGCCCAGAACTACACGGCAGGACCTGGTCAATGACCTGAAGAGACCACAGTCTCAAAGAAAACCATTAGTAACACACTACGCCGTCATGGATTAAAATCCTGCAGCGCACGCAAGGTCCCCCTGCTCAAGCCAGCGCATGTCCAGGCCCGTCTCAAGTTTGCCAATGACCATCTGGATGATCCAGAGGAGGAATGGGAGCAGGTCATGTGGTCTGACGAGACAAAAATAGAGCTTTTTGGTCTAAACTCCACTCGTTGTGTTTGGAGGAAGAAGAAGGATGAGTACAACCCCAAGAACACCATCCCAACCGTGAAGCATGGAGGTGGAAACATCATTCTTTGGGGATGCTTTTCTGCAAAGGGGACAGGACGACTGCACCGTATTGAGGGGAGGATGGATGGGGCCATGTATCGCGAGATCTTGGCCAACAACCTCCTTCCCTCAGTAAGAGCATTGAAGATGGGTCGTGGCTGGGTCTTCCAGCATGACAATGACCCGAAACACACAGCCAGGGCAACTAAGGAGTGGCTCCGTAAGAAGCATCTCAAGGTCCTGGAGTGGCCTAGCCAGTCTCCAGATAGAGAACAAACCCCTCTTCACATTGTTTAAGATATAATTTAAATCTTATTTTGAAACTATTAGTAAGTGCAAAAACAAAAAAAAGCAATACGTACCATAAAACTTATTGACAATTTGAAAATGTTTCTCGATGTGTAATACCCCTGTCTGTTAGGTTTATGCACTCGTTTGTATATTTTTGTTTTTACATTTGTTTTGTTCATTAAAAAAAATACAAAAAAATTATAATAAATATATTTTAAAAAAGGCCTTCTCCCACTAATACTGTAGAGTGATACCACTGCACTGGCTGCATGTAGCAATCCCAGAATCAAGAGCTAGCTTTGGAGATTCACAAGGGTTACATCCCAAATGGCACCCTATTCCCTATGTATTCCTGGGATTCGAACGTAGTGCACTACATGTGTAATTTGACCAGTTTCTCAAAGCAGGAAAATAATCCTGCAGCAACAGCACATTGTGTGGATTATAATTCATTTTTGTAGGGGTCAATACATTTTTAGTTAGGGCAAATCAAAACTTTATAAGCTTATTTAAACCTTGAATACTCTACAAGTTTTTATTTATTTATTTATTTTCACATGCCAATTAGTTTTGTGGCAAAATGTTGCTGTAAATTTGCGGCAACTTGGGAACTTCTGGCAAACAATTATGGAAACTTATGGCGAACATTTGCTGCAAATTCAGGATGAATATGCAAATTATATCAGGTTTTTGGTTACTGTGACACAACGACAGATATACGGGACCCAAAAGCGGACACGGAGGCAGAGATATGATTGAATGTTTAATAAAGAATATGGGGCAAGACAGTCTCGTAGGAAATGACAGGCAGTGTTCGTAACAGGGGATCAGAATGGCAGTAGTCCAATAAGGGGAGTCAGGCTCGTAGTCGTAGTTCAGGCAGCGTTCGGTACCGGGAATCAGAAGGACGGCAGGAGTAGACAGGCTCGTAATCCGTAACACAGGCAGAGTTCGTTTTAGCAGGAGATCAGAAGGTCGGAGGCACAGGAGGGGATAGACAGGCACGTAATCCAAAAGGCAGGTAGAGGTCCAAATACCGGGAAACAGACTGGCAGAGTTAGTAATACAACAGAGTGCTGGAACGACTGAACTAGGCAAGACGATCTGGCAAATGCCAACAGCACCCAAGAGGCTAAATACCTAACATGACTAATGATGGTGTTAGGGTGCACCTGGTGTGGGGAGGGGACAAACACAGACAGGTGAAACATATCAGGACATGACATACTGTGTGTTAAACAACATTGAAATGTATCTACATAAACCGAATAACATAACATTAAATGAACTTACTTCACAGAGAAAAAAACTAAACATACAAAAGTAGTAAATATACTAAACAACATCTATTCAATATTTTTAACAGATAAAATAAATCCAATACAATTTGAAATCATCAGCATGGCAATGAAGAAAATAACAAAGACTGGATTTTTCCCAAATAATTTGTGGCGCAGTGGTCTAATGCAAGAGGCGTAACTGCAGTCCTTGCTTCTAGTCCAGGTTATATCACATCCAGCCGTGATTGGGAGTCCCATAGGGTAGCGCACAATTGGCCCAGGTTTGGCCGGGGTAGGCTGTCATTGTAAATTAGAATTTGTTCTTAACTGACTTGCCTAGTTAAATAAAAGGTAAAAAAAAAATAATGTGAACACTATGGGGATGTTGACCTTAGGATGTTTAAAGGGACACAACCATTTCCACATCCATCCCCTGTATAGGGACTGCAGTCAGTTGGGCCTTGGTTCTCCTGATGTCCACCACCATCTCCTTTGTTTTGCTGATGTTGAGCTGAAGGTGGTTCTGCTCGCACCACAACTCAAAGTCATTGATTGTGCTCCTGTACTCCTCCTCCTGCCCACCCCTGATGCACCCTACAATTGCAGAGTCATCTGAGAACTTCTTTAGGTGGCATGTTTCAGAGTTATATCTGAAGTCTGAGGTGTAGAGGGTGAACAGGAAGGGGGACAGGACCATTCCGTGGGGGGCCCCTGTGTTGCTCACTGCCCGTTCTGACACACAGCTCTGTAGTCGCACAAATTGTGGCCTACCGGTCAGGTAGTCACTGACCCAGGAGACTAAGGGTGCTTCCACTTTCATCCTCTTCATCTTCTCACCCAGTAGAAGGGACTGAATGGTGTTGAAGGCACTGGAGAAGTCAATAAACAAAACTCTCACAGTACAACCTGCTTTGTCCAGGTGAGAGTAGGCCCTCTGCAGAAGGTAGATGATTGCATCATCCACCCGATGTTGCGCTGATATGCAAACTGATTGTCTCAACAGAGGTGTTGTGAGCAAAGTAGGGGTGGGATCCTAAAACCAATGGAAGTTTAAAATGCACTTAAACAGCAAATGGAGGACGCTTTTCCCATGATTCATTTTCATGCCAGCCAGGTAGGCTATACTCCTGTTGTAAAGAGAAGCAATGTGATTAATATTGGGAAAGTTGAGAAATAAATATAGTAGGCCTAGCCTATAGAAAGCTGACACAGAGACTCCTCCTCCCTCTGCTTAGAGAGACACAGCACATGTGAGCTCTTGCATTTTTCAACATGTTTTTTACAATAAGATAGTTTTGGAGTTAGATAAACTTGGATTTTTCGGCAGGGACAAATACAGGATGCTACCCTCCACAACTTAACCTTCACTCAAGATCAAAACTTCAAACCTACAACCAACTTTTTGGACAATATTTACCTGGAAAAATCTATCAAGGATTTCATTTCCCCAAGCTATTCAGGGTACGCTCTGGCAATCAAAGTCCTGAGATATCAGCACATATCAAAGCTGCAGGCTAAAGTTAAATCTAGACTTGGTTTCCTCTTTCGTAATCGCTCCTCTTTCACCCCAGCTGCCAAACTAATCCTGATTCAGATGACCATCCTACCCATGCTAGATTACGGAGACATAATTTATAGATCGGCAGGTAAGGGTGTTATCAAGCGTCTAGATGTTCTTTACCATTCGGCCATCAGATTTCCCACCAATGCTCCTTATAGGACACATCACTGCACTCTATAATCTGTAAACTGGTCATCTCTGTATACCCGTTGGTGGATGCTTCTTAGGCATCACTCCCCCCTATCTGAGATATCTACAGCAGCCCTCATCCTCCACATGCAACACCCGTTCTGCCAGTCACATTCTGTTAAAGGTCCCCAAAGCACACACATCCCTGGGGCGCTCGTCTTTTCAGTTCGCTGCATCTAGCGACAGGAACGAGCTGGAACAACTGGACAGTTTTATCTCAATCTCTTCATTCAAAGACTCAATCATGGACACTCTTACTGACAGCTGTGCCTGCTTTGCGTGATGTATTGTCGTCTATACCTTCTTGCCCTTTGTGCTGTTGTCTGTGCCCAATACCATGTTGTTGTCATGTTACGTTGCTACCATGCTGTGTTGTCATGTGTTGCTGCCTTGCTATGTTGTTGACTTAGGTATCTCTTTTGGTAGTGTTGTTTTGTCTCTCTTTTCATGATGTGTGTTTGGCCCTATATCTATATTTTATTTTATTTTTATTTTTAATCCCAGCCCCCGTCCCCGCAGGAAGCCTTTTGGTAGGCCGTCATTGTATATAAGAATTTGTTGTTAACTGACTTGCCTAGTTAAATAAAGGTTAAATAAAAAAAATATAAAAACATCACTCTGTTTTCTCACGCAATTGCATAACCTATAGAAATGTTGTGCAACATGAGCTCATGGGCTCTCATGAAGTGTTTAATTAGATTTTCGATTACAGGTGAGGCGGTAATACGGCCACGGCAACAAGCCCTACCTACAGACAGTTTGTTTGTTCGACATGGTGGGATATTTTTTGTTGATATAATAACAATCATATCGAAGTAAACTTGGAATAACGTGATGACATGTTGTGTGGTCCTCCCACTATGACTCAGGAAACCATGCAGGTTATTAGGCTACAGATTAAATAAATTATGATTAACTTCACAGGAGGGTGAAAGTGCAAGGTGATGAGCTTTATACTCCTTTCCAATAAATATTGAGCGTCTTATGATCGATGCTTGGCTGCCGTTTGACAAATACAAATATCGCTCTTATCCATAACAATCTCACAATGTAGATAGCCCCCCCCGATTGTATGTATTGGGCTCCCGAGTGGCGCAGCGGTCTAAGGCACTGCATCTCAGTGCTAGAGGCGTCACTACAGACCCTGGTTTGATCCCAGGCTGTATCACAACCAGATGTGATCGGGAGTCCCATAGGGCGGCGCATAATTGGCCCAACGTCGTTAGGCTGTACGTCATCACGCACAGCCTTTTATCCGCATATTGTTTCGAAAATGTGCATATTGTGCAGATTTTTGAATATTCGCATGAAAATCTGTCGCTAATTTGAAGGAAACCTACCTAATGTCTTAGTATGCAGTTATGCATAACATATTTTGGAATGCTGTTCCTTTCATTCAAGGTTTAGAAAATGCCATAATTGTATTTTCCCATCAATCTCCATATGCCTATCCACTATTTCAACTTACAGGCTGCAAGTCAATGAAGGACTTTCTGGTCTCATTGAAGCTGGTTCGGAATGTCATCCTGCCTATGTTGTAGACTGGTGTTGGGAGGACCAATGGCAGTAGTCTTAAAGCGATGTCACATTGTGTATCTGGAGAAGAATGTTTAGTGAATAACTTAATTGTTTCAGGCTAAAAATAAATGAGCATCTGAGGCATCACCAGCAGGGTCATTTCAAACTATACCTGTACTTCTAAGAAAAGCTTTTGCGAGAACCAATCAAACCCTGTCTCACAATTTATGAGTGAATATTGCATTAACAAACAGCCTCCTTTCCAGAACGCTGTGAGTAACGTTGGTCGCGTCAGCCAAGCTAGTGAATCACAGCAAACAGAATCAAATTCAGGTCTAACGTTTTTGTAAAAAATGTAACTCAACATGCCTGGAGTATCCAGCAGACGCAGATACTCTCGGACTATCTCTGAGCCCTATGGGTTACCCTTATTTTACCGGGTAAATTGACTGAGAACACATTCTTATTTACAGCAACAACCGAGGGAATAGTGACAGGGTAGAGGACGGGGGATGAATGAACCAATGGGAAGCTGGGAATGATTAGGTGTCCATGATGGTATGAGGGCCAGATTAGGAATTTAGCCAGGAGACCGTGGTTAACACCCTTACTCTTACGAAAGTGCCATGGGATCTTTAGTGACCACAGAGACTCAGGACACCTGTTTAACGTCCCATCGGCAAGATGGCACTCTACACATGCCAATGTCCCCAAACACTGCCCCAGGGTATTTGGATACACAGTTGAAGTCGGAAGTTTACATACACCTTAGCCACAATTCCTGACTTTTAATCCTAGTAAAAATTCCCTGTTTTAGGTCAGTTAGGATCACCACTTTATTTTAAGAATGTGAAATGTCAGAATAATAGTAGAGAGAATTATTTATTTCAGCTTTTATTTCTTTCATCACATTCCCAGTGGGTCAGAAGTTTACATACACTCAATTACTATTTGGTAGCATTGCCTTTAAATTGTTTAACTTAGGTCAAACGTTTCGGGTAGCCTTCTACAAGCTTCCCAGAATAAGTTGGGTGAATTTTGGCCCACTCCTCCTGACAGAACTGGTGTAACTGGTGTAACTGAGTCAGGTTTGTAGGCCTCCTTGTTCACACACACTTTTTCAGTTATGCCCACACATTTTCTATAGGATTGAGGTCAGGGCTTTGTGATGGCCACTCCAATACCTTGACTTTGTTGTCCTTAACCCATTTTTGGAAGTATGCATGGGGTCATTGTCCATTTGGAAGACCAAGCTTTAACTTCCTGACTGATGTCTTGAGATTTTGCTTCAATATATCCACATAATTTTCCTTCCTCATGATGCCATCTATTTTGTGAAGTGCACCAATCCCTCCTGCAGCAATGCACCCACACAACATGATGCTGCCACCCCCATGCTTCACAGTTGGGATGGTGTTCTTCGGCTTGCAAGCCTCCCCCTTTTTCCTCCAAACATAACGATGGTCATTATGGCCAAACAGTTCTATTTTTGTTTCATCAGACCAGAGGACATTTCTCCAAAAAGTATGATCTTTGTCCCCATGTGCAGTTGTAAACCGTAGTCTGGCTTTTTTATGGCGGTTTTGGAGCAGTGGCTTCTTCCTTGCTGAGCTGCCTTTCAGGTTATGTCGATATAGGACTTGTTTTACTGTGGATATAGATACTTTTGTACCCGTTTCCTCCAGCATCTTCACAAGGTCATTTGCTCCGCGTCTCCTTCCTGAGCGGTATGACAGCTGCATGGTCCCATGGTGTTTATACTTGCGTAATATTGTTTGTACAGAAGAACGTGGTACCTTCAGGCATTTGGAAATTGCTCCCAAGGATGAACCAGACTTGTGGAGGTCTACAATTGTTTTTCTGAGGTCTTGGCTGATATCTTTGGATTGTCCCATGCTGTCGAGGAAAGAGGGACTGAGTTTGAAGGTAAGCCTTGAAATACATCCATAGGTACACCTCCAATAGACCCAAATGCCAATTAGCCTATCAGAAGCTTCTAAAGCCATGACATAATTTCCTGGATTTTTCCAAGCTGTTTAAAGGCACAGTCAACTTAGTGTATGTAAACTTATGACCCACTGGAATTGTGATTTAGTGAATTATAAGTGAAATAATCTCTGTAAACAATAGTTGGAAGAATTACTTGTATCATGCACAAAGTAGATGTCCTAACAGACTTGCCAAAACTATAGTTTATTAACATGAAATCTGTGAAGTGGTTGAAAAATGAGTTTTAATGACGTCAACCTAATTGTATGTAAACTTCCGACTTCAACTGCATGTTTTAGGCCAGAGGAAAGAGTGCCTCCTCCTTTATGTACTCCGCAACCTGGTTTGCCGGCCAGATGTTTTTCAGCCACTTGATCATGTGGGCTGCCCTCTCACATTTGACTCTGTTGTTAAGACAAACTGAAAAATACCAACTTGTGTAGAAAGTAAATATCCACACCTCAATGGTGCCAACTGTGCTTATGTCTGCATAATGAGGAAGTAGGAAAACAATGGCACTGACTATTTCTGGTCTTGCAATCGATGACAACCGAGTACACTGCCTAGCCGTATTTCAATAGAAAGAGGACATTATCACAAATAAAATGGTATCTGACTTGAAAAACCCAAATATACACATTGTGAGATATTTGGCAAAATATACAGACATGTCAGTGTAGAATTTTCTCATAGGGAAACAATGGGGCAGCCTCAGAGTTCCAACAGTAATGTGTAACTTTTGACAATTTAAATGCTAGCTTTTGTTGACAACTGAGTACGCTGCCCAGCCTTACATAATTACAAAGAAGAGATTATCTTGATTAAAATGTTGTCTGACTGAAAAAAAAATCTATATATACACATTGAGATATTTTCTTACTTTGGCAGATGATGTAACCAATCTAAATAAATACTTTTTGTAAAAAAAAGAATGTTGAATGCAAAACACCAAACATTTAGTTATGTTAGTTTTATTGTTTATTGTTATGCTATCAATTGTTATTTTATGGTTGTAAGTGATAAAAGTAACTAGAACATTTTATATTTTGCAATCCTGAGTAATTACTAATTTAGTAAGGATATACACTTAGTAAGGGTATACACTTTATTCAGTTCTACTGCATTTGCTAAATAATTCCAATAGATGATAGCATAAAACCACAAATGTAATTTCAGAAGATTAGTAGGCCGTCATTGTAAATAAGAATAACTGACTTGCCTAGTTCTATAAAAAACAATGGATTTTACTCCAACAAAAGACAACCCCATATGCCAGTAAAGCCTAGCTCATTGGCCATCTAGCTAGCTATTTTTCAAAGCGATAGGTGGTCATTGGACGCAGATACAGTCAATTAAGTGAACACCGCCCGTCTGCGCGTAATGATGTCATGTCTTCCTGGCTAAAATTGGCTTGCTATCGTATATTCCTAATGCAGAATTGTGTCTGAGGAATAAATAGGAACTTAATTTGACTGGTTGATTTTCACAGATTTCTTTCTTTGCAAGTTGAACGAGTGGAATTACAAAATCGATCGTGCGTACACCGTGGATCTTGTTAGGAAATAAAAATTGATTTTATCAATCAAAACAATGCTATATTTAATCTCTAGGACCCTCAGGATGACAACTCAGAGCAAGATTACTGAATGTATAAAATATTTACCTTCAGATGTGAATGTATCAAACCTGTTGCAGTGATGTGCACTATCCTCAAACAATAGCATGGTATTTTTTAGCTGTAATAGCTACTGTAAATTGGACACCGCAGTTAGATTTACAATAATTTGAGCTTTCTGCCCATATAAGCGCATTAACGTTGTTCTAGTCACAAATTGAGCAAGCACTGTCCCACATGATCCAGTAAAGATTCATTAGTTTGAGCCCATCAGTTGTGTTGTGACAAGGTAGGGGTGGTATATTGAAGATGGTATTTTACCAAATAGGGCTAAGTCCATATTATGGTCACCTCACTGACCAAGGCCCTTCTCCCCCGATTGCTCAGTTTGGCCGGGCGGCCAGCTCTAGGAAGAGCCTTGGTGGTTCCAAACTTCTTCCATTTAAGAATGATGGAGGCCACTGTGTTCTTGGGGACCTTCAGTGCTGCATAAATGTTTTGGCCTTTACTGGTCCCGCATTAGCGGAATTATATAGCCATCTATAGCCCTAGCCAAAACATTTTTTGTTGCAGGTTTTGTTTTTTGGTTATTCAGTGTCAAGCTTTAAAAATTGAAGCCAGACTGCAACACTTTAGTAGCCTAGCTAGGACTGTCATGTGTCCTAGCTAGGACTGCATGTACACTTTCCCTCCACTACGCACTGTAAACGGGACACAGGAAAGCAGTGCAATTGACGTTGAATTCACTGATGCGAGTGCATCAGGCTGTAATTTCATAAAGTAGATGGCTCATGTCAGTTGAATGCATTCAGTTGTACAACTGACTCCACTGTTGTCTCATTTATATTTGCTTGTGTATCCTATTGTCCTTTAGTAGTAATGTATAGGGTATTATGGGGCGAGGCGCCCCCTGGGGTAAACCACTTGTTTAGAGAGAAAAAAAAGGTAATTGTTTTTGAGTAAATAGTAATCCAATTAAGTTAGATCCATAATTGTTTTTGTAAATATACATGTAGGGAAGCCTTATGATAAATCATCTACTTCTTTAGAGAGAAAAAAATGCATTGTTTTTTTGTAAAGTTTATGTTAGTATGTTGGGAGCAAGAGGCCCCCCCTCCAATGGGGCGAGACGCCCCCTGGAGGCATCTCACCCCTTTATGGTTGATACATTTATTCTATCTGTAATTTAGACACTAGCCCAGTTAGCTAACTAGCAACCTCACTAGAAGAAAGTCTGATGTGAAATAAATGCTAGCCAGTTAGTTAGCATAAGCTAACATCGTCTAGCATAGCTAGCTAACCCCCAGTTAGCAGGGTTAGGATTAGAGTTAGAGTTAGGGGTCAGTTAGAATAAGGGCCATGATTAGGGTTAGGGTCAGAATAGGAGTTAGGGTTAGATTAGTAAATACTCCACCGTTCCTAAGATACTTTTCATTTTTTTATTTTCAGATGAGAGTTAACAAGGAAATACCTCATTGTGGTAGGTATGGCGAAGAGGCGCTTCTTTGTGCCCTGAATGCTATTGAAAATGGGCAGGGCATTATGCCCCTGCTTTTAATGGCACCACTGAGACAAGCAGGTCAATACCCCAGGCCACAGCCATTTGTGTGGGTTACCATGTCTTCACTGGTTCTTACGAATGTGACCTGGTGAGTCATATCCAAAAATTGGATAGAGCCCTTCTTAGACTTACATCATGGGATGTCCGAAAACGTTCCTTTGACCTGGCGGAGAGGATGGGAATCCAAAACATTAAATTAAGAAAGGTGGTTGGCAGATATAGACTGTTTTTACGGTTTTATGAAACGGCACCCAGAATTATCCATTCGTATCCCACAAGCAGCCAGTCTGGCTCACCCCCACGATGACCTCTACTCCTGCCACAACCTCCGCCAATACCTCCACCCCACAGCCTACCCAGCACCCACAGGTCTCCAGTGACCTTGCTCCGAATGTTGGTAAGACAAAGGAACGTCAGCACTAATTTTAGGAACTATATATTAGCATATCGAGTGGTTAGAAAGAAGTGTTTATTGAACCAATACTCATGAGTTGTTTATTTGTTTGTTTGTTTTTGTTTAAAGTACCAGTTCTACAACAACAAACAGCGACAGAGGTCATATTGGAGTTGTCCCCCAGGCCAAGGATACAGGAGGCGAGGCCTAGGAAAAGAAAGGCTGAGTCGCCTACAGTCCTGACAGCCTGGCCCCACGAGGTTCCTGGAGGACAAGGCAAAAAAAACGAAAAAGCAAAGGGAGAAAGAAACCTGTGTGTCAGGTTCTGACTGTGGACAGGTCTCTGGCTCCCTCTAGGGGGGCCACAGTTGGGGGGCCACAGATGGGGCTTGACAGTGGACTGGGTATTTTTTATGTTGTAGTTAATTTCAATCCCCAATTAGAGGCGGCTGTCTCGAGTTGTCTCTAATTGGGGATTCTATTTATATTCCACTGTTTTCCACCTGGGTGTGGATTCTTGTGTGTGTTATTCATTGGGTTTGTTTCACACCAGTTCACGGTTGCTACCTCTCCTTTGTTTTCGGTTGTTGTTTTAAATAACGAACAAATAAAAAGGAATGTCGCTCCACCACAGCTCTGCTCATCGTCCCGTCATTTCGCATCGTGACACTGAAGAAAGCTGTGGCACAACTGAAAAAGGTTGTTCCCAGTTACAAAACCACAATAAACACCCTAAAAGGGGATGCAGAACACCCTAAAATGGGATGCACTGTTACACGGTGGGGACTGGATACAGTGCAAGCCGTGTCAGAGGTGTGGGCTCAAGAGCTATACTCAAATTTTATTTGCGACGCTTGTGTCAATTAACAAATCTGTGAAAATGCCATTGTGTTACGTTATTGTTATTGTTATGAAATGTTTAATGTATATGTGTGTTTAATCAATATTTAATAAGTTATATTCCAATTAAAAATATTTCAAACTATTAAAAACTGAATGCTCTTGGATTTTATTTAAAATCTTGCCTTATTGAAATGATAATGGGGGAGGGGGGCATTTTACCCCTGGAGCATTGAAATAACAAAAAATCTGTCAACAAAAATATAAATGCAACATGTAAAGTGTTGGTCTAATGTTTCATGAGCTGAATTAAAAGATCCCAGAAATGTTCCATACACACAAAAAACATATTTCTCTCAAATTTGTTTACATCCCTGTTAGTGAGCATTTCTCCTTTGCCAAAAGAATCCATCCACCTGACAGGTGTGGCATATTAAGAAGCTGATTAAACAGCATGATCATTACAAAGGTGCATCTTGTGCTGGGGACAATAAAAGGCCACTCTAAAATGTGCACCAGAGCTGTTGCAAGATAATTTAATGTTAATTTCTCTAACATAAGCTGCCACCAATGTTGCTTTAGAGAATTTGGCAGTACAGCCAACCGGCCTCACAACCGCAGACCACGTGTAAGAACACCAGCCCAGGACCTCCACATCCGGCTTCTTCACCTGCGGGATCGTCTGAGACCAGCCACCCGGACAGCTGGTGAAGGTGAGTATTTCTGTCTGTAATAAAGCCCTTTTTTGTGGAAAAACTGGCTGTGCCCCTGCCCAGTCATGTGAAATCCATAGATTAGGGTTTAATTAATTTATTTTAATTTACTGATTTCCTTATATGAACTGTAACTCAGTAAAATTGGTGAAATTGTTGCATGTTGCGTTTATATTTTTGTTCAGTATAGTTTGTTACACTATTAAGTACAAGGGATTGAGTGAAAGCACCTGTGTGGGCCTATCCCACCCCACGCCAGGCTAAGGTTAGAAGAACATCTGGCATTGGCCCAAGAAAGAGGTGGCTAGAATAACCACACAAAATGGCCTCCATAGAAGGTTAACAACCCATCCCTGTTTGTCCGCCTCCCTCACCAGCACAGAACATATGGTAACAGGCATCTGGTCATCTCAAACCTTAAACTAGTTTAGGGCAAAAACGTATCAGGATATAAACTACACAAACTTGATACACAAACTTGACAGTGTGAATGAGGTAGAAGTAAAATAGAAAAATCTCACCAACTAAAGCTTCCATAACTTTCAGTCATACTCCCTTGCCAAAACAATAATTTGTTCATGTTGAATTTATAACACATTTATAATCCAAGGCTACTTAAACAATACATATACCTTTAGTTAACAGATGCCAGAACCCTCCATTTGAATAGGGGAGCACCAGCAATGCTAACACATTGTGAATGAATATGTACATATTGTTCTTATTACAATTATGTTAGGGATGGCACTAACGGCAGTGTGTGAGCGCCTATATACTTTTGTGTTGGAGCAAAGGGTGCATCATGCCTCGATCCAAGTCCTGATCTTCTAATTTCAGTCTCTTTAGTATCTCATGTCAACTGAAAGATAGTTGCTTAATCATCAACAATCATTCCTCAGTTGTTGCACACGCACGCACACGCACACACACACACACACACACACACATGCATACGTGTTTATACTACCTACTGGAGACACCTGTTCTGGCACCACATTCTGGGAACACCACTTTCCTGACAACCTAGAGACTAGACGAAAACATAAATAATATATATATATGTAATAAATACACCACTTCAAATGTAATTGATTTATTGAAATGGTTTGTGGGGACTGGGCAGGTGATCAATGTGGGGTCCCAAGAGGAAACTCCTTATTTGGCATCAACATTAAGTCCCATCTGGGGACCAAGTTCCGACCAACTAGTGCCATCTGGGGACAATAGTGTAGGCTATTGTTTAAGTCACAAGGAGAATATGGATTCCATTCTAGATATGTTTGTATAGGTAGAACCGCCTGGCCTTTCAGCTTATAAATACCCGCTAGAGAACGTTGCCGGGCGTTCACTTTAGCATATGAATCAGATGCATATCAACCAGCAAGGTGTGCAAACATGGTTGATAAATAAATGCTTGATAATTAGGGCATAAACTATTGTAAATGATTAATTGCATGAAGAAATATTCATGGAAATACAGTTTTTATTTTGGATTTGTGACATATCACTTTCATTTGTTTTTGAAATAGCTTTAATCTATAATCTGAAATAAATCCACGACAAGAACACTTTACCTGTCACGTCCGTGCCAACTACCTTGAAGGTGCTCCTCCCACCCCGGCACTCAGGCTCGCCGGTGTACTAACCACCGGCATGAGGACGATGGCAGCCTTATCCAAGCGACCATCACCTGTTTCACATTCCTCCTTTTTTACGCCTCGCATTCGTTACTTTACCATGTCATAATATGTCAAAACAGCTGACATAACTTGTCATAACCTGTCATAATATGGCCACAACACTGTCATGACCAATATATTAACACCTGCTGTGACATATTGCGTTATTTTATGGCTGGTTATGACACAGACATCAGAGTGTCAACACCCACATTTATTAAAATGTGTTTTTTTCTCTGCCAAGAAGTTTCCTTTCGTTTGAAAGTTTGTTTTTTAAATCCTTTGTTGTTGTTGTAATGAATTATTTACAGTCATGATTTTTTCATGATATTTTAAATAACTTGAAGAAAATACTGTACACTTTATGACACTATCATGAAGCATTATGACCATCCTGTATCACTTTACTGTCAAGAAGCATTATGACCATCATAATCATATAAGCCAGATAGGCCTATCACATACATGCCCTTATATCAGTTATCAGTCCTGCTCCTGAAATTTGCTGAATGAAATGAATGAATGAATGAATGAAATGTTATTTTCATGTCAAATCGTCAATTGGCAACCCATCCCTTATGGGATTAATTGACACCTAAACAAACATTACAATCATTCACTATGGTAATTCAATGATAATTCTTCTTCCAGTGTTCTCTGCATTGCGCATCGCATAAAGAGTGAAAGTAAGGTATAAATCAATACATAATAGTAAATAAGGTTATCCAAACAATAATTATATCCCTAGAGCAGTAAAATAATATACATACTGTACACACACACACGCACGCACGCACACACACACACACACACACACACACACACACACACACACACACACACACACACACACACACACACACACATACATACATACATACATACATATACAGATTAATAAGTACTGTAAAATGAAACAAAAGGCATTTAAATCCAATCTGGCACAAAGAGAAGATTAATATGGGAGACAATCCTATACTCAATCTATATACACACGTACCATTTACCACATAGAATCTAAATATCTTTATAATTTAATTATAGGTAGCCCTTTTTCTTTTATTCCAGGTTTTATCTAAATATTCCACAAACGGAAATACACAATGGACAAAAAAACATTTCAGTTTCTCCTCATGGCTCAGCCACATAAAGCCAGGGTAAATCTGGTGTGCCTTCTGGAATAAGAGCAAGCGTATATCGTGGTAGAAAGGGCAATAGAGGAGAGTTCACAATAGTTACACCGTCTTTCCTCCTCCATTTCACCACAATACCAACCTGTTTCAAAACGCAGAGACAATATCTCTGATCTTACTTGTGCACATAGCGATCTCTTGTTTTTAGGTAGGTTATACATAATATACATTTTAGGTAGGTTATACATAATATATCTTTAAGGTGGGTTATACATAATATATATTTTAGGTAGGTTATACATAATATATATTTTAGGTAGGTTATACATAATATATCCTTTAGGTAGGTTATACATAATATATATTTAAGGTAGGTTATACATAATATATCTTTAAGGTAGGTTATACATAATATATCTCTCACACACTAATTCAGCCTTAATCATACAACAGGTTCTCAATTTGGGTTCATGATTCATCTCCTCCAACCATTTTATTTAAATATTTCATCAACAGTTGTTTTTTAATCATATCTATAGTTGAAGTCAGAAGTTTACATAGACATACATTTAAACTCAGTTTTTTACAATTCCTGTTGTTTAATCCTAGTAAAAATTCCCTGTCTTAGGTCAGTTAGGATCACCACTTTATTTTAAGAATGTGAAATGTCAGAATAGTAGTAGAGAGAATTATTTATTTCAGCTTGTATTTCTTTCATCACATTTCCAGTGTGTCAGAAGTTTACATACACTCAATTAGTATTTGGTAGCATTGCCTTTAAATTGTTTTACTTGGGTCAAACGTTTCGGGTAGCCTTCCACAAGCTTCTCACAATAAGTTGGGTGAATTTTGGCCCATTCCTCCTGACAGAACTGGTGTAACTGAGTCAGGTTTGTAGGCCTCCTTGCTCGCACACGCTTTTTCAATTCTGCCCACACATTTTCTATAGGATTGAGGTCAGGGCTTTGTGATGTCCACTCCAATACCTTGACTTTGTTGTCCTTAAGCCATTTTGCCACAACTTTAGAAGTATGCTTGGGGTCATTGTCCATTTGGAAGACCCATTTGCGACCAAGCTTAAACTTCCTGACTGATGTCTTGAGATGTTGCTTCAATATATCAACATCATTTTCCTTCCTCATGATGCCATCTATTTTGTGAAGTGCACCAGACCCTCCTGCAGCAAAGCACTTCCACAACATGATGCTGCCACGATGATGCCCCGTGCTTCAAAATGCAAATAGTCTGGGTAGCCATTTGATTAGCTGTTAAGGAGTCTTATGGCTTGGGGGTAGAAGCTGTTAAGAAGCCTTCCTCTGACACCGCCTGGTATAGAGGTCCTGGATGGGCCGTACGCACTAACCTCTGTAGTGCCATGCCAAATCTTTTCAGTCTCCTGAGGTGGAATAGGCTTTGTCGTGCTCTCTTCACGACTGTCTTGGTGTGTTTGGACGATGATAGTTTGTTGGAGATGTGGACACCAAGAATTTGAAGCTCTCAACCTGCTCCACTACAGACCCGTCGATGAGAATAGGGGAGTGCTCAGACCTCTTTTTCCTTTAGTCCACAATCATCTCCTTTGTCTTTATCCCGTTGAGGGAGAGGTTGTTATCCTGACACCACACGGCCAGGCCTCTGAATTCCTCCCTATAGGTTGTCTCATCGTTGTCGTGATCAGGCCCACCACCGTTGTGTCTTCGGCAAACTTAATGATGGTGTTGGAGTCGTGCCTGGCCATGCAGTCATAGGTGAACAGGGAGTACAGTAGGGGACTGAGCACGCACCCCTGAGGGGCCCCCATGTTGAGGATCAGCGTGGCAGATGTGTTGTTATCTACCCTTACCACCTGGGGGGTGGCCCGTCAGAAAGTCCAGGATCCAGTTGCAGAGGGAGGTGTTTATTCCCAGAAGACATGTAATAGAAATCACTGGCCACTTGAATAAATGGAACACTAGTCACTTTAAGTATTGTTTACATATCTTGCATTACTCATCTCACAGGTATATACTGTATTCTAAACTATTCTACTGTATCTTAGTCTACGCCACTCTGACATTGCTCGTCTATATGTTTATGTATTCTTAATTCCATTGCTTTACTTAGATTTGTGTGTATTGAGTATATGTTGTGAATTTGTTTGATACTGTTGACATGTAGGTTATGTTGTAATTAATGTTTTGCCTTGTGTGGTAGGTTTTGTGGGTTTTGCCACTCTTATGTAGGTGTTATAACCATCCATACAATAACCACCGTGGTAGGTTTTGTGGGTTTTGCCACTCTTATCATAACCAGACATAAAATAACGCCATATATGTCACAACAGGTCTAAATATATGTGTCATGACAGTGTTATGACCATATTATAACATGTCATGATCCCGAGTGGCGCAGCGGTCTAAGGCACTGCATCTCAGTGCTAGAGGCGTCACTACAGACACCCAGGTTAGATTCCAGGCTGTATCACAACCGTCCGTGATTGGGAGTCCCACAGGGCGGCGCACAATTGGCCCAGCGTCGTCCGGGTTTGGATGGGGTAGGCCATCATTGTAAATATGAATTTGATCTTAACTGACCTAGTTGAATAAAGGTTAAATAAATCAAATGAAAATGTGGCTGATAATAACTATTTAATTAGCCCTCACACGGGGGTCAAACAAAATCTTCAAAGAACATGACCATTGCTTTGTGGAACATTACATCCAGCTCCAGCTCCAGCTACTATTGTCTGGAGTTTGCTTATAGTTGACCTCACCTTCTGGTATGATCTCTTCCTGAAATGACAAAGGGGCTCTCCCTCCAGGGAAGCCCTGAGCTGACAGTGGGAGATCACAGTGACATTAGCTCTGCTCCCCTTCACCAGAGATATAGACACAACCTGTCACATAGTACAGGTTCACTATAGACAGATGTATTTAAAAAACTTTAAATATGGGGGGAAATATTCAGAGGAGATCATGCGAGGTGCTGGGATGGAAAAGTGTGAAGAGCTGCCCTCTGAGAAGCCTTCAGTTACTCCTGTCTAGTGTCGGGATCAGCTTGGGTCTCAACTTCATATTCTATTCAAACACAGTCTAGTTCAGGCCTTGGCAATTATTTTCCATGGAGGGCCACATTAGAATATATTTTTGCCATCGCGTGTCAGAATCATATTACAAGATTATTCACCATGTGTATGACTTTGTTGACAGATATATCTACTGTAAATCACATTCAGATATGCTACTTATTTTACTTTTTTAACACAGAAATAAACCACATCCATGTTCTCCTTTTGGTAGGTATTTTCATTATTAAACATGCAATGAACTACACGGAGGGAAAAGTACACTGTGCATTCAGCACCACGGACAGAACCCTTGTTAACGGGTATGCACAAAAACACAAGAAAGAGAGAGAGAGAGCTCAACATTACATTTAAACTATTCAATCAGTGTGAGGAGTGAAGTCTCTGATGGGCATTGACTAGAGCAGCGAAGTCAGGTATAGTTTCTAATGTCGCTATGATTTCTGAGAGGTGAGAGTCAGTAAGAGATGATCTGTGCCTTGACTTGTTATATTTAATCAATACAAATGTCTGTTCACATACATAGGTTGACCCAAACAGTACAAACATCTTCTGAGCATGACTCTTAATCTTTGGAAAGTTTTGCTCATCGAGAGATGCATAGAACCTCGTCATTGACATTGTTTTGAATAGTTCTCCAATCACTGCATCAGACTGAAGATTGAGATAATGTCACGATGTGGGTGTGGGAATGACCAAGGCGCAGCGCAGGGGTAGTAGTTAGACATCTTTATTAAACTATGTATAGATTTTATGATACTATGTATAACAAGACCAAACGACGAACTACTGAAAACACAAAACCAAACACGAATAGACTAACGTCACGCTCACACAACACACCAATGAACGGACGTAACAAAAAGAACACTTACTTCACCCGTGACAGCGAAATACATTAACATGTAACGATAACGACCCACACCCGCTTGAGGGACAGACTCAACATATATTGGATCCCTAATTAGAGACAACGGGTAGCAGTTGCCTCTAATTAGAGATCCACCCAAAACCCACAAAGAAACAGAAAAGAACGACACTGTCAGACTCTGACCATAGCTATATAGAGAAGCCTATTGCTTCTCTATGGCCAGAGCCTGACAGTACCCCCCCCCAAGGCGCGGACTCCCGGACGCCTAACCAAAACAAAACACACACAAAACACGGGGGGGTAAATGGGAGGGAAACTAGTCCATCGGGGGCGGCTCCGGCTCCGGCGATGTGGACAGTTTTGTCCCGTGCCCCTTCCTTATCACCGGTCCCGGGCTGTGGACCGGTGGGGCAAAAGACTCCAGCCATGGAGCGGGGAAAACAACCGGGCCCGGACTGGGCACTGGTGGGTTAAACGGCTCCGGCCATGGAGCGGGGAAAACAACCGGGCCCGGACTGGGCACCGGTGGGGTAAACGGCTCCGGCCATGGAGCGGGGAAAACAACCGGGCCCGGACTGGGCACCAGTGGGGCAAACGGCTCCGGCCATGGAGCGGGGAAAACAACCGGGCCCGGACTGGGCACCGGTGGGACAAACGGCTCCGGCCATGGAGCTGGGCAAGCAACCGGGCCCGGACTGTGGACCGGTGGAGCGGACTGCTCTGGCACTGAGGCGGAGTAGGCGGCTGGACCCGGACTGGTTACCGGTGGAGCGGACTGGTCTGGCACTGAGGCGGAGCAGGCGGCTGGACCCGGAATGGGTACCGGTGGAGCGGACTGCTCTGGCACTGAGGCGGAGCAGACGGCTGAACCCGGAATGGGTACAGGTGGAGCGGACTGCTCTGGCACTGAGGCGGAGCAGGCGGCTGGACCCGGACTGGGTGCCGGTGGAGCGGACTGCTCAGGCACTGAGGCGGAGCAGACGGCTGGACCCGGATTGAGCACCGGTGGAGCGGACTGCTCAGACGCTGAAGCGGAGCAGACGGCAGGACCCGGAATGGGCACCGGTGGAGCGGACTGCTCTGGCGCTGAGGCGGAGCAGACGGCTGGACCCGGATTGGGTACCGGTGGAGCGGACTGCTCTGGCACTGAGGCGGAGCAGGCGGCTGGACCCGGACTGGGTGCCGGTGGAGCGGACTGCTCAGGCACTGAGGCGGAGCAGGCGGCTGGACCCGGACTGGGTACCGGTGGAGCGGACTGCTCTGGCACTGAGGCGGAGCAGGCGGCTGGACCCGGAATGGGTACCGGTGGAGCGGACTGCTCTGGCACTGAGGCGGAGCAGGCGGCTGAACCCGGAATGGATACCGGTGGAGCGGACTGCTCTGGCACTGAGGCGGAGCAGACGGCTGGACCCGGACTGGGTGCCGGTGGAGCGGACTGCTCTGGCACTGAGGCGGAGCAGGCGGCTGGACCCGGACTGGGTGCCGGTGGAGCGGACTGCTCAGGCACTGAGGCGGAGCAGACGGCTGGACCCGGATTGAGCACCGGTGGAGCGGACTGCTCAGGCGCTGAGGCGGAGCAGACGGCTGGACCCGGAATGGGCACCGGTGGAGCGGACTGCTCTGGCGCTGAGGCGGAGCAGACGGCTGGACCCGTACTGGGTACGGGTGGAGCGGACTGCTCTGGCACTGAGGCGGAGCAGACGGCTGGACCCGGAATGGGCACCGGTCGGTGGAGCGGACTGCTCTGGCTCTGAGGCGGAGCAGACGGCTGAGCCCGGAATGGCTGGAGGCTCCGGGACGCTGACCCTCGCTGGAGGTGTAGGGGCGCTGACCTTCGCAGGAGGTTTAGGGGCGCTGACCTTCGCAGGAGGTTTAGAGGCGCTGACCTTCGCAGGAGGTTTAGAGGCGCTGACCTTCGCTGGAGGTTTAGAGGCGCTGACCTTCGCAGGAGGTTTAGAGGCGCTGACCTTCGCAGGGGGTTTAGAGGCGCTGACCTTCGCAGGAGGTTTAGAGGCGCTGACCTTCGCAGGAGGTTTAGAGGCGCTGACCTTCGCTGGAGGCTCAGGGTGGCTGACCCTCGCTGGAGGCTCAGGGTGGCTGACCCTCGCTGGAGGCTCAGGGTGGCTGACCCTCGCTGGAGGCTCAGGGTGGCTGACCCTCGCTGGAGGCTCAGGGTGGCTGACCCTCGCTGGAGGTTTAGGGGCGCTGACCCTCGCTGGAAGTTTAGGGGCGCTGACCTTCGCAGGAGATTTAGGGGCGCTGACCCTCGCTGGAGGTTTAGAGGCACTGACCTTCGCTGGAGGTTTAGGGGCGCTGACCTTCGCAGGAGGTTTAGGGGCGCTGACCTTCGCAGGAGGTTTAGGGGCGCTGACCTTCGCAGGAGGTTTAGAGGCGCTGACCTTCGCAGGAGGTTTAGAGGCGCTGACCCTCGCAGGAGGTTTAGAGGCGCTGACCCTCGCAGGAGGTTTAGAGGTGCTGACCTTCGCTGGAGGTTCAGGGGCGCTGACCCTCGCTGGAGTTTTAGGGGCGCTGACCCTCGCTGGAGGTGCAGGGTTGCTGACCTTCGCTGGAGGTGCAGGGTTGCTGACCTTCGCTGGAGGTGCAGGGTTGCTGACCTTTGCTGGAGGTCGAGTGCGTGGAGCCGGCACTGGAGGCACCGGGCTGGTGACACGCGCCTCCGGGCGAGTGTGGAGAGGTAGGCACTGCACGTACCAAACTGGAGAGGTGACCTGGAAGCATGGTGCGTGGATCCGGCACCGATGGCACCGGACTGGTGACACACTTCAGGGCGAGTGCGGAGAGTAGGCACTGCACGTACCAAACTGGAGAGGTGACCTGGAAGCATGGTGCGTGGATCCGGCACCGATGGCACCGGACTGGTGACACACTTCAGGGCGAGTGCGGAGAGTAGGTGCGGTCCGTACCGAACTGGAGAGGCTTCCTGGAGACTCGGCTTGGAAGGTTGCCTCCGAATGACCCGGATTGGGAATGCCCCTCTTGGGCCTCTTTCCCCTCAGCTCCGTCCTCTCGCTCTCGCATTCCTTCCAATTCTGCCTACTCAGCTCTGTGATCCTCCTGAACATTCCAGCCCGGTATCGCGCCTCCTCTTCCAACGCCGTCCAGCCCTGTTCCTCTTCCTCTTCATCATTCCACCTGGAGAGTGGTACTGGCGCCTCCTCCTCTCGGCCAGACCACCCCCATAGCCCCCCCAAAAAATTCCTTTGGGGTTGTTGGCGGGCGTTTCCCCTTATCGCGCGTCGTGCATAACGCAGCGGCACCCCCTCTCTCCCCAGTTACGCTGCTTGGTCTGGTAGTGGTGGGTCGTTCTGTCACGATGTGGGTGTGGGAATGACCAAGGCGCAGCGCAGGGATAGTAGTTAGACATCTTTATTATACTATGTATAGATTTTATGATACTACGTATAACAAGACCAAACGACGAACTACTGAAAACACAAAACCAAACACGAATAGACTAACGTCACGCTCACACAACACACCAATGAACGGACGTAACAAAAAGAACACTTACTTCACCCGTGACAGCAAAATACATTAACATGTAACGATAACGACCCACACCCGCGTGAGGGACAGACTCAACATATATTGGATCCCTAATTAGAGACAACGGGTAGCAGCGGCCTCTAATTAGAGATCCACCCAAAACCCACAAAGAAACAGAAAAGAACGACACTGTCAGACTCTGACCATAGCTATATAGAGAAGCCTATTGCTTCTCTATGGCCAGAGCCTGACAGATAAGCTCAAGTTGCAGGTCAGTGGGAGCGTTATCCACGTTGAAGGTGAAAGGAGAGGAAACCAACAGCATGTCCTTTTCCAACACTTTAAAATCCTCAAAAAGATGAGAAAACTCACAGTTTAAAGCACGCAGCAGTGATGTCCACGGTGAAGGCAAAATCAGCCAACTATTCTTTATCTTGCATTTGAGGGAAATCCACGTTTTCCTTAAAATTGCAAAACTCTCTGGCTTCAGCTTGCACACCCTTTTAAACACCTTCCCCAAGCCATCTCACGTTTGTGTGGTAGGGGAGATTTGCATGACCCGACTCTGTCTCTTCCAACTTTGTGACAAACTGCCTGTGGTTTAAAAATGTTGCTCTTATGAAGTTTACCACTTTAGTGACTGTATCCACAACTTTTCAGAGTACATTTACAGAGCACCTCCTGATGAATAATGCAATGCAGTGCAATCTGCATCGCTACAGATGTGGGTTTGAGCCCCGTCTGTGTTGCAGCCGGCTGCGACCGGGAGACCCATAAGGCAACGCACAATTGGCCCAGTGTCGTCTGGTTTAAGGGAGGTTTGGCCGGATGAGATGTCCTTGTCCCATCATGCTGTAGCAACTCGTGTGGCGGGCCGTGTGCATGCATGCTGACACGGTTGCCAGGTGTACAATGTTTCCTTCGACACATTGGTGTGGCTGGCTTCCGGGTTAAGCATGCATTGTGTCAAGAAAGCAGTGGCTTGGTGGGGTTGTTTCAGAGGATGCATGGCTCTCGACCTTTGCCTCTCCTGAGTCCGTCCAGGAGTTGCAGTGATGGGACAAGACTATAACTATCAATTATAAAATATATGCATATATATTAACCTCTTCCAATAAATCTTTTCCTGTGGTTGTGCTCTTCATTGACTGCACTGAAGCAAGCTCCTCTGTAATTTCAAAGTCTGGGGTTATGCCTCGTAAGAATATCAACAACTGCGCCGTGTCACGTGCATCACTGCTCTCATCCAGGGCCAAGGAGAAATAGGTGAAATCCTTTACCTTGTCTTTCAACGGTTGTTCCATATTCTCTGCGATGTCCTCAACACGCCGTGTCACTGTTCGTCTTGACAGCGAAACATTTTCAAACAGCTCTTTCTTGTCGTGGCAAAGTATTGCTGCAGAGTCAATTAAACATTCTTTGGGCTTTAAATTTGAATAACAAATACGTTTTTCAAAACTTTACTATCACAAATACTTTATGTGATTTGAGCATGATTCCGCAGGCTGTATTGAATCAGGTCGCGGGCCGCATATGGCCCCTCGGGCCGGCCTTTTCCCAGGCTTGGTCTAATTCAATGATATCCACTGTCGCACAAGTTGCTTGAGCAAGAGCTTAGCTGTCACTTCATCAGTGCTGAGCAATGTCAAGTGAAAGTAACTATTGATAGAGCCTTGTGTATGCGGAAGATTTCTGTCCAACTTTGTTTAAATCATTGTGGAGAATGCATCGTAAGTCATTTAACTTGATGTAAATATTCTTGCTGCTCAGTCCAACTTTGACAGCAAAGTTTCAACAGCAAAACAACATCCTTCCTGCTCCACTTTTGCTGCTGAACATCAGAGCTGCTACTGCCCCTGGTGGAGATGGGGGAAAGCTGTTTTAGACCTATGACTTATGACAATATGCACAAAATGACTTTTCCCAAATGTATTCCTACCTACATTCAATGTTACAAGACGTGATACTTTAATGGAGAAGGCATGAGAATGTAGGCCTATCTGTTGGCCAGTTGATATAGAATGGTTGTGTCTACTTAACATTTGTTATTTGTATATATCTTTATCAAGATATACAGTGCATTCGGAAAGTATTCACACCCCTACACTTTTTCCAAATGTTACAGCCTTATTTAAAAATGTATTAAATTGTAACGGTTAGTGCAATCCGGGAATCCTTGGGACTTCCCTACCCAAAACCCTAACCTTAATTTGTGATGAAAAAAATAAATAAATCGATACAGTTTCATATTATTTCTGTGCTAGTATTTTCCTTCACAACCATCTTCATTTTAAATAGGGAACCAATTTGTTTTCAGCACTTTTATTTCCATGACTGATCAAAACACTTTCTCATAGCTCTCTCTTGTCCTCTGTAGTCCAATATTGGATTAAAGGAGCCTAACATTACTCCTTAGCCCAAGGATCTTGCATGTTCTGTTTAAAAGGGCGAATTGTCTCTGGAAGCCAAAACAGCCAAATACTCCATTTAAACATGAATCGATTCTCAGTTGTGTTATCGTTCTAGAAACATATTTATTTATTTAACCTTTATTTAACTAGGCAAGTCAGCTAAAAACAAATTCTTATTTACAATGACGGCCTACCCCAACCACCCCTAACCCGGACGTCACTGGGCCAGTTGTGCGCCGCCCTATGGGACTCCCGTTCACGGCCAGTTGTGATACAGCCCGGTATCGAACCAGGGTCTGCAGTGAGATGCAGTGCCTTAGACCGCTGCGCCACTCGGGAGCAATATTTGAAATAATATAATAATAATAATAATAATAATAATATAATTGAAACAAATGCAAAAAACACACTGACTGTACACAGTTGTAACCGTTTTTAACACAGTTGCAGCCAGCAGTATTTTTCAGTTTGTGCTGTCTGTCTTCCGTTTACACACAGGTGTTCGGAGATGTAGATAGCTAATTACCACAGGTAGTCCAAACTGTCTTACTGTTTTCCGTAAACAAGCGATGTAAAATGGAAATATGGCCGTGTGGGAACCCTAACCCTACTTCTTCTTCTTCGTTGAGGTTTAACGGTGTTTGGCATCCAATAAATGTTGACTTGCTGCCACCTACCAGATAATTCCCTTATACTTTGCTTGAAGAAAACACCACCCTACTCCACTATTTAAAGCTATCTAGTCCTACCTCAAGCCTACAGCCTGATACTACCACTCTGATATCAAGTCTCGTACATCCAAATACCTCTCTGCAGCTGCCACCACAACCTCAATTTTCTGCGACTTATACCTGCAATACTATCACTGCAATACAGTTCATAACCACTGCTATAAACGCTAAAAATCGAATCTTACTGAAGCATATATCACTTGTTGGCCTTTGAGCTGGTACAGAGCTACTACACGCATCACTCCTTTCAGGATCCTTCCCCCTTGACCCATTTTCCTCAACTTTCTTCACTGCCTCAACATTCGGTAACGTCTGCACTACTCTAACCCTGGAAACCTCAACCTGCCTCTCTCGCACCGGACATTTCTGATCCCCAGCCCCATGAGCACCCCTAAAATTAACACATACCACTACTTTCCCCAATGCTACACATTCCTTGGTCTCATGCCCTTTTGCACACTTATCACACCTTGGAACCTCCCTCCTACACACTGCTGCCACTTAAGCTTGACACCTGTAACAACGTAATGTATTCGGCACAAAAGCTTGTACATGACAACTTACAGTTAATTCCGAAAGTATTCAGACTCCTTGACTTTTTCCACATTTTGTTACGTTACACACTATACCCCATAAAGAAAAATAACGTTAAAATTTAAAATAATTTAAATGTTTGCAAATGTATTCAAAATAAAAAACGTAAATATCACATTTACATAAGTATTCAGACCCTTTACTCAGTACTTTGTTGAAGCACCTTTGGCAGCGATTACAGCCTTGAGTCTTCTTGAGGCTGTAATCCTGTAGAACCAAGCTTGGTGTGCCAAGCTTGGTTCTACAAGCTTGGCACACCTGTATTTGGGGAGTTTCTCCCATTCTCTGCACATCCTCTCAAGCTCTGTCAGGTTGGATGGGGAGCGTCGTTGCACAGTTATTTTCAAGTTTCTCCAGAGATGTTAGATCGGATTCAAGTCCGGGCTCTGGCTGGGCCACTCAAGGACATTCAGAGACTTGTCCCAAAGCCTGTCCTGCGTTGTCTTGGCTGTGTGCTTAGGGTCGTTATCCTGTTGGAAGGTGAACCTTTGTCCCAGTCTGAGGTCCTGAGCGTTCTGGAGCAAGTTTTCATCAAGGATCTCTCTGCACTTTGCTCTGTTCATCTTTCCCTCGATTCTGACTAGCCTCCCAGTCCCTGTCACTGAAAAACATCCACACAGCATGATGCTGCCACCACCATGCTTCACCATAGGGATGGTGCCAAGTTTCCTCCAGACGTGACTCTTGGCATTCAGGCCAAAGAGTTCAATATTGGTTTCATCAGACCAGAGAATCTTGTTTCTCATGGTCTGAGAGTCCTTTAGGTGCCTTTTGAGACCTGTCATCTTTCTCGACTGTCTTTTATTGGACGACGAAAGGTGGGGGAGCCATTTCCAGCCATCAAATCATCCTTCAGCAAAGTTGCAGTGACAGCGGCTCAAAGGGAGATGGATGGCAGGGCAGAGCTGTTCTCCTGACACAAGGGCCACAAAGAGCCAATCACCTCATCATTTTTCATGGTCCGTGCCTGTCGCCTGGCTGAGAGGATGGGATGAGCTCCCAGCTCCCACCAGACATACCTCCCCAGCACAACCTGCCTGACTGACTGCCGAGATGCGTCTACTGGAATGGCTATCTTTCTTACCCTAATGTATGGTTCTGGGGACACGTGTCACATTATACATGGCCCTTTGTTGATCCTAACATTACAAACTCAGTGTTGCCGAGTCAGTAAATCGTTGTGATTTATTTGAGAGCTGAATAAATTCAAGTACACAGCTTGTCACAGCACATTTTCCCCGTACACATATCATCTGAAGTGTTTGTCTGTTGTGATATTCAACAAATCTCTCTCCCTGTTTTGTTTGTCTGAAAATGAGAAAATGCATTGGCATGAAATCAATCATGTTGATGATGTTGTTGATGATATCACCATTGTAACCCAGATATTTTAAATCAGAACAAATTCATTAATCATCTCACAGCTTTCTCCTTTATTTGATTAACATGATACCCAGTACAGTATATCAATCAGCAAATAATATTACTCACAGAGTTGATGGCAAACATAAAGTATGTGTACTCTAAATTGTGACCATATATGATCCTAAATATTCTGCTGTGCGACCTGGAATTTTTATTTAGTACCACCAGGAAAGATGGCGCTGCAGTGGACAGCGGCCGTCTTACGTGCTATTTCGGGTGTTTTTTACGCTGATCGTAACTTGTTTTGTACATAATATCTTCACCATAACGCGAAAGAGGAAGTGGCAGCAAAAGAGAGTCAGGCCAGCCGTAACCCTGACGAGACTACGTTGGCGAGCAGAAACTGTGGATAGATGACAGCATTTGGGCAAAACAGAAAGCGAGAACCACAGCATTTAACCATGGCAAGGTGGATAACACAGTGCTACGGACTCGGCCGCTGCCAAATCTCTCCCTATCCCAGTCTGCTGTCCCGCCATGCTTAAAGATTTCCACCATTGTTCCTGTACCCAAGAAAGCAAAGGTAACTAAACTAAATTACTATCGCCCCGTAGCACTCACTTCTGTCATCATGAAGTGCTTGGAGAGACTAGTAAAGGTTCATATCACCTCTACCTTACCTGACATACTAGACCCACTTAAATTTGATTAACGCCCCAATAGATCCACAAACGATGCAATCACCATCGCACTGCACACTGCCCTATCCCATCTGGACAAGAGGAATAGCTATGTAAGAATGCTGTTCATTGACTACAGCTCAGCATTCAACACCATAGTACCCTCCAAGCTCATCATTAAGCTTGAGACACTGGATCTGAACCCCGCCCTGTACAACTGGGTCCTGGACTTCCTGACGTGCCGCCCCCAAGTGGTGAAGGTAGGAAACAACACCTCCACTTCGCTGATCCTCAACACTGGGGCCCCACAAGGGTGTGTGCTCAGCCCCCTCAAGTACTCCCTGTTCACCTATGACTGCGTAGTAGGCTTTATTACCAACAATTACGAGACAGCCTACAGGGAGGAGGTGAGGGCCCTGGGAGTGTGGTGCCAGGAAAATAACCTCTCACTCAATGTCAACAAAACTAAGGAGATGATTGTGGACTTCAGGAAAAAGCAGAGGGAGCACCCCCCTATCCACATCGACGGGACCACAGTGGAGAAGATGGAAAGCTTCAAGTTCCTCGGCATACACATCACTGACAAATGGAAATGGTCCACCCACACAGACAATGTGGTAAAGAAGGCGCAACAGCACCTCTTCAACCTCAGGAGGCTAAAGACATTTGGTTTAGCACCTAAAACCTTCAGAGGGTGGTGCAGTCTGCCCAACGCATTACCGGGGGGAAATTACCCACTCTCCAAGATACCTATAGCACCCGATGCCACAGGAAGGCCAAAAAGATCATCAAGGACATCAACCACCCGAGCCACTGACTGTTCACCACACTATCATCCAGAAGGCGAGGTCAGTACAGTTGCATCAAAGCTGGGACTGAGAGACTGAAAAACAGCTTCTATCTCAAGGCCATCAGACTGTTAAATAGCCATCACTAGCACATTAGAGGCTGCTGCCCTATATACACTACCGTTCAAAAGTTTGGGGTCACTTTGAAATGTCCTTGTTTTTGAAAGAAAAGCAACTTTTTTTGTCCATTAAAATAACATCAAATTGATCAGAAATACAGTGTAGACATTGTTAATGTTGTAAATGACTATTGTAGCTGGAAAAGGCAGATTTTTTTTATAGAATATCTACATAGGTGTACAGAGGCCCATTATCAGCAACCATCACTCCTGTGTTCCAATGGCACGTTGTGTTAGCTAATCCAAGTTTATCATTTGAAAAGGCTAATTGATTATTAGAAAACCCTTTTGTTAGCACAGCTAATGTTAGCACAGCTGAAAACTGTTTTGCTGATTAAAAAAGCAATACAACTGACCTGCTTTAGACTAGTTGTCAGGCTCTGGCCATAGAGAAGCAATAGGCATCGCTATGTAGCTTGGTCAGAGTCTGACAGTGTCGTTCTTTTCTGTTTCTTTGGAGGCAGCTGCTAACCGTTGTCTCTAATTAGGGATCCAATATATGTTGAGTCTGTCCCTCACGCGGGTGTGGGTTGTTATCGTTAGGTCGATCATTTCGCGAGTCACGGTGAAAGTAAGTGTGCCACTTTTGTTACGTCCGTTCCTTCGTGTTTGTGTTGATGTACGTGACGTTTAGTCTAGTCGTGGTTTTGTTTTGTTCGGTAGTTCGTCATTTGTGTTTTTATTTATACATAGTACTAAATAACATTATTACATAGTACAAATAATAAAGATGTCGAACTACTATCATCCCTGCGCTGCGTCTTGGTCTCTCCACACACACACACGTGACACTAGTTGAGTATCTGGAGCATCAGCATTTGTGGGTTCGATTACAGGCTCAAAAGGACCAGAAACAAAGAACCATCTTCTGAAACTTGTCAGTCTATTTTTGTTCTGAGAAATGAAGGCTATTCCATGCGAGAAATTGCCAAGAAACTGAAGATCTCGTACAAAGCTGTGTACTACTCCCTTCACAGAACAGCGCAATCTGGCTCTAACCAGAATAGAAAGAGGGGTGGGAGGTCCCGGTGCACAACTGAGAAAGAGGACAAGTACATTAGAGTGTCTAGTTTGAGAAACAGACGCCTCACAAGTCCTCTACTGGCAGCTTCATTAAATAATACCTGCGAAACACCCCCCAGAAGAAAGGAAAATCCAAGTTAAGACCTCTTCTTAACCACATTTATTTCTCCTAGACATGATTAAGCACAATTCAACACCAATATGAGATTTTGACTATTTTCTCATACTTCTCAAATACTGCTCCTGAGAAATAGCCTATGACTTGTCTCACTATGATCAAGCTATAAGATCTCAACATTTCTCACAATGTCCTGGGTTCTTAATGTGTCTCAAAACCTTCAATAAGTGAGATAAACAGCAAGATCTAAAGATAAACTCTGTTGTCTCATTGATGACTGTATCCAACGTCTCAAATAGGTTTCATTTATCACATCCAAGCCTCAACACTTTAGTTCTTACTCAGATTCAAATAGAAGAACTTTCTTAAAAGTTTCCTCACCCATTTATGACGGTGCAATTTCTCAAATATGTCTGTTATCACATTCAAGTCTAACACTGCTTAATCTTAATCTTATTTGGACCATTTGTTTAATAAATCAAGATCTCAAAAGTTTTTAATCAGATTTACTATATAATGCAAAGTGGTGGTCATTTGCTCAGTTAGAGTATAATTTATATTTAAAATATATATTTGTATTATTCTTTAAATAACAGCACAATTAACTACACATCCAATGTACAGTATTAAAGATGTTGTGACAGTGGAGGGTATGGGTTGCTGCATCCCCAGAACCTCCCTGTGGAGCATCAGTCAGTACAGTATGTTAATGAAACTACTGAAAAAGAAAACAAAATATCCTAGACATGAACAAATCAAGCCATATGTTTACAAAGCATTAATAACAAACAATATTGAGAACAATGCTGTTTTAATGACTTTAAAGCTATCTTTTCTGTGATCTTAAAGTAGCTTGTGCTAATCTTTCTCCAGAGTATTGGGGAAATACCCCACAAAAACAAGGCCAGGCATTGAGGATAGATCCATACAAACAACTTTGCCCAGAACCTGCTGCAGAGTGACAACAACCATCCGTACAGGGGTTTCCAGAAAGGGCACGATATGAAAACATGTGCCACTTGTTGCATAATCTTGCAACAGGCAGATATCTGCACTCTCAAATTCACAAACAAGTGCTAACATGGAAGAGTTGCCAGATTCTTCATGTGTGAAAAAGAACTCCACTTGGCCATACTTGATCTGTGTTTCTTGTAATGTCTGGATGTGAGCTGCATTCTACCAACCTGAGCCTGTTTAAAGGCTCTCAGAGTTCTGTTTTGAATGGGGTGACCTACATACTCCTCCAAGGCAGTCAGATTGTCTTCCTCAAGTTGAAACACACTTGCTCTGATCACACTCGTCCTTAAATAACTACTTTCTTGGCAAAAGCTGTAGTCATTGGACATTCTGGCATAGAATTCTGCAACAGCATTGCCAGGTTTTACACTTTGTGCAATTATTGTAAGAGACTCTACAAGACCAAAAGCATTTACTATCTGAATAGGTATATTTTGAGTGCCATGTATAAGCCGTAGCAAATAGCAGTTTTTGTCCTCAAAATGGAAACATGAATGAGTCCACAGTGGCCCAAGGTCTCTAACACTGTCAGCTAAGTGAACAAGTAAGTGCATATTAGAAGTTTGGTATCTCTCACCAGCTATCTGGGAGCAATAGTTCAATAGTAGTTTTTCAGCATCGGTCAATCTGTTTAACTGATATGGAGTTAATAGCGACAGTGAATTAGATGTGACGAATCAGTATTTTTTGGTTTTAAACCTGGCTGAGTTGAATGCTTTATGGATATATTAGAATGGGCTATTTCATTTATCTTATTGTGTACTGTCAATTCGTTGTTGAACTAGAAAGGAAAAGGTTAGCGAGGAAGCCTTCTAGCTTAGGAGTCATACGGTTTCCTTACCGTGTCCTGCTATGTTTTATTTTTATTATCTAACAGTGGAATATGTATAATTTGTGGAATAAAGGTTGTTTGCATTTTTCTAAACTGTACAACTGGCTTCAAGTGGATAATATTTAAGATAACATCAGTTGGACATGTGTAGACCAAGATCAACAGCTAGATCGCTTTCACTGCGCCAACAGAGTCTATCAAGAGTATGAAAAGTGCTTCACTAAGAAGTAGAAAATAGAGACCACCAAGAAGACCCCTGAAAGCAACCGGGCCAAAAAATAGCAAAAGTGACCAATATTCAGATGCTTTGAAGAACATTTAGTGTTTTATTTTTTACATTTTACTAGGCAAGTCAGTTAAGAACAAATTCTTATTTACAATGACGACCTAGGAACAGTAGGTTAACTGCCTTGTTCAGGGGCAGAACAACAGATGTCTTACCTTGTCAGCTCAGGGATTCAATCCGGCAACCTTTCAGTTACAGGCCGAACACTCTAACCACTCGGCTACCTGCCGCCCAAAATTGTGATAAGATGGTGGCAGGATATATTTTAACCGCTTGTCAATCTCACATGGCCCTTTGGTCATGCTAAAAGGCTGACGAGAGAATTCAGTAGAAAACCACAAAAATATTAGTAAGCGTATGACTCCAAGCAGTACAGAGTGCATGTAGTCAACGGCATTCACACGAATAAGGTCAGAACTTTGCTGAGCCAAGTAAGACCCTTATCACCATGCACAGTGCTTTGAGTCTCAAAGGCTGATTTTGCATCATCAATTAATTTGTCATGTGTTCGCTGTGGGCGTTTTGGGTTGTCTTGCCGAAATGGGAAAGCATGCATACGTCCTCTCAATCCAGCTTTCACAGTCTCTCCAGGCTGTTCACATTTGAGGCATCCAAATCGACCATTGAATTGCACAGTATTGGAGACCAATGCCCTTGCAGGCAAGTCACACGTTTCAGCGATGGTCAAAACTTTGCATAGAAAAGACTTTGAGGTCTTGCCGTATCTAACAAAAGCCCCATGCTCTTCAAGTTTATGTAAAGTGTTGCTTAAAGGCTTCAGGAATGTCAACAAGGAAGGTTTGGAGTCGCCAAACCAAAGTCCAGCAAAAATCATATTTTCCCATTTAGTGCCCTCACTGTAGCTCAACTCATTAATGATACAAAAAAATGGCCAGACTGAGAATTTTGACGATAAAAAAATAGGCACTCTGTCAGTGTTCCAGGTAAATTATATATTTCTAGCATCGCTTAATGGCCCACCAACAGCTGCATATTTTCTGTACACCTCTCCATCATTTACAGTACATGCTCAATGATATCTCGTCCCTTTTTCTGCCTGTTGAATCTGAAATTCAGTTTTTCTTTGAAACCCTCTTTTGCAAACAGCATCTGCAGTTGCTCCTCGATAGAAACTTCCATAAAAGAAGATGTTGCTTCCTCTTTGAGCACATTGGCACCACAAGATTGACAACTAATACCAAACAATGACTACAATACTTGTGCAAGAAATAGGATACTGCAGCAGAGTAGAGGGAAAAGTCTCTGAATTTGTGTATGCCGCTCAAACAATCTGTGTTAAGCTGCTCTGGACAAAGCAACGTAATCAGTTTCAGTAAGTCAATGAGGGCCATTCCATTGACTCTTACCCCTTTTCCACCAAAGCATTTTGAGAGCCGGTTCAGAGCCGGTGCCTACTCGCGAACTAGTTCTTTGTGTTTCGACAGCCAAAGAACCGGTTCTCGGCCAGGAAAATTGGTTCCAAAGCGGTACCAACTCTTAGCTGGACTAGAACCGTTCTTTTACCACGTCATGCTTACGTTGGGGGCTGGGGGCGGGGTTATTTTGACCATAATTACACTTCTTCTCGAACGTAACCTCTGTCTATAGTAATCCAGACGAGCAGCACAAATGTGTTCTAAACGTCTTCTTCTGACCCCAATATAGGATCGCAAAGCCAGGAGAAACATTTGCAGAAAGACGATGTAGTCCGCCATTGTAATTGTTATGCTTGAAGTTGGCGCAAGCGTTTCTGGGAAAGCTAAGACGTATGGCGACTTACACAGTGACGTAACGACGTCGTTCGCTGGGCTCTCTAGTCAGTGGAAAAACTAACAGGTTCTGAGAAGGTTCGCAAGTTGAACCAACTTTGAACCAACTTTGAACCAGCACCAGTTCCGAACCAGTTCTTTTTTGGTGGAAAGGAGGTTTGTGACAATTTATATATGTCATTATGATAAGAAGGCACTCAACAACCGTTGTAGGGGCATTGTCCTGTGTAGCTCAGATTGTAGAGCACGGTGCCTGATTAGTTAGTGCATACACTAACTGACTAAGTCGCTCTGGATAAGAGCGTCTGCTAAATTACTAAAATGTCAATTTAAATTGTCATAGTGTGGTTTTTCTGCATTAATCACTGAATCCTCCTTGCATGTTGAGGGAGCTCCATCTCTGCCAGCAACATCTTCAAATTCCTCATCCTAGTTTAAACAATCATCAAAGGCAGACTCCTCCATGGTATCATGAAATTCCTCTTCCCAGTTTAGTCCATCATTGTAGGCTGACTCCTTCATGGCAAGAGACTCCTCTTCAAAGACATCCCAATCTTCCTCAATAGTTTTCTCTGTATATGAGGCTTCTGGTCTTGGGTTAGAATGCTCTATCTGTTGTGATGATCCTGTGAACAAGTGAAAACAACAAGCTAAATACAATAACTAATCTTTACATCTACAAAGTGTATAGATTAGGTCCTAAATATTAAGTTTTTCTATTTGTGGCAGAATTAATATTTCAACTCATCTTGTAAATGTTGTTGCCGTACAATAAAGCTACACTGTATTTGTGAAAACCTGTGTGTGTAGCACATGTGCAACCATACCTGTGGATGTGTTTTCACCAGAATTTACTTGGGATCAGTGGGCTGTAGGCTAGCCCTAATAATGTAGCCAAGTACCAGAACTTTGATTAGTGCTTTCCCCCAGCCTTCCTGAGCTGCATATACAGAAAAATAGAAGCAGGGATCATGAAAAAGTGGCTTGGTATGGTAAATATTCAGTCAAGTGTTGCTGAGAAACATATCATCATGGCAGTGTGCAAGGGGCTCTATTGCTCCTCACCTGTACATGTTCAGTCCTATGCCGTCTCGTTTCATAAGGGGCTCCGACAGTTTTTTTTCTCCAACGACGCAACGTGTCATGCCTTTCAGTCATTCTGGACACTGTGTCATTAAGATTTGCGAACAGCTAAACCAACAACAACCATGGGGAAAATGTTAGTGTTAAGAAAATTATATTGGCATGCTTCAGGTAGCCTATACAAGATAGTTTCTTATTGTCGGACGCCTTTAGAAAGTGGTTTTGCTTCAGACTAAGAACAAATGAAAAGATAAACGCCTAGGAACATTAATTTGTTCCTAGATAAAAACTAGGAAGTAAACATTTTCCCTCTTGTTTTTGGTGTTTAGGGATTTCCTATAGACTCCCCTATTGTTTAAGTAAAAGCATGTCATCTATTCAACTTTATTGATTGGGGGTTGGAGAGCAGCTTGGCGCCTGAGAGGGATTCGCTAGCTAAACGGTCATGGTTCAAAATGTGTTTTGTGACTAGCAAGGTCTGCAAACTAATGCCGGAGAAAGGAGAAGCAAGCTACACTCATGACTCGCTCACTCCAAGTACTCAAACAACGTTAAACAAGGTGTGTATAACTGAATTGAATTTTCCTCCCATGAAGTAAGCACCATAATGTAGTTTTAGCCGGACTAGCTATCACCATTGGTAACCACACATCAACAATTCTGTGACAGGTGTTGCTATTCTTGTGGGAAACACTCTTTACCATTGTCTTACTTATAGTTGTAGGCTCAATTTGCAGTACATTTTGCATCAGTGCTTTGATTGCATTTGACGTCACCCACAAGCCTGAAATGATCAAGAATGAAGAAGTCTCTGCCAGCTAGAGAGTTGCCAAAGAGACAGCGCAAGCCAGCACCTAAAGTGAGGGAGACGAAGCAGGAAGAATCTTCTCATGATGCTGATGACACAGGAAGTAGGTGCTGTCCACAAAAGCTAATAGTATCTGTCTGAAAATGTTTTACTTGCACAATTGTCTGTTTGTATTGGTAATGAGCAGTGCGTGGGATTGTTTTTTAAGTCCCACAATGGTAATTTTGACTGCTCAGTGCTTCTTGTGTTAATGTATTGGTCTTTTCAGGTCTGTTTGCCTTTGTGAGGTTTGAGGATGGATACTCAGCAAAGATATTTGAAATTCATCCTTCAGGAGGATGAAACGCCCATTCTGCAGTTGATCATCTTGCGGCCTGGCGAGAAGGTTTTGGCACAGTGGGCAGATGGCAGATTTTACAGAGCTACAGTAGAATATACACAAGTCAATGAAGAGCCCAGGAAGGCAACCAAAAAACAACGAATAGGTGAAGAACATTCTGCTGCCAGATTTTATGGCAAGACTTTTGTACATCCTCTTCATTCTCATCCTTCCCAACCCCACCTTCTATATGGTGCACACTTCCCCCCTCCCCAAGCTCTAATGGGCCCCCAGCCCCACCTTTTATACCCCTCACCCCACTAGGATGGTGCACACTTCCCCCCTCCCCAAGCTCTAATGGGCCCCCAGCCCCACCTTCTATACCCCTCACCCCACCAGGATGGTGTACACTTCCCCCCTCCCCAAGCTCTAATGGGCCCCCAGCCCCACCTTCTATACCCCTCACCCCACCAGGATGGTGTACACTTCCCCCCTCCCCAAGCTCTAATGGGTTCTTCAGATGCTGCTGTCATCTGAAGAACCAGGTCCACTGAATGCAGAATCCAGAGCTACAACACCTTCATCTTCTTCTTCTGCTTCTGTTGACACAGTTGTTATTGACCGCAGTCCACGGAGCGAATATGGGGACCCATGGAAGATGAACACAGACCATGGCAGCAGTGCCAGATCAGCAAGCTTTTAAACTAATGGAGGAAAATGGAAGAGGTGCTGTTGAGGTTGAGTAAGATTTTTTTTTTTTTACCAGGCAAGTCAGTTAAGAACAAATTCTTATTTTCAATGACAGCCTAGGAACAGTGGGTTAACTGCCTTGTTCAGGGGCAGAACGACAGATTTTTACCTTGTCAGCTCGGGGATTCGATCCAGCAACCTTTCGGGGCGGCAGGTAACCACTGGGCTACCTGCCGCCCCAAAGATGAAGTTGAATTCTTTCACTTTGCTTGTCTGAGAAGCAGTTCATTATAGTTGTCATTGTCTCATAACACTCTCATCTAATGTTTTCTTGCAGGCCCTGACCAAGTCAAAGCTGTGAGGGGCTTATGTGACAGTCTTGAGAAATTCCAAGAGGCTGCATTCGACACACCTACTAGGATGGGCAAGCAGGAGCTGTATCCGGGCTGTGGTCTGTACATATCATAATTTAATCAAGCAGGAGCTGTATCCGGGCTGTGGTCTGTACATATCATAATTTAATCAAGCAGGAGCTGTATCCGGGCTGTGGTCTGTACATATCATCATTTAATCAGGAGCTGTATCCGGGCTGTGGTCTGTACATATCACCATTTAATCAGGATCTGTATCCGGGCTGTGGTCTGTACATATCATAATTTAATCAAGCAGGAGCTGTATCCGGGCTGTGGTCTGTACATATCAGTATTTAATCAAGCAGGAGCTGTATCCGGGCTGTGGTCTGTACATATCATCATTTAATCAGGAGCTGTATCCGGGCTGTGGTCTGTACATATCACCATTTAATCAGGATCTGTATCCGGGCTGTGGTCTGTACATATCATCATTTAATCAGGAGCTGTATCCGGGCTGTGGTCTGTACATATCATAATTTAATCAGGATCTGTATCCGGGCTGGGGTCTGTACATATCATCATTTAATCAGGATCTGTATCCGGGCTGTGGTCTGTACATATCATCATTTAATCAGGAGCTGTATCCGGGCTTTTTTTTTTTATTTCACCTTTATTTAACCAGGTAGGTCAGTTGAGAACAAGTTCTCATTTGCAACTGCGACCTGGCCAAGACAAAGCAAAGCAGTGCGACAAAAACAACACAGAGTTGCAAACAAACATGGTCAAAACAAACATGGTCAAAAACACAATGGAAAGTCTATATACAGAGTGCAAAATGTAGTGCAAAATGCAGTAAGGTTAAGAGGTAGGACAATAAATAGACCATAGTGGTGAGACAAATTACAGATTATCATCATTAACACAGGAATGAAGGATGTGCAAATTATGATGTGCAAATAGAGATACTGGAGTGCAAGATTTGTGAAAAAACAAAAATAAATATGGGGATGAGGTAGTAGTGTGGGCTATTTACAGAAGGGCTATATACAGGTGCAGTGATCGATAAGCAGCTTTGACAGCTGACGCTTAAAGTTAGTGAGGGAGATAGGAACCTCTAGCTTCAGTGATTTTTGCAATTCGTTCCAGTCATTGGCAGCAGCGAACTGGAAGGAATGGCGGCCAAAGGAGGTGTTGGCTTTGGGGGTGACCAGTGAGATATACCTGCTGGAGCGCATGCTACGGGTGGGTGTTGCTATAGTGACCAGTGAGCTGAGATAGGGCGGGGATTTACCTAGTAATGACTTATAGATGACCTGGAGCCAGTGGATTTGGCGACGAATATATAATGAAGGCCAGCCAACGAGAGCATACAGGTCGCAGTGGTGGGTAGTGTATGGGGCTTTGGTAACAAAACGGATGGCACTGTGATAGACTACATCCAATTTGCTAAGTAGAGTGTTGGAGGCTAGTTTGTAAATGACATCGCCGAAATCAAGGATCGGTAGGATAGTCAGTTTTACAAGGGCATGTTTGGCAGCATGAGTGAAGGAGGCTTTGTTGCGAAATAGGAAGCCAATTCTGGATTTAATTTTGGATTGGAGATGGTTGATGTGAGTCTGGAAGTTGAGTTTACAGTCTAACCAGATGCCTAGGTATTTGTAGGTGTCCACGTATTCTAATTCGGACCCGTCGAGAGTAGTGATGATAGTCCGGTGGGCGGGTGCTGGCAGCGTTCGATAGAAAAGCATGCACTTAGTTTTACTAGCGTTTAAGAGCAGTTGGAGGCCACGGAAGGAGTGTTGTATGGCGTTGAAGCTTGTTTGAAGGTTAGTAAACACAGTGTCCAAAGAGGGGCCAGATGTATACAGAACGGTGTCATCTGCGTAGAGATGGATCAGAGAGTCACCAGCAGCAAGAGCGACATCGTTGATGTATATAGAGAAAAGGGTTGGCCCAAGAATTGAACCCTGTGGCACCCCCATAGAGACTGCCAGAGGATCGGACAATAGGCCCTCCGATTTGACACACTGAACCCTGTCTGCAAAGTAGTGGTCAGTTATCTGTTTGTTAACTTGGCTTTCGAAAACTTTAGAAAGGCAGGGCAGGATGGATATTGGTCTATAACAGTTTGGGTCTAGAGTGTCTCCTCCTTTGAAGAGGGGGATGACCGCGGCAGCTTTCCAATCTCTAGGGATCTCAGACGATACGAAAGAGAGGTTGAACAGGCTAGTGATAGGTGTTGCAACAATTTTGGCTGATAATTTCAGAAAGAGAGGGTCCATATTATCTAGCCCAGCAGATTTGTAGGGGTCCAGACTTAGCAGCTCTTTCAGAACATCAGCCGTCTGGATTTGGGTGAAGGAGAAGCGGGGGGGGCTTGGGCAAGTAGCTGCCGAGGGTGCAGAGCTGTTGGCCGGGGTAGGGGTAGCCAGGTGGAAAGCATGGCCAGCTGTAGCAAAATGCTTATTGAAATTTTCGATAATCGTGGATTTATCGGTAGTAACAGTGTCTCCGAGCCTCAATGCAGTGGGCAACTGGGAGGAGGTGCTCTTATTCTCCATGGACTTTACAGTGTCCCAGAACTTTTTGGAGTTAGTACTACAGGAAGCAAATTTCTGTTTGAAAAAGCTGGCCTTTGCTTTTCTAACTGACTGTGTGTACTTGTTCCTGACTTCCCTGAATAGCTGCATATCGCGGGGGCTATTCGATGCTAATGCAGTGCGCCACAGGATGTTTTTGTGTTGGTCTAGTGCAGTCAAGTCTGGGGTGAACCAAGGGCTATATCTATTCTTAGTTCTACGTTTTTTGAAAGGGGCATGCTTATTTAGGATGGTGAGGAAAGCACTTTTAAAGAACAACCAGGCGTCCTCTACTGACGGGATGAGGTCAATATCCTTCCAGGATACCTGGGCCAGATCGAATAGAAAGGCCTGCTCACAAAAGTGTTTTAGGGAGCGTTTAACAGTGATAAGGGGTGGTCGTTTGACTGCTGACCCATTGCGAACGCAGGCGATGAGGCAGTGATCGCTGAGATCCTGGTTGAAAACAGATGAGGTGTATTTGGAGGGCAAGTTAGTCAGGATGATATCAATAATGGTACCCATGTTTACGGATTTTGGGTTGTACCTGGTGGGTTCCTTGATAATTTGTGTGAGATTGAGGGCATCTATCTTAGATTGAAGGACAGCCGGGGTGTTAAGCATATCCCAGTTTAAGTCACCTAACAGTACAAACTCTGAAGATAGATGGGGGGCAATCAATTCACATATGGAGTCCAGGGCACAGCTGGGGGCTGAGGGGGGTCTGTAACAGGCGGCAACAGTGAGAGACTTATTTCTGGAAAGGTGGATTTTTAAAAGTAGAAGCTCAAACTGTTTGGGCACGGACCTGGACAGTATGACAGAACTCTGCAGGTTATCTCTGCAGTAGATTGCAACTCCGCCACCTTTGGCAGTTCTATCTTGACGGGAAATATTGTAGTTGGGGATGGAGATTTCCGAATTATTGGTGGCCTTCCTGAGCCAGGATTCAGACACAGCTAGGACATCCGGGTTGGCGGAGTGTGCTAAAGCAGTGAATAAATCTAACTTAGGGAGGAGGCTTCTAATGTTAACATGCATGAAACCAAGGCTTTTACGGTTACAGAAGTCAACAAATGAGAGCGCCTGGGGGATAGGTGTAGTACTGGGAGCTACAGGACCTGGGTTTACCTCTACATCACCAGAGGAACAGAGGAGTAATAGAATCAGTATTCTACTAAGGGCTTTAAGAACAGGACGTCTAGTACGTTGGGTACATTGAATAAAAGGAGCAGATTTCTGTGCGTGGTGGAATAGATTGAGGGCATAATGTACAGACAAGGGTATCGTAGGGTGTGAGTTCAGTGGAGGTAAACCTAGGCGTTGGGTAATGAAGAGAGAGGTTGCATCTCTGGAGACACCAGTTAAGCTAGGTGAGGTCTCCGCATGTGTGGGGGGAGGGACAAAGGAGCTATCAGAGGCCAGTTGAGCAGGACTGGGGGCTCTACAGTGAAATAAAACAATAATAGCTAACCTAAACAACAAAAGACAAGGCATATTGAAATAAAGGGGCATAAAAACAAACAGTTAATGAGGGACAAAAATTAAAATTAAAAAAAAAAAAAAAAAAAAAAAAAAAGTTAATTAAGAGGGCTAAGGCAACGACGGGTAATGGCGATGAATGGACAAAGAGGGTCAGTTAGAGAAAAATGTCATATGCTACACACAGGACCTGAGGCCTGGCAGTTAAACAGAAATAAATACCGTATAACCAAACAGGTCTGTGGTCTGTCCATATCATCATTTAATCTTGCCGTAATTCATCAAACATCACAGTGTGACTGCCTCCGCCTGTTTCATCTCCTGTTTGACGATTTTTTCACTGCCGAGGATTGTGTCAACGCTGTTGCCTTTGGACGGCATGGAAAGTGTCCTAAAGGCAAATCGATGCTGGACCAGGCCCGAGTACGGCACCGTGCTGAAAAATCCAAACGTTAAAAGAAGATAGGCAAGTGGGGGGTTGGGGGATTGGGCTCTTAATTTAAGTAGTGTCTTATTGTTTGTTATTTTAATTAATAACTGCATTTGAGTAAGGACTACATTTGGTCAGTGTATTTTGTTATTTGTCATGAACTTAGAATCATAAGATTCTATCTGGGTTCTGAGTGATTATGAGATATTGAGCATCAGAGTTTTCACATCTCAGCAAAACTGTTAATTAGTATATTAAACTTTTATTGCTCAACAAGGTCATCACCCCCACCCCCAAAAAATGCCAGACAGAACCTTATAATTCTAAGTTCACGTTGGTTATGCTAAACTTGGTTATAAAAAAGGATACCTTAAGTCCATTAAGCCCCTTGCACACTGCCCAAAACAACCCCAACAGATGCCAACAAACTCGAACATAAAACAATGTTTGCTCAGTGTTCAGCACCACAGTTGAAACAGCTCTAGTTAAGATAATAACTTTCTTTAAGCAACTGATACTGGTCAGTGTTCCATTCTATTTCTCCATTAGCTTGTGCTGCTTCCAGTGTACTACAGTGCCTCTTGTGATACTATTGATCATAGCTTCTTAATTTAACAAATTGCTTAATTGGTTTCAATCTTAATTGTCGAATAGACAGTTTTGTGTTGGGTACTTGGTTTCCGCCTTACTGTATTCATCTTATGTTCCTTGGAAACAAGAGCACGCTCATGTTCACTGTGTCTCTGTGCCTCTGTGAATTCAGTGTGGTTACTGTTAAAGACTGTTATGTTCAGCTTTGAAATTACATGTCATTGTTTCAAAAGGTGTGAATAAAATAATATTGTGTCATTCAATTACATCTCTATTATGTCTAATTTATTATCATGTAATTCTCAGGCTATTGCTCCAAAACAATTTTATGAGACACATATAAAAGTGAGATTATATTGAGATTTTACACTTCTGAGCTACACATTTTAATCATTCAGCAGACACTCTTATCCAGAGCAACTTACAGTTAGTTAGTGCATACATGTCATACTGGTCCCCAGTGGGAATCTAACCCACAACCCTGGCATATCAAGTACAATGCATCAACCATCTGAGCTACACAGGATAGTGCTTAAATGGCAGTGCTTAAATGTTAATCTCAAACAAAGATAGTTTGTCTCACATCAGTATCAAAATGGCTATTTCTCTCTCATGTCTTTTAATTCCTTGAAAGGACCGAACTCAGCAGTCAATAAGCACAGCTATTCATGAATCAGATACCTTGGTTTTTTTATTTTTCTCCCGTACTTTCATGTTGCATTATGGTCCATTCTCTTGATGATTCCAAAATAATACTAGTTTGAGAAACGCTTTTATTTCTCTTGAGATTCTCAGTATGAGATATGGCTTTTTCTTTGCAACTCTGCCTAGAAGGCCAGTATCCCGGAGTCGCCTCTTCACTGTTGACGTTGAGACTGGTGTTTTGCAGGTACTATTTAATGAAGCTGCCAGTTGAGGACTTGTGAGGCGTCAGTTTCTCAAAATAGACACTAATGTACTTGTCCTCTTTCTCAGTTGTGCACCGGGGCCTCCCACTCCTTTTCTATTCTGGTTAGAGCCAGTTTGCGCTGTTCTTTGAAGGGAGTAGTACACAGCATTGTCAGTTTCTTGACAATTTCTCGCATGGAATAGCCTTAATTTCTCAGAACAAGAATAGACTGACGAGTTTCAGAAGAAAGTTATTTGTTTCTGGCCATTTTGAGCCTGTAATCTAACCCACAAATGCTGATGCTCCAGATACTAACTAGTCTAAAGAAGGCCAGTTTTATTGCTTCTTTAATCAGCACAACATTTTTCAGCTGTGCTAACATAATTTCAAAAAGTTTTTCTAATGATCAATTAGCCTTTTAAAATGATAAACTTGGATTAGCTAACACAACGTGCCATTGGAACACAGGAGTGATGGTTGCTGATAATACGCCTATGTAGATATTCCATAAAAAATCTGCCGTTTCCAGCTACAATAGTCATTTACAACATTAACAATGTCTGTACTGTATTTCTGATCAATTTTGTGTTATTTTAATGGACCAAAAATGTGCTTTTCATTCAAAAACAAGGACATTTCTAAGTGACCCCAAACTTTTGAACGGTAGTGTACATAGACAAGAAATCACTGGCCACTTTAATAACCAAACACGAGTCACTTTAATAATGTTTACATATATTGCATTACTCATCTCATATGTATATACTGTATTCTATTCTACTGTATATTAGTCTATGCCGCTCTGACATTGCTCGTCCAAATATTAATATATTCTTGTGTATTGTTGTGAATTTGTTAGATATTACTTGTTAGATATTACTGCACTGTTGGAGCTCGAAAACATTTTTTGCGCTACACCCGCAATAACACATGCTAAACACGTGTATGTGACCAATCAAATTTGATTTGTTTTGATTTGAAATTATACCATTGTTCTATTGGCAAATGTGCAATCACTGGAGAACAAACTGGATGAGCTGCATTCCAGACTATCCTATAAACGAAACCTGAAAAACTGTAATATCCTATGTTTCTCAGAGTCATGGCTGAACGAGGACATGGATATACTGTTTGCTGGTTTTTCTATACATCGTCAAGGCCGGACGTTAGACTCGGGTAAGACGAAGGGACGAGTGGTGTGTCTCTTTGTAAACAACAGTTGGTGCGCAATCTCTAATGTTAAGGAAGTCTCAAGTTTTTGCTTTCCTGAGTTAGAATACCTCATGATAAGCTGCAGACCATACTATTTACCAAGAGAGTTTATCTATATTTTTCGTAGCTGTCTATTTACCACCACAAACTGATGCTGGCACTAAGACTCAACGAGCTGTATAGGGCCATAAGCATGAAAGAAAATGCACTTTCAGGAGGCGGCGTTCCTCATGGCCGGTGATTTTAAACTCTAGATCATCTTTATTCCACATACAGAAACACATTCAAGGTCCTCCCTTTGGCAAATCAGACCATAACTCTGTCCTCCTGCTTCCTGCTTACAAGCAAAAACTCAAACAGGAAGTACCAGTGATGTGCTTGTGGTGGAAATTCAACACCAGGGACACCTGAAGTCAATATTAAACAAATCCCTATTAACTATCACGGTTGGGATGGTGTTCTTGGGGTTGTACTCATCCTTCTTCTTCCTCCAAACACGGCGAGTGGAGTTTAGACCAAAAAGCTCTATTTTTGTCTCATCAGACCACATGACCTTCTCCCATTCCTCCTCTGGATCATCCAGATGGTCATTGGCAAACTTCAGACGGGCCTGGACATGCACTGGCTTGAGCAGGGGGACCTTGCGTGCGCTGCAGGATTTTAATCCATGACGGCGTAGTGTGTTACTAATGGTTTTCTTTGAGACTGTGGTCCCAGCTCTCTTCAGGTCATTGACCAGGTCCTGCCATGTAGTTCTGGGCTGATCCCTCACCTTCCTCATGATCATTGATGCCCCACGAGGTGAGATCTTGCATGGTGCCCCAGACCGAGGGAGATTGACCATCATCTTGAACTTCTTCCATTTTCTAATAATAGCGCCAACAGTTGTTGCCTTCTCACCAAGCTGCTTGCCTATTGTCCTGTAGCCCATCCCAGCCTTGTGCAGGTCTACAATTTTATCCCTGATGTCCTTACACAGCTCTCTGGTCTTGGCCATTGTGGAGAGGTTGGAGTCTGTTTGATTGAGTGTGTGGACAGGTGTCTTTTATACAGGTAACGAGTTCAAACAGGTGCAACAGGTAATGAGTGAAGAACAGGAGGGCTTCTTAAAGAAAAACGAACAGGTCTGTGAGAGCCGGAATTCTTACTGGTTGGTAGGTGATCAAATACTTATGTCATGCAATAAAATGCAAATTAATTATTTAAAAATCATACAATGTGATTTTCTGGATTTTTGTTTTAGATTCCGTCTCTCACAGTTGAAGTGTACCTATGATAAAAATTACAGACCTCTACATGTTTTGTAAGTAGGAAAACCTGCAAAATCGGCAGTGTATCAAATACTTGTTCTCCCCACTGTATATTACCATGAGTATATTACCAGTGTCTGTATAGATCATATCTTCTGGGTTTGTACAGTAATCATTAATAGACTACATGAAGAGAAGACTACTTTTGTATATATTACCATGAGTATATTACCAGAGTCTGTATAGATCATATCTTCTGGGTCTGTACAGTAATCATTAATAGACTACATGAAGAGAAGACTACTTTTGTATATATTACCATAAGTATATTACCAGACCCTGTATAGATCATATCTTCTGGGTCTGTACAGTAATCATTAATAGACTACATGAAGAGAAGACTACTTTTGTATATATTACTATGAGTATATTACCAGAGCCTGTATAGATCATATCTTCTGGATCTGTACAGTAATCAGTAATAGATTACATGAAGAGAAGACTACTTTTGCATGTTCCATTGATTTCCAGAAAGCTTTTGATTTTGTAAATAGGGATCTTTTAGCCTACAGTTTGTTAAAGACGGGTTGATGGGACATTTTATCACGCAATCCAGTCTCTTTACAGTACCAATTGCTTGTGTGCGTGTTAATGAATATCGTACAGATTGGTTTCCCACACCCTCTGGTGTAAAACAAGGAGATGCCTTAGCACCGACTTTGTTTGCTATGTTTAGAAATTATTTGGCAAAAGACATAAACAGTTTAATATTGGAGTAAGATCTGATGATGAAAGGCTAATTATCCTTCTATATGCTGATTATATTATTTTGATGTCAGAAACTGAACAAGACCTGAATAACATGTTATTATGTGCATTCAATTGGTGTAAAAGATGGAGATTCTTGATCAACCAGACAAAAACACAGATAATGCATTTTAGACAACCAGGTTGTTTTTATTGATGAACATATTACCTTTCTATACTGAACATCTGCCCTTGGGGGAGTTATAGGAAAAACCAAACACTAAAAGATATTGGTTATGCTACGTATTTCAAAATGTATCAGATGCGTGTGTCCTGTTCTGGACTATTCCAGTGCCTGCTGATGTCATCGGCCTCTTCCCTTCTTTGAGGAACAATAGAGATGTGCCTTTTGTTCATTAAAATGTGATAAATGAACTGAAAAGAAACCTGGAGTAAGATTTTAAGTAACAGCAGTTAATTAATAAGTGAATAAACACTATCATTGTTGTGGCTATCTTACATAGCTAACCTTGAATCTAAAATTGAAATGGAGAAATATGACCTTATCTTGGCACTAAAGACAGCGTAGCATTTTCTTAATGCCGGAAATGCATGTAACTTAGAACAACCCAAGAGAACATTCCCAAATTACAACCTCAAATCAGTTGTTATATAATAATCAAAAATATAAACGCAACATGTAAAGTGTTGGTCCCATGTTTCATTACCTGAAAAAGATCCCAGAAATGTTCCATACACACAAAAAGCTTATTTCTCTCTCTACATCCTGTTAGTGAGCATTTGTCCTTGCCAGAGAATTGAATGTTCATTTATCTACCATAAGCCACCTCCAAAGTCGTTTTAGTTCATTTGTCAGTACATCCAACCGACATCACACCCGCCCACTAGCTGTTTGCTGATGTCAACGTTGTGAACCGAGTGCCCCATGGTTACAACGAACACATTTGCATTTTATCGATTGCAATTTGAATGCACAGAGATACCGTGATGGAATCCTAAAGCCCATTCATCCGCCATGACCTCCTGTTTGCATGATAATGCAAAACCCCATGTCTCAAGGATCTGTACACACTTCCTGGAAGCTGAAAATGTCTCAGTTCTTCCATGGCCTGCATATTCACCAGAGATCACCCATTGAGCATGTTTGGGATGGTCTGGGTCGACGTGTACGACAGCGTGTTCCAGTTCCCGCCAATAACCAGCAACTTCTACTGTCGACACGGAGCCCCACCGAGCCACCGTGACTGGTCTGCCGACGTAATTGTCCGACATGGTCTCAACAGGGTTCTCCTCTGCGACATCGCCGAAGATCCATCTGCTAGCTCCGGCCTGCTAACACTGAACGCTGTGCCTCCTCGCTCACCGAGTGTAGCGCCCACTGAACTTGCTCTCTGGCTCGCCTCTTTGCTGCTCATCGGATCCTATGATTTCTCAGCTTCACAGCTGATGCCTGCAGGACTGTTTGGTTATACGGTATTTCTTTCTGTTTAACTGCCAGGCCCCAGGTCCTGTGTGTAGCATATCACATTTTTCTCTAACTGACCCTCTTTGTCCATCCATTGCCATTACCCGTCGTTGCCTTAGCCCTCTTAATTAACTGTTATTTTTTTTGTCCCTCATTAACTGTTGGTTTTTATGCCCCTTTATTTCAATATGCCTTGTCTTTTGTTGTTTAGGTTAGCTATTATTGTTCTATTTCACTGTAGAGCCCCCAGTCCTGCTCAACTGGCCTCTGATAGCTTTTTTGTCCCTCCCCCCACACATGCGGAGACCTCACCTGGCTTAACTGGTGTCTCCAGAGATGCAACCTCTCTCTTCATTACCCAACGCCTAGGTTTACCTCCACTGAACTCACATCCTACTATACCCTTGTCTGTACATTATGCCCTCAATCTATTCCAACACGCCCAGAAATCTGCACCTTTTACTCTCTGTACCCAACGCACTAGACGACCAGTTCTTAATGACTTCAGCCGTGCCCTAATCCTACTCCTCCTTCCTCTGGTGATGTAGAGGTAAACCCAGGTCCTGTAGCTCCCAGCATTACACCTATTCCCCAGGCGCTCTCATTTGTTGACTTCTGTAACTGTAAAAGCCTTGGTTTCATGCATGTCAACATTAGAAGCCTCCTCCCTAAGTTTGATTTATTCACTGCTTTAGCACACTCCGCCAACCCGGATGTCCTAGCTGTGTCTAAATCCTGGCTCAGGAAGGCCACCAATAATTCGGAAATTTCCATCCCCAACTACAATATTTAGGTGGCGGAGTTGCAATCTACTGCAGAGATAACCTGCAGAGTTCTGTCATACTGTCCAGGTCCGTGCCCAAACAGTTTGAGCTTCTACTTTTAAAAATCCAACTTTCCAGAAATAAGTCTCTCACTGTTGCCGCCTGTTACAGACCCCCCTCAGCCCCCAGCTGTGCCCTGGACTCCATATGTGAATTGATTGCCCCCCATCTATCTTCAGAGTTTGTACTGTTAGGTGACTTAAACTGGGATATGCTTAACACCCCGGCTGTCTTTCAATCTAAGATAGATGCCCTCAATCTCACACAAATTATCAAGGAACCCACCAGGTACAACCCAAAATCCGTAAACATGGGTACCATTATTGATATCATACTGACTAACTTGCCCTCCAAATACACCTCCTCTGTTTTCAACCAGGATCTCAGCGATCACTGCCTCATAGCCTGCGTTCGCAATGGGTCAGCGGTCAAACGACCACCCCTTATCACTGTCAAACGCTCCCTAAAACACTTTTGCGAGCAGACCTTTCAATTCGATCTGGCCCAGCTATCCTGGAAGGATATTGACCTCATACCGTCAGTAGAGGACGCCTGGTTGTTCTTTAAAAGTGCTTTCCTCACCATCCTAAATAAGCATGCCCCTTTCAAAAAACGTAGAACTAAGAATAGATATAGCCCTTGGTTCACCCCAGACTTGACTGCACTAGACCAACACAAAAACATCCTGTGGCGCACTGCATTAGCATCGAATAGCCCCCGCGATATGCAGCTATTCAGGGAAGTCAGGAACAAGTACACACAGTCAAAGGCCAGCTTTTTCAAACAGAAATTTGCTTCCTGTAGTACTAACTCCAAAAAGTTCTGGGACACTGTAAAGTCCATGGATAATAAGAGCACCTCCTCCCAGTTTCCCACTGCATTGAGGCTCGGAAACACTGTTACCACCGATAAATCCACGATTATCGAAAATTTCAATAAGCATTTTGCTACGGCTGGCCATGCTTTCCACCTGGCTACCCCTACCCCGGCCAACAGCTCTGTACCCCCGGCAGCTACTTGCCCAAGCCCCCCCCACTTCTCCTTCACCCAAATCCAGACGGCTGATGTTCTGAAAGAGCTGCTAAGTCTGGTGGGCTAGATAATCTGGACCCTCTCTTTGTGAAATTATCAGCCAAAATTGTTGCAACACCTATCACTAGCCTGTTCAACCTCTCTTTCGTATCGTCTGAGATCCCTAGAGATTGGAAAGCTGCCGCGGTCATCCCCCTCTTCAAAGGAGGAGACACTCTAGACCCAAACTGTTATAGACCAATATCCATCCTGCCCTGCCTTACTAAAGTTTTCGAAAGCCAAGTTAACAAACAGATAACTGACCACTTCGAATCCCACCTTACCTTCTCTGCTATGCAATCTGGTTTCCGAGCTGGTCATGGGTGCACCTCAGCTACGCTCAAGGTACTGAACGATATCATAACCGCCATCGATAAAAGACAGTACTGTGCAGCCGTCTTCATCGACCTGGCCAAGGCTTTCGACTCTGTCAATCACCGCATTCTTATTGGCAGACTCAACAGCCTTGGTTTCTCAAGTGACTGCCTTGCCTGGTTCTCTAACTACTTTGCAGACAGGGTTCAGTGTGTCAAATCGGAGGGCCTATTGTCCGATCCTCTGGCAGTCTCTATGGGGGTGCCACAGGGTTCAATTCTTGGGCCAACCCTTTTCTCTATATACATCAACGATGTCGCTTTCGCTGCTGGTGACTCTCTGATCCATCTCTACGCAGATGACACCATTCTGTATACATCTGGCCCCTCTTTGGACACTGTGTTAACTAACCTTCAAACAAGCTTCAATGCCATACAACACTCCTTCCGTGGCCTCCAACTGCTCTTAAACGCTAGTAAAACTAAGTGCATGCTTTTCTATCGAACGCTGCCAGCACCTGCCCACCGGACTATCATCACTACTCTCGACGGGTCCGAATTAGAATACGTGGACACCCATCTGGTTAGAATGTAAACTCAACTTCCAGACTCACATCAACCATCTCCAATCCAAAATTAAATCCAGAATTGGCTTCCTATTTCGCAACAAAGCCTTCTTCACTCATGCTGCCAAACATGCCCTTGTAAAACTGACTATCCTACCGATCCTTGATTTCGGCGATGTCATTTACAAACTAGCCTCCAACACTCTACTTAGCAAATTGGATGTAGACTATCACAGTGCCATCCGTTTTGTTACCAAAGCCCCATACACTACCCACCACTGCGACCTGTATGCTCTCGTTGGCTGGCCTTCATTATATATTCGTCGCCAAACCCACTGGCTCCAGGTCATCTATAAGTCTTTACTAGGTAAATCCCCGCCCTATCTCAGCTCACTGGTCACTATAGCAACACCCACCCGTAGCATGCGCTCCAGCAGGTATATCTCACTGGTCACCCCCAAAGCCAACACCTCCTTTGGCCGCCATTCCTTCCAGTTCGCTGCTGCCAATGACTGGAACGAATTGCAAAAATCATTGAAGCTAGAGGTTCCTATCTCCCTCACAAACTTTAAGCATCAGCTGTCAAAGCTGCTTATCGATCACTGCACCTGTATATAGCCCTTCTGTAAATAGCCCACACTACTACCTCATCCCCATATTTATTTTTGTTATTTTCACATATCTTGCACTCCAGTATCTCAATTTGCACATCATAATTTGCACATCCTTCATTCCTGTGTTAATGATGATAATCTGTAATTTATTTCACCACTATGGCCTATTTATTGTCCTACCTCTTAACCTTACTGCATTTTGCACTACACTTTGCACTCTGTATATAGATTTTCTATTGTGTTTTTGACTGTTTGTTTACTGTGTAACTCTGTGTTGTTTTTGTCGCACTGCTTTGCTTTGTCTTGGCCAGGTCGCAGTTGTAAATGAGAACTTGTTCTCAACTGACCTACCTGGTTAAATAAAGGTGAAATAAAATAAAATAAAAAACCTTGCACAGCCATTGAAGAGGAGTGGGACAACATTCCTTAGGCCACAATCAACAGGCTGATCAACTCAATGTGATGGAGATGTGTCACGCTGCATGAGGCAAATGGTGTTCACACAAAATACTGACTGGTTTTCTGATTCACGTCCCTACCTTATTTTTTAAGGTATCTTCGACCAACAGATGCATATCTGTATTCCAAGTCATGTGAAATCCATAGATTAGGGCATAATGAATTTATTTAAATTGACTGATTTCCTTATATGAACATTAGCTCAGTAATATCTTTGAAATTGTTGCAAATTGTTACTACCTCTATGCTAACGTTAGCTAGCTATAGATCTACTGCATTTTGCTCAAGTTTTCCATCTAAATAACACTGATGAAACTAACCAAATGTAAACGTCTGCCAGCTGTTGGTAGCTAACTGCTGCTGCTGTCATAGATAGTACAAGCCTATGGGAAATAGTCGTTTTCAAGGTGTTTGTAGGGGCAAAAGATCATAATTGGGCTGCCTGTGTAAATGCAGCCTCAGAGCCTTGAGTATGATATTCACTTTACATATTAAATGACAGAAATGACAATGGCATTGTGTTTGTGTCTTGTATGAGGGCGGACTTAACTGCATTAGGGCAGCATAAGGCTGTTATTGTTCTTGTTATATCAGTACACAGCTTTTCTCACCAAAATCAGTGTGGTAGCTAGCTGTGACAACTCTTAGGTATACTCATCTTTGCTTTTCATTCAAGCATCCTCTTTATAAGCCCCATTGAAAATCAATAGATGGACGTTAGGAAATTGACTTGACCTTTAGAATAGGTTTAAATGGTAAGTCTTCCGTCCTGTGAAACCAATGAGTGTGAAACACATTTTTATGTATTTTATTTAACATTTATTAATCCAGGAAGTCCCATTGAGGTAAGGAGACCTCTTTTACAAGAGAGACCAAAAGGAAGAGGGCAACTCAAAACGAAATACACGTGGAGTGAAGCAATCCATTTCTAATAAATTCTCTTATCCACATTTGCCTATCCATTTGCATTTTCTATAATGACATGATAATAACAACAGCTTTTAGTTTGTACTCAAAAACATGCTCGCTCATCACACTAAAGGCACCTCCATCTCACAGACCATAACACTGAGCTTCATAACAGGACCTAAATGCTCCCACTCTGCATATCAAAAACCAAACCTCTTAAGAACACAGAATGGAGCTGGCATTGGAGTTTTTCTACTACCTCCATCAAAAGATTCTTACAAACCGATGATCATCACACATGAGATATTCAAAATGAAACCCTAAAACCAAATCATTACCCTTATAATCATATCATTGATTTACTATGTTCACATAATATATATTACTTTGTTTTTCTAATTCATTCCATTCCTTGTGTTGACGGTTGCTCTCTTAATAACATTTCACATCAAGACTCATGCAGTAGGTCAGCTCATTTACATGTATGGGTCCAAAGTTGCTGAAACGAATAGATTTACTCCCTGACCTTCAGATCCTAACTTCTTGTTATTAGCAATAAAAGCTTTGAAGCATTTGATGTATTACAGTCTCAGGGAGAATATCTAATTTGATTAATATTCATCCAGGCTATGCCCCCCTCAGAAATGTATAGGATGGGCTGGTAACTAAATTCATGATTCATTGTCTATGATGACAAAGATGTATCTCACCACCCACTCCTGACCTGACACCTTACCTGTGATTTGATTAAGTTGTCATTTCATCATAATATTAACGTCTTCCATTTTGAGGACAGGAAAAGCAACGATATAATCAAGAGCCTTATACGGCTCTGACGTAACCAAAGCAAACTCAGGATACAACTTGACATAAAATACATTCAATTAATTAGCTTCATAATAACAGATTAATTATATAAGAATTACTAGAAATGTGCCCCGATTGTCCAATTGATGTTCATTGGAAATGCATGTTGAATAAGTAAACACCTAGCTATGATTTATTTTGATTTACCTGTACGGCTATATAAGAATGAGAGACTACTGATCTTCTGACTCTACTGCTACACCTAGCTCGCTGTCACACACTGTCACACACTGTCACACACTGTCACACACACACTTCATTCCGGTCACAACAATGACCCTAATTAATAACGATTAGTCCCTCCAACACCCAAAATGTGCAAATGGAACAAAAAACGTAGCTCTAGCTAATTAACCGAAAGCATTTCTGCTAATCATTAGTAAACATCCCTGCTTTGTCATTATTACGCTGTGGTAGTGCTACAAGGGCAGAAACAACCAGGTCAGCCTGTTCTTTGAGCCCCTAACCTAACAGTTAATCTGACATACAAATAGCCATAACCATATTCTACGGCTGTCTTGTGGACCCGACTGAGCTTGAAAGTCATTAGCTTGACTTCTCCACACAAGTAACATTCTTATTGGATCCAGTTGACAGATACAGTGTGGGGGTTTTTCGCGTTATTTGTAACTTATTTTGTATATAACGTTTCTGCAACTGTCTCTTATAACCGAAAATAGCTTCTGGATATCAGGACAGCTTCTTGCATATCAACCAACAGATCCACAGATGATGCAATCTCTATTGAACTCCACACTGCCCTTTGAATCTGTGTTTGAAATGTACTGCTCGACTGAGAGACCTTACAGATAATTGTATATGTGGGAGAAGAGATGAGGTAGTCATTCAAATGTTAAACACTATTATTGCACACAGAGTGAGTCCATGCAACGTTACATTTTTATTGAACCTTTATTCAATCAGGAAGGGACTCAGGAGTGTCCTGGCCAAGACAGGTATCACAAACAAATACTAATTCAAAACACACAACACAAACATAGGGAATCAAAATACAACAACCATGCCATCCAGCACCAATAAATAACCCAATAAATACAGCAACAATTAAAAAGATGCACAATATCATAAGCACTGACAACTAGATAGGCCCTCCTCCAATATTTTCATTTTGTCTTTAAAAACACCCAGTGCTACAAGTGCCTGCATTTTTAGGTCAGATTGAAGACCATTCCATGCAGTAGGAGCAGCAACCCTAAAAGCTTTTCTGCCCATCTCTGTGCGGACAGTGGAAACTGACAGTAAATAGAGATCCTGTGATTGTAAGCAATAGCTTTTAGAAAAACATTTTGCTGATGAATTCACAAAGGTAGGATGGTGTCAAGGCCAGAATAACTTTGTAAATTAAAAAGTACCAATGAGAGAGCCTACGTGTCGACAAAGAGGACCAGCCTACTCTATTGTACAGAACACCGTAAAGAGTGAGCGCTCTACAATTGGTAATAAACCTTAAAGCATCATGATAAACAGTGTCCAGAGCATGTAAGGACTGACAAGAAGCATGCATGTAGATGACATCCCCGTAATCTAAAACAGGCATAAAAGTTGCAAGTATAAGTTTCTTTCCAGCTTCAAAAGAAAAACAATACTTATTTCTAAAATAACAACCCAACTTTAACCTCTGTTTTTTTTACCATGCAGTGTAGTAAGTAATGGAAGATCTATAGATTTTTTTTCTTTGAGTTTGAAAACTGTGTTTTGTTTTATCAGCATTTAGGACAAGTTTGTTGAACTCTTTGTTGAATATTATTGAAAGCAAGCTGTAACTGAGAAAGGGCCATGTGACTTGTTAAGCAATGTTTTACTCCTGAACTTATTTAGGCTTGCCTTAACAAAGGGTTTGCATACTTATTGACTCAAGATATTTCAGTCATTCATTTTTTAGGGATTTGCAAAAAAGTTCCAAAAACATAATTCTATGTTGACATTATGGGGTATTGTGTGTATGCCAGTGACCATTTTTTTTTTAATTTAATCAATTTTAAATTCAGGCTGTAACACAACAACATTTTGAAAAGTCAAGGCGTGTGAATACTTTCTGAAGGCACTGTATATTTCCACACTATAAGGTTGCAAAAAGACTGTGAAATTGTGAAAATTATGACAATGTCCTTGTAGCGTAATAGCTATTTGAGAAAATCACCTTGAGAAAATTGCCTTTTTTGTTGGGATTGAGTTTTTGGCCTGTCTGGTGACATCACCAGGCAATAAATGAGCTAATAGACCAATAAGAAAGAGTTTTAATCCTCTCTGCCAATAACAGCCAGTTTCCCACTCAGACCACTCCCAGGCAGTCTTAGCCAAATTCTTGCTTGAGAAATTTAAGCTATTTTTGTTTTATTTATTTTTACCATTTTAATTTAAAACAGTCACAGTAAGGAACTTAATTGTTACCAGAAATGATTTCATATTTAGATAAAAGCGGGCTGCATTGGAACTTTAATCCATTTAGTGTAATGGAAAAAATTAAACTTGAAGTTTGTGTAAATAAGTGTGTTTTTATACCTCCTCTCCTAAATCTGTACACACACACAAACGCACATGCATGCCTGTGCACACACACACACACACACAAACGCACATGCATGCCTGTGCGCACACACACACACACACACACACACACACACACACACACACACACACACACACACACACACACACAGCTAAATTATAAATGTTTAAAACAACCAAAACAATACCTATTCCTGGACTAAACATTTTGAGACTAGTTAGAATATAACATTGACAAATACAGGCAATAGTCCAAAGAATGCTGTGGCATACAATTGAAAATTAGAATCATTAGCTTAACATCATTAGTGTGGCTATGGGGGGCAAGAAGAAGGAGCTAGATGTTTAACATTTAACAGCAATGTTCATACGTAAGTCAAACAGTTTTGTTGTAATTTAGCAAGCACTACTGGTACTACCACTATTAGTAATTCAACACATGAACTTAGGAAACAGGAAGAAGGCGACGCACAAATCTAAGCACCATCTCTCAATAGTAGAGCGGGTCAATTTGCATCATAGGGGAGTACTGCCATCTAGCGAGAATGTCTACTTTGTGTGAAATTAAACAGGTACCTATGGTGTGGCATGGTTTATTTGATCGAAAGAGACTATTAATTCCCTTCTTTCACAATAAATATTTGCATTGACACAGTTGTATAGGTTAAATTTTAAATATTTAATCCAATAACATTCACTTAAAAAGTGGATGTCTAAACGCAATTCACAGTAAGACAATCAATTAAAACAAATTTTAGTCCATTTTAGACCGTAATTTAGTCAAACTCATAATTCATATGCTATTAAGTATTTCTTGAAGATTAAATATAATCTTTACAGAGCTCTCTTCCTGGAAACATCATCATTCTTCTTCTCCCAGTCCTCCTTTGGTGGGAGATGAATATCTCAGCTCCCCTCTGACTTTTCACAAGACCCATGTCTGCATCCCAAATAGCACCCTATTCCCTATAGTGCTAGTGCACTATTTTTGACCATGGCCAATACGGCTCTGCTCAAACGTAGTGCACTATGTAGGGAATAAGATGCCATTTGGGATGTACACTCAGTGTGTTGTTAAGCTCTGACAAGCTGTTCATCACAACACTAGGTGAGAGAGAGAGAGAGAGAGAGAGAGAGAGAGAGAGAGAGACTGAAAAGAAGGGTTATACATTTATACAGGTTTGTGAAAGCATTGTGCTTCACTGACACTCATTGTTAGAGGCCTCATCCAATTTGCTTCAGCTTTCAGACGGCTTCGGAAAGGAGAGAAATGTCAAGACAAGTTTCAACCAGACAAATATCCAGCAAATAGATTAAATGTATTTGTCCACATGTGTAATGGACAATAGAAAGTGTACAGAAGGTTTTAGGCTACCTTCCCAGATACCTCTCTTATATGTTGGAATAGCACTGAACATATTAACAGCCCATCAAACTGGGAAAAGTATTCAATTGTCATACTTGAGTAAAAGTAAAGATACCTTAGTAGAACATGACTCAAGTAAAAATAATATGAGGCAGTAGGGATGACCAGAGATGTTCTCTTGATAAGTGTGTGAATTTGACCATTTTCCTTTCAAAATGTAACAAGTACTCTTGGGTGTCAGGGAAAATGTGTGGAGTAAAAAGTACATTATTTTCTTTAGGTGACAGAGCGACAGATATATGGGACCCAAAAGCGGACACGGAGGCAGAGATATGATCGACTGTTTAATAGTGGATATGGGGCAAGACAGGCTCGTAGTAAATGACAGGCAGTGTTCGTAACGGGGAATCAGAATGGCAGTCGTCCAATAAGGGGAGTCAGGCTCGTAGTCGTAGTTCAGGCAGAGTTCGGTACCGGGAATCAGAAGGATGGCAGTACAGAGGAGTAGACAGTCTCGTAATCCGTAATGCAGGCAGGGTTCGTTTGGCAGCAGATCAGATGGTCGAAGGCACATGAGGGGGCTAGACAGGAACGTAATCCAACAGGCAGGTAGAGGTCCAAATACCGGGAAACAGACTGGCAGAGTTAGTAGTACGAGATAGAGTGCTGGAAACGACTGACTAGGCAAGACGATCTGGCAAAACCCTAACAGAACCCAAGGGACTAAATACCCAAACTGATTGACGAAGGAGATAGGGTGCACCTGGTGTGGGGAGGGGACAAACACAGACAGGTGAAACAAATCAGGACATGACAGTACCCCTCCTCCTACGGGCGCCACCTGGCGACCGACCCGGGTGCATACCTGGCTGACCGGGATGCCGTCGATGAAAGTCGGCGATGAGCTCCGGGTCGAGGATGTCCCTGGTAGAGACCCAAGACCGCTCCTCTGGCCCGTAGCCCTCCCAGTCAACCAGGTACTGGAAACCCCGGCCCCGGGGACGGACTCTCAGGAGGCGACGCACCGTCCAGGCAGGTTGATTGTCAATAACCCGAGGAGGAGGAGCAGGCCTAGGAACAGGAGACAAAGGACAATGAGAGACAGGTTTTACACGGGACACATGGAAGGTGGGATTAATGCGGAGGGACCGGGGCAACATGAGGCGAATGGCTGAACGGTTGATAATCCGGGAGATCTGATAGGGACCGATGTAACGGGATGAGAGCTTGCGACTCTCCACCCGAAGGGGCAGATCTCGGGTGGACAGCCACACCCTCTGGCCCACACGATAGTGGGGAGCCGGGGTCCTGCGACGGTCGGCCTGCCGCTGATACCTGGCATTGGTGCGTAGCAAAACCGCCCGGGCCTTTCTCCATGTCCGACGACAGCGCCTGACGAACAACTGGGCCGACGGGACGCCAACCTCCTCTTCTTGCTCCGGAAACAACGGAGGCTGGTAGCCCAAGGAGCACTCGAAGGGGGAAAGCCCCGTAGCGGAGGAAGGCAGGGTGTTGCGGGCATATTCCACCCAAACAAGTTGCCGGCTCCAGGTGGTGGGATTGTCAGAAACCAGGCACCGAAGCACAGTCTCTAGGTCCTGATTGGCCCGCTCCGATTGACCGTTTGATTCTGGATGAAATCCTGAAGACAGACTGATGGAGGATCCAATAAGGGTGCAGAAGGCCCTCCAGAACTGGGAGGTGAACTGAGGACCCCGATCAGAGACAATGTTAATGGGTAGTCCGTGGATCCTGAAAACGTGCTGCACCATCAGTTGGGCCGTTTCCTTGGCCGATGGCAGCTTAGGCAGGGCGATGAAGTGTGCCGCCTTGGAGAATCGGTCCACTATGGTGAGGATAGCGGTATTGCCGTCGGATTGTGGCAGGCCTGTGACAAAGTCCAGGGAGAGGTGCGACCATGGACGACGAGGGACCGGAAGAGGCTGCAGAAGACCAGCCGGGGCCTGGCGGGGCGTCTTGTTTTGGTTGCACACCGTGCAAGCTGAGACAAAATAGGGGACATCCACCCCCATGGTGGGCCACCAAAACCTTCGACGTATAAATGCCAGGGTCCGCCGTGAGCCGGGGTGGCAGGTCAGTCTCGATGAATGACCCCATTCCAGGACTCGGGATCGGACGGGGTCAGGCACGAACAGGCAGCCTGGCGGACCCCCTCCGGGGTCAGGACTCAACTGTTGTGCGTTACGCACATCCTCTTCAATACCCCAGACCAAGGACGTAGCCAGACAAGAGACAGGGAGAATGTGCTCATTACCTTGGGCAGCAGCAGGACTGAACACACGGGAGAGGGCGTCCGGTTTAGTGTTCTTAGAACCAGGTCGATAAGATAGGGTGAAATCAAAGCGGGTAAAAAACAGAGCCCATCTGGCTTGTCGGGCATTGAGCCTCCTGGCTGAGCGTAGATACTCCAGGTTTTTGTGGTCTGTCCACACAAGAAATGGCTGTTCCGCCCCCTCCAGCCAATGTCTCCACTCCTCCAATGCAGTCTTGACCGCCAGCAATTCCCTGTTGCCGACGTCGTAGTTAACCTCAGCAGGTGTCAGACGACGAGAGAGGAATGCGCAGGGGTGCAGCTTCTGGTCGCTGTCCGACCTTTGTGACAAGACAGCCCCTACCCCGACATTGGAGGCGTCCACCTCCACCACAAACTGCCGGGCCGGATCTGGGTGAATCAAAATGGGGGCTGAGGTGAAGCGCTGTTTGAGGGCAGCGAAAGCCTGGGCGGCTTGGGGGGACCATACAAAGCTCACCTTAGTCGAGGTTAAGGCAGTGAGTGGGGCTGCCAAAATACTGTAATTACGTATGAATCGCCGATAAAAATTGGCGAACCCCAGGAAACGTTGCAGATCCAGGCGTGAAGAGGGTTGTGGCCAATCAGTGACGGCTTGGACCTTGCCTGGATCCATTCGGATGCTACCCGCAGCCACTATGTAACCCAGGAAAGGAATGACAGAGCGATGGAATTCACACTTCTCCGCTTTCACAAACAGTTGGTTCTCTAATAATCGTTGAAGGACCTGTCTTACGTGTGCCGTGTGTTCCTGGGCTGAGTGGGAAAAAATCAAGATATCGTCCAGATATACAAAAACAAAACGATTAATCATGTCCCGGAGTACGTCGTTTACCAGAGCCTGGAAGACAGCGGGAGCGTTAGTCAACCCGAATGGCATCACCAGGTATTCATAGTGTCCACTAGCAGTGTTAAACGCGGTCTTCCATTCATCCCCTTCTCGTATCCGTACCAGGTGGTAGGCGTTTCGGAGATCCAGTTTCGAGAAGATCGTGGCTCCTTGGAGCAGCTCAAAGGCGGAGGCGAGCAGTGGAAGTGGGTAACGGTTTTTCACCGTAATGTCATTCAGGCCCCGGTAATCAATGCATGGGCGTAGGGTCTTATCCTTCTTGGCCACGAAGAAAAACCCCGCCCCAGCAGAAGAGGATGATGGCCGAATAATCCCAGCCCTGAGGGAAGTTTCCACATAATCCGCCATGGCCTTAGTTTCCGGACCGGACAGGGAGTACAGACGTCCACGGGGGGGTGATGTGCCTGGATGGAGGTCTATGGCACAGTCATATGGCCGATGAGGTGGTAAAGAGGTAGCCCGAGACTTATTGAAGACCTCCCTTAGATCCCAGTATTCGGAAGGGACAGACGACACATCGATGTCCTCTGTGGAATGTGAAACCTGTCTGTTCAGAACATGCGGGGCAGCCTTCAGACAATGAGCAAGGCAAAAAGGGCTCCAGTTAATAACAGAACCAGTAGTCCAGTCAATGTGAGGGTTGTGTTTGACAAGCCAAGAATGGCCTAACACAATCGGAGTGTTAGGAGAATGTAAGGGCAGGAACTGGATCTCCTCCCTGTGGTTACCAGACAGGATCAGAGTGACTGGCACCGATATCCGAGACATCCGCCCAATAGAACGACCGTCCAGAGCAGTGGCCTCGATGGGCGTGCTTAGAGGACGTGAGGGAATGCCTAACTTAACCAGAAGTGAATTATCAATGAAGCAATCGTCAGCCCCTGAATCCATAAGGACATTTACTTTCAGGGTTTGGGAACCCCAAATAATAGTGGCAGGAAAAGGAAAACGAACCGGGGATACCCACAGGGTTTTAGTTTGACTCACCCGTATTCCTATTTGCATGGGTTCAGCCCTCGATGGTTCTCGGAAGAATTCGGGTGGTGCCGTTACTCCCGGTGACGCTCTGCTACCCAATCCGCCGAAATGCGGAAGTGCCTGGGCAGGACGACGATTTTCTCTCTCCCGGTTACGTTCCTGAAGCCTACTGCCAATTCGCATGGCAATGGCGATGAGGCTGTCTAAACTGGGAGGCACCTCTCGGGCGGCGAGTTCATCCTTGATGGGATCACATAATCCGTCGTAGAAGGCATCGAGCAGAGCCTCGGAATTCCATGAGCACTCCGCTGCCAGGGTACGGAATTTGATGGAGTAATCCGACACGCTGCTAGTCCCCTGTTTTAGATGTAGCAGCTGACGTGCCGCTTCTCTTCCGGATAATGGAGCATCAAAAACTTTTTTTACCTCCGCAGTAAACGCTGCCAGGCTGTAACAGACGGGAAGTTGCTGGTCCCAAATCGGTGTAGCCCAGGCCAGGGCTCGCCCCGTCATCATGGTTATCATATAGGCGACCCGTGACTTTTCTGTGGGGAAAGAGGATGGCTGCAGCTCAAAGATACGCGAGCACTGGGACAAGAAAGGACGACAATAACTAGAATCACCAGAGAACCGTTCGGGAGCAGGTAAGTGCGGCTCTCTTAGGGATACCGGGGAAGGTGTTGGGTTGCTGGGTATAGGTGGGACAGGAGACGGGGGGGAAGCGCTCTGTGCCGGTAGTGCCAGTGTTAACCTCTCCAAGTGTTTGAGCAGGCATTCGGTGGCTCGCTGCTGGTTCTCCCTCTGCTCGCTGAGTTCCTCTGCTATTGAACGTAGCACCTCCTCGTGCCGACCCACAACAACCCCTTGGTGGGCTATTGCGTTCTGTAGATGGGCCAACTCCGCTGGGTCCGTCATGGCCAGATCGTTCTGACAGAGCGACAGATATATGGGACCCAAAAGCGGACACGGAGGCAGAGATATGATCGACTGTTTAATAGTGGATATGGGGCAAGACAGGCTCGTAGTAAATGACAGGCAGTGTTCGTAACGGGGAATCAGAATGGCAGTCGTCCAATAAGGGGAGTCAGGCTCGTAGTCGTAGTTCAGGCAGAGTTCGGTACCGGGAATCAGAAGGATGGCAGTACAGAGGAGTAGACAGTCTCGTAATCCGTAATGCAGGCAGGGTTCGTTTGGCAGCAGATCAGATGGTCGAAGGCACATGAGGGGGCTAGACAGGAACGTAATCCAACAGGCAGGTAGAGGTCCAAATACCGGGAAACAGACTGGCAGAGTTAGTAGTACGAGATAGAGTGCTGGAAACGACTGACTAGGCAAGACGATCTGGCAAAACCCTAACAGAACCCAAGGGACTAAATACCCAAACTGATTGACGAAGGAGATAGGGTGCACCTGGTGTGGGGAGGGGACAAACACAGACAGGTGAAACAAATCAGGACATGACATTAGGATTGTAGTGAAGTAAAAGTTTAAAAAAATATATATATAAATAGTACTGTAGAGATACCCCCAAAAATCTACTTAAGTAGTACTTTAAAATATGTTTACTTAAGTACTTTACACCACTGTCCTTAGACTTGACCCCGGGGCATAGCTTTGTTCCCACCAATTCTGCCCCAGCTCTAGCCAATAATGAAGTGGCCTAAGATGGCATGAAACCCCCAGCCCTTCTCTGATGATCTCTGCCGGGAGAAGAGCATTTTTCACATTCGATGAGATCTCCACTGTTATCTGATTGAAATTGAACCACCATTAGTAAGCGGGATCGAACCAGGGTCTGTAGCGACGCCTCAAGCACTGAGATGAAGTCCCTTAGACCACTGCGCCCATACACCCTGTCATGTCTCTGACTTATCATTAAAGGTTAATAATTTTCATAACAGTCCTCCTGTTATTTGGAACTGAATGTAATGATCATTACGGGGGCTTTTGTACTTGGGTAGAAAAGGCGGTTGGTTCATAATTTCCAACCAATGTCTGTTCACTTGGGCGTGGCCACTGGCTGGCTCAAGTTACCAAAAAACAACCAATTTTCATTTTAGAAGATTAAATCACATTGTTATCATTTCAAGAGTATTCTCATACATAGTCAAACATTTATACAATCTTTCAGATGTAAGCCTCATAATTGAGTGACCTGTAATGACAGAGTTAGGGTAATGTGGCTGTGCTGTCCTTTATGAGGTCACCATGGTGACACAGAGTGGACCGGGTCGTAGCTGGCTTCTTCACCAACAGTCTCCACATTCTCAAAATAAGAAATATTGTTTAATTCTCCCATAGTTGGAGGTAAGAGTATTTGTCGGGAGAGTTCTTTGTTCTAATGTGACATCCTCTCTCTCCCATACTGCAAGTTGCAGGGAAAATAGTCTCTGCCAGGAATTTATGACCTGTCCTAAAGAGAGATAAAACTGCACCTCCCCCACTCCCTCCTAACAGGAGAGATTCACTGAAAGGACTAGCGTCATGACAAACCCCACTTTGTCAGCAGTCAGGCCTCCACTTGATATGATGATGATGATGATAGGAATTATCTTGCAGAGCAAGATTGACAGTTCATTTCAGAAATCAATATTTACAATTTACTTATTTCATTCTGGGAGAGGGCTATATATTATCCTCTTCTCAAAAAAGCTGATCATATCTTCGACCCAGGAATGAGTTTCCTGTTTTTTTTTCTCTTTCCCTCTCATGTCTGTGTTTGTGCACTTTCATCTGGCCTCTGATGACAATAAATCTTTATCTCTTTATGGGCAAAGCAGCAGTGGGTTGGCTGACACCATTTCCCACCAGAACAAAGTAGGCAAGCAGGTCTGTGTGGACTATGGGAGATACATGGGCCTCTAATGTGGCTGGGCATGTTTCAACAGGGTCATTAATCAAACGAGGTGACAGCCAAACCTTTCCCATCTGCAGCCAAGAGGCCTGCCTGCACCACCACCACCGCTCCACGCGCTGTGGATGGGGACGGAGACACCAACAGGCAGTAAGTCTAGGGCAGGTTTAAAGAAAAGGATGAGTCTTCTATGCTGCAGAATTATTGTGTCACCTTTGTCACAATCATACAGTATAGATACTACGTTTGTATGTACTTTACTCCTTTACTCAATCAGTTGTTTTATTTACAGTATAGGGTATGAGTGAAATGGAGTTGTCAACTGCATCTGTCTTTCAATGAACCTATTCATGGAGGAAGCAGTGTCTCCCATCCCAGCATATGAAATGAATATGTCCAAACAAGCATATGCTACATTCACTTCTGATTATGCCAAATTGGTATATTCAATCAAGACCCAAATATAAGGTTTCCACATTAAGATTTGAGATTTTTGGTTCCAACCTCAACCAAATGTGGATGGTTTAGGATGAGTAGGACCCAAGTGAAGGAAAAGCAGCCAACGAGTGCTCAGCATATGTGGGAACTCTTTCAAGACAGATGGAAAAGCATTCAGGTGAAGCTGGTTGAGAGAATGCCAAGAGTGTGCATTGTGCAAAGCTGTCATCATGTCAGGCTCTGGCCATAGAGAAGCCTATTTGCTTCTCTATGTAGCCATGGTCAGAGTCTGACAGTTTCTATTCCGTTCTGTTTCTGTGTGGGTTTTGGGTTGGATCCCTAATTAGAGGCAGCTGCACTGCATTGTCTCTAATTAGGGATCCTATATGTGTCTGTATGTCCTGCACCTTAGTGTGGGCCGTTATATTCCTCCAGTCACGGGTAACGTAGTGTGTGTTATAATTTAAGTCTATTAACTCATGTTTGTTTTTTGTAAAACGAGACGTTTGTATATCGTGTTTTGTTTCGTGTATGAGTTCGTCATTTGAGTTATGTTATACGTAGTATAAATAAAGAAATGTCGAACTATCCCTGCGCTGCGTCTTGGTCTCTCCATACCCAACGTTGTGACAGAACGACCCACCACCTTGAGACCAAGCAGCGCAACTGGCGAGAGACGGAGAGAGCGATTGCCCCGCGTCGGTATACGGACACAGAACTCCTCGGGGGGTTCGAGACGGATTCAGAGGAGGAGGAGGAGGTAGCGCCAGTACCATTTCCCACGTGGCCTAGGGTGGAGCCAGAGGACCGTGGAAGGTTTATGGAGCAAAGGAGAAAGATGGAGAAGGAAAGGAAGGAGCTGGCGTTAAAGGGGCTCATGGTGAGCATCCCCAGTCCGGGTCCGGCCGTCTACTCTACTCCCGTACCGGAGCAGTCCGCTCCACCTGTGCGCCTCCTCAGTCCGGTACGTCCAGCGCCGGCCCAGAGCCAATGAAGGTCCGTCGTGGCTTCGAGCACCACACCATCGGTGCGCAGCCAGAGCCCGGAGAGGCTGAAGGAAGGGGATTGCACACCACTTCATCTGCCCACGATTCAGGATCGGGAGAAGCCCGAGGGGTTTCATAAATACCCGGAGGAGGAGCAGACGAGGTGGTGGAGAGCCTGGGTTGCGCTTCCGCTGGAGGTCCAGAAGGACCCATTCCTACGGGAGATAGAGGAGGAGAAGGACTTTGAGCGCCGACGGGCGCTAGTGCTGAGGCTATGGAGCAGCCTGAAACCTCCAGCGAAGGTCCGCAGCCCGGAACCTCCAGCAAAGGTCCGCAGCCCGGTCTCCAGCGAAGGTCCACAACCCTGAGCCTCCTACGAAGGTCCGCAGCCCGAAACCTCCAGCGAAGGTCAGCTGCCCGGAACCTCCAGCGAAGGTCCGCAGGCCGGAACCTCCAGCGAAGGTCAGCAGCCCGGAACCTCCAGCGAAGGTCAGCAGCCCGGAACCTCCAGCGAAGGTCAGCAGCCCGGAACCTCCAGCGAAGGTCCGCAGCCCGGAACCTCCAGCGAAGGTCCGCAGCCCGGAACCTCCAGCGAAGGTCCGCAGCCCGGAACCTCCAGCGAAGGTCCGCAGCCCGGAACCTCCAGCGAAGGTCCGCAGCCCGAAGGTCCGCAACCCGGTGCCCATTCCGGGTTCAGCCATCTGTTCCGCTCCAGAGCCTGAGTAGTCCGCTCCACCGGTACCCAATCCGGGTCCAGCCGTCTGCTCCGCTCCAGAGCCAGAGCAGTCCACTCCAGAGCCAGAGCAGTCCGCTCCACCGGTGCCCATTCCGGGTCCAGCCGTCTGCTTCGCTCCAGAGCCAGAGCAGTCCGCTCCACCGGTACCCATTCCCGGTCCAGCCGTCTGCTACGCTCCAGTGCCAGAGCAGTCCCCTCCAACGGTACCCATTCCGGGTTCAGCCGTCTGCTCCGCTCCAGAGCCTGAGCAGTCCGCTCCACTGTTTCCCAATCCGGGTCCAGCTGTCTGCTCCGCTCCAGAGTCAGAGCAGTCCGCTCCACCGGTGCCCATTCCGGGTCCAGCCGTCTGCTCCGCTCCAGTGCCAGAGCAGTCCGCCCGGTAAATTGCCCAGCTCCATGGCCGGGCATAAGAAAGGGGCACTCTCAACGTCGCCGGTAAATTGCCCAGCTCCATGGCCGGGCATAAGAAAGGGGCACTCTCAACGTCGCCGGAGCCAGAACCGCCAACGGCGAGCTAATCTTCCCTCCCTGACCCCCCCCCATGTAGTTGTGTTTTGTTGTTGGCGTCCGGCCTTTGGGGTACTGTCAGGCTCTGGCCATAGAGAAGCCTATTTCCTTCTCTATGTAGCCATGGTCAGAGTCTGACAGTTTCTATTCCTCCAGTCACGGGTAACGTAGTGTGTGTTATACGTACATTAAATGAGACTACGAATTTGAATTAATTACAACTATTTTTTTATGTAAACATGTGCAACATTGCATAAACATTGCTGAAGAACAAAAGTGGTTGCATAATTGTGACTCACCACCTGGATTCAGTCTTATGTAGCAAAATTTGAATTTCTTTTTTTTTTTTTACATTGGATATATGTAGAGACTCAGAGCTGTAAAAATGGCATATCATACACTCCATTTGAGTACAATGGGAAAGTAATTCTGCTTTGAAAGTTGATGAACTTATAAACTCATTTTTGAGAAAGCGGCCTTTGAATGTTTTGGTCGCTACTAGAGAGCACTCCTTTGTCTACACCCATTCAGCATTGTTCACACCATCTTAAGTCTTAGTCCCACCCATCTCCTTTGTCTACACCCATTCAGCATTGTTCACACCCTCTTAAGCCAGCCCCACCCATCTCTTTAAGGATTCACATTTGAGGTCATGTGCTAAATAGTGAGTAGTGTATTAAAGATTAAAAACAAAAGTATAGCCTACAATAAGAAAAATTCCAGGTAAACAGAAAGTGTCAAGATAAAACTTTTTATAAATATTAAAGTGGCTGAGCAGCAGGATAAAAAAAAAATGTAGGAGAGAGTCATCTGTGTGTTAGGAGAGAGTCATCTGTGTGTTAGGTGAGAGTCATCTGTGTGTTAGGAGAGAGTCATCTGTGTGTTAGGAGAGAGTCATTTGAATAGAGGCAATGCAGATAGTGGTGATAGTGCTGATGACTGGATTGGCGCCGCCCTGTGTTGTCGCCTGTTAAGCAGCTCCCATTGTTTGTGTGTTAATTGTTGACGACGGCATGGACGCAGGGCAGGGATTGACGTATAAAGCAAAGCTGAGGAAGTACAAGACGGCTATACCGTCTATCATTATGGACAACGTGAAATTGCTGCATAACTAGATGGACGAGTTTCATGGTCTGGTTCATGGACAAAGAGAATACCGGGAAGCTAGCCTATTGTGTTTTACTGAGACTTGGTTGAATGATAACATCCCCATAGAGAACGTCACTATCGGCGATTTCCGGACCATCAGAGCGTTTCTTCCGGTAAGAGTAAGGGAGGGGGGCTGGCTTTATTAGTTAACAACAGATGGTGTATTCCGAAACATATTACTCTTAAGGAACAGTTTTGTAGCCCGGACATTGAGCTGTTAGCCGTTAGCCTGAGACCCTACTATTTGCTGAGGGAATTCACAGCGTGTGACGTCATCCACTCTGTTATCTCGAGGTTACATACAGCGCATCCCAGTGCTTTTTTGCAATTTCGGGGGATTTTAACCATGTATTCGTGAAGTGCCCATCCAGGATGCATACAACTCCACTGCACTCCCTCCCCTCAGTAGATCGGATCACAACCTTGTCCACCTCGCCCCACTCTATGTACAGGCCTATGGTCCAACAGCAGCCTGCGACCACTAGGACCATTAGGAGATGGTCCCCGGAGGCGAATGAGGCCCTACCAGACTGCTTTGAAACAACGGACTGGGATGTGCTCTGTGAGGCTCATGGGGAGGACATCGATGGACCTACTGACTGCATAGCGGACTATATACAGTGTATTTCCCACTTACAAAGCATGTAGAAGTCTGTCATTTTTATCATAGGTACTCTTCAACTGTGAGTGACGGAATCTAAAACAAAAATCCAGAAAATCACATTGTATGATTTTTAAGTAATTAATTTGCATTTTATTGCATGACATAAGTATTTGATACATCAGAAAAGCAGAACTTAATATTTGGTACAGAAACCTTTGTTTGCAATTACAGAGATCATACATTTCCTGTAGTTCTTGACCAGGTTTGCACACACTGCAGCAGGGATTTTGGCCCACTCCTCCATCCAGATCCTTGAGGTTTCGGGGCTGTCGCTGGGCAATACGGACTTTCAGCTCCCTCCAAAGATTTTCTATTGGGTTCAGGTCTGGAGACTGGCTAGGCCACTCCAGGACCTTGAGATGCTTCTTACGGAGCCACTCCTTAGTTGCCCTGGCTGTGTGTTTCGGGTCGTTGTTATGCTGGAAGACCCAGCCACGACCCATCTTCAATGCTCTTACTGAGGGAAGGAGGTTGTTGGCCAAGATCTCGCGATACATGGCCCCATCCATCCTCCCCTCAATACGGTGCAGTCGTCCTGTCCCCTTTGCAGAAAAGCATCCCCAAAGAATGATGTTTCCACCTCCATGCTTCATGGTTGGGATGGTGTTCTTGGGGTTGTACTCATCCTTCTTCCTCCAAACACGGCGAGTGGAGTTTAGACCAAAAAGCTCTATTTTTGTCTCATCAGACCACATGAACTTCTCCCATTCCTCCTCTGGATCATCCAGATGGTCATTGGCAAACTTCAGACGGGCCTGGACATGCGCTGGCTTGAGCAGGGGGACATTGCGTGCGCTGCAGGATTTTAATCCATGACGGCGTAGTGTGTTACTAATGGTTTTCTTTGAGACTGTGGACCCAGCTCTCTTCAGGTCATTGACCAGGTCCTGCCGTGTAGTTCTGGGCTGATCCCTCACCTTCCTCATGATCATTGATGCCCCACGAGGTGAGATCTTGCATGGTGCCCCAGACCGAGGGAGATTGACCGTCATATTGAACTTCTTCCATTTACTAATAATTGCGCCAACAGTTGTTGCCTTCTCACCAAGCTGCTTGCCTATTGTCCTGTAGCCCATCCCAGCCTTGTGCAGGTCTACAATTTTATCCCTGATGTCCTTACACAGCTCTCTGGTCTTGGCCATTGTGGAGAGGTTGGAGTCTGTTTGATTGAGTGTGTGGACACGTGTCTTTTATACAGGTAACGAGTTCAAACAGGTGCAGTTAATACAGGTAATGAGTGGAGAACAGGAGGGCTTCTTAAAGAAAAACTAACAGGTCTGAGAGAGCCGGAATTCTTACTGGTTGGTAGGTGATCAAATACTTATGTCATGCAATAAAATGCAAAATAATTATTTAAAAATCATACAATGTGATTTTCTGGATATTTGTTTTAAATTCCATCTCTCACAGTTGAAGTGTACCTATGATAAAAATTACAGACCTCTACATGCTTTGTAAGTAGGAAAACCTGCAAAATCGGCAGTGTATCAAATACTTGTTCTCCCCACTGTACATTTTTGTGTAGACAACACTGTACCCACCAGGAAGGTACGCTGTTTTCCAAATAATAAACCCTGGGTCACCAGCGACCTGAAGGCCCTGCTGAATGAGAAGAAGAGGTCCTTCAAGGAGGGGGACAAGGAAACATTGAAATGCGTCCAGGGGGAGCTGAAGTTGCGGATTGCTGAGGGGAAGAGAGGGTATAAGGAGAAGATGGAGGACAAGCTGAGACAGAGCCAGGTGAGAGAGGTGTGGAAGGAATGAGAAATATCACTGGCTTCAAAAAGTCAAACAGTGGGCAGACGGAGGGGACCCAGGGCAGAGCCATTGAGCTGAACCAATTTTTATTTTTATTTTTTTGCATTGGTGTGCTGGGGCGCCAACATAAAAGCCGGTGATGCTTCTCGGGTAAATAAGCTGATCAGGAAGGCTAGCTCTGTTCTGGGGATTAGCCTTGACACTCTAGAGGAGGTGGCGGAGAGACGGATCCTGGCCAAACTGCTGGCCATCATGGACAACGTCACCAATGGCACCTTCAGTCACAGACTGATCCCACCACGGTGTGCCAGAGAGCGCTACAGGAGGTCCTTCCAGCCGGCGGCTATTAGACTATTTAATGCCTCACCGGGGTGTCGTTGGTTCTTGGAGTCATTCACTCAGGAATGCATATTAGTATCCTGTCAGTTGTATCTTTTTTCATTGCTTTTAGTATATCGAATGGACGGTAGGTACGGCCGTTCGTCCGTCCATCCGTCCGTCCGTCCATCCGTCCGAACCACCAATAAAGGGAATCTATATTCGGAGAGCCTGTTTCTGTCCTGCCCTTGATTTTGGTGCAGGGCATGTTGTGATATTGCGAGGGGTGAAAGTGAGTGTAGAGGAAAAAGACGAATAGGAGAAGAAGGATTGAGTTGGTAACATTTAATAAAGACGGCAACACACATAGAACAATAACCCGCGAGGGTTGAACAGAAAACACATGGATAATAGTGACCCTGTTGACCGATGAGGAACAGGTGTGGGTCATCAAGGTGCTGCTACCATCTTCCCCCGACCGCCGGTTAGAACGCCGGCGAGGATGATCGTTGGAGAGGAAGAATATCAGCATTGCGCAGTAGCTGAAATCTGGTCCCAACACGCCGAACGCTCCTTGGCGACAACAACACCAGGCTCCAGAGCATCAAAGCTGTAAAACAGGAAATAACAAAAACATTTAGAAGACATTGCAACCTTGCACAACATAAATTCACCTCCCAAGTTTAGATAAGTAGAATAATGCAATGAAAATGATATTCACCTGATGTGCTGGTACGGCTTAATCTGTAGCAGCAGCCTGAAGTACAGAGTCAGGTATTGTTGCCAGCCATAGCTTTCCACCAGCACCGTACCATCATCCAGTCCAACCAGATGTGGGATGTTGACCCCTGTCACAGTGCTGTCCTTCACAACACCAGCAATGTCAGACAAAGTGTTCACTCTGGTCTTTCTGAAGCGCTGCTTGATGAGGCTGAAGCACCAGTCGGGGGCAAACTTAGTGTGGCCTGTGATCAGGAAGTGAAGGTCCAGACTGTGGTGGAGCCACTTCATCATAATCATTTACATGTTATTATGCATATGCATTATAAACATATAACCTTATCTTGAATATAAGCTTGAGTGATTAGTAGTGTCTGTGTAGTTCTGTGCAGGCAAACCCTAGGGCCTCTTCCTGGAGGCCTTGTGACTAAAGGGTTAATAAATTGTCTTATGAAATGTTAAAGTCTCTTCTGAGGAGGCCTGTGTGTGTGCTAAAATATTGTTTAAGCTGTCTCCCACAGACACAATCAGGGAGACAGGAGGAGCTGAAGCTGCCCACGCACCTGCTCTACTCAGATGGCCTTGCTTCTAATCTACATGGGTTTCTGGGAGAAACGGAACACTATAGTTCTGAGAGAAAAACATATACTGTTGAAATAAACTTTTATTGTGAAAGTCACACTTTTCTATGACCCAATGTCTTTTATGAAATGTGCGGAAAGCTATATAAGACTGAAACATCTTAGAAACTTCAACAGTACACTCATGTTTCCCCAACTCCGTAGTTGGTGAAGAAATGGTGCATGTAGTTGATGACTGCGCTGCTGCCTTTGCTGGACGACATGCCTTCATCAATCAAGTAGTTGACTTGTTGTGGTATTCCTTCACAGCAGACACCAAACAAGCCACACTTGCGAGGAGTTAAAAAGTAGATGGGACCTAGCTGCATAGGGTCTGAAGGATAGTCTACCTGCAAACAAGAAAATAACATTATTACAAAATGAATTGTCTCACCCCTTTCAGTCTGTCTTTACACAGCTCAGTGAAATGCTTTTTCCTGCTCCCCATATATATATATATATATATATATACAGTGGGGAGAACAAGTATTTGATACACTGCCGATTTTGCAGGTTTTCCCACTTACAAAGCATGTAAGTCTGTAATTTTTATCATAGGTACTCTTCAACTGTGAGTGACGGAATCTAAAACAAAAAGCCAGAAAATCACATTGTATGATTTTTAAGTAATTCATTTGCATTTTATTGCATGACATAAGTATTTGATACATCAGAAAAGCAGAACTTAATATTTGGTACAGAAACCTTTGTTTGCAATTACAGAGATCATACGTTTCCTGTAGTTCTTGACCAGGTTTGCACACACTGCAGCAGGGATTTTGGCCCACTCCTCCATACAGATCCTTCAGGTTTCGGGGCTGTCGCTGGGCAATACGGACTTTCAGCTCCCTCCAAAGATTTTCAATTGGGTTCTGGTCTGGAGACTGGCTATGCCACTCCAGGACCTTGAGATGCTTCTTACGGCCTGGACATGCGCTGGCTTGGGCAGGGGGACCTTGCGTGCGCTGCAGGATTTTAATCCATGACGGCGTAGTGTGTTACTAATGGTTTTCTTTGAGACTGTGGTCCCAGCTCTCTTCAGGTCATTGACCAGGTCCTGCCGTGTAGTTCTGGGCTGATCCCTCACCTTTCTCATGATCATTGATGCCCCACGAGGTGAGATCTTGCATGGTGCCCCAGACCAAGGGAGATTGACCGTCATCTTGAACTTCTTCCATTTTCTAATAATTGCGCCAACAGTTGTTGCCTTCTCACCAAGCTGCTTGCCTATTGTCCTGTAGCCCATCCCAGCCTTGTGCAGGTCTACAATTGTATCCCTGATGTCCTTACACAGCTCTCTGGTCTTGGCCATTGTGGAGAGGTTGGAGTCTGTTTGATTGAGTGTGTGGACAGGTGTCTTTTATACAGGTAACGAGTTCAAACAGGTGCAGTTAATACAGGTAATGAGAGGAGAACAGGAGGGCTTCTTAAAGAAAAACTAACAGGTCTGTGAGAGCCGGAATTCTTACTGGTTGGTAGGTGATCAAATACTTATGTCATGCAATAAAATGCAAATTAATTATTTAAAAATCATACAATGTGATTTTCTGGATTTTTGTTTTAGATTCCGTCTCTCATAGTTGAAGTGTACCTATGATAAAAATTACAGACCTCTACATGCTTTGTAAGTAGGAAAACCTGCAAAATCGGCAGTGTATCAAATACTTGTTCTCCCCACTGTACATGGATGAATGCTTCACAGCAGGCTGCAATCCCTTTCATTAAATAAGACGTCCTGTGTCGTTTCTGTTTTGTTTGTACAGCATGCTTGACCCGTTGTGTCAAGTCACTCTGGTTCACACTGACCATGTACAATGCCATGAGAATCATCAGATCTTTCTCCCTCTCTGTCACCGATGCCATGGTTGCCCTTAGTTTGAAAATGTAATCCGGAGACAGGTGTTTTATACAACAGCCTTCTGTGTTCTCCTTTTGACTCCCTATGCATTTGCAATAAAAACGCCAGAATTATTCATCTCCTTATCATACGCTGCTTCTACCATACTTTCCCCTGATTTCAAAACTCGGTCAACAACACCGTTTCTTCCCCATCACTGTCATCAGAAGACTCTACTATGTCTTCTTAAATTTTAGAGTCAGAGAGAGTCAGCATGGCACGATCGTCCTACAGAAAGTAGCCCATCACAACTTTTTCCCACTGACCTTTGTCGATAGCGACTGATAAATTCAGGGCAGCAATGTTATTGAGCGCAGTAGCAACATATTTGCAGTTCTCCATGGCTAACTTATATATTGTAGAAAGGAGTATCAACGCATAACGAGCAGCTCATTTTATAGACACTACTAGATGATACACCGCAGACCAGCCTGAAACTCATCTCTCGGCACTCATTATCTCAGCCAATCATGGCTAGCAGGAAGGTTCCTGTCTATTTTTGTGGCTAAACTGACTAGGCTCGTAATTTAACAACTTTATTCATATTTACAGATGGCATACACGTTTGGTATTAAGGCACATGAAAGTTCACATGTTCGAGAAGGCATTTCTTCCAAAAAATGCATTTTGATAAAATAAAATGTTACGTTCAAACGACTCTCCTGTGAAGTCGTGGCTTACGACTTACGCCTAGTTTCATGAAATCGGGTCACAGTTGTCTGTGCAAAAAGCGCACTGTGAACCATTGGCCTTGAATAAAAACAACATTTATTTAAATAAAATAAAGTCTATGTTTTCTGGAGAACAAAGGAGAGTTGAACAAAAATAATAATCTGAATGCCCATAACGTCACTGTGGGCCATGCAGTATTCATGTATGAGTAACTCTGGGCCTTGCCCTGCATTAATGAGAGAAATTACACTTTCTGTCTCCTGACAATGCTTTGAACTTTGGCACAACTGGTGGGAGAGCTACTCTGAGACACTGGTTCATTGGTGAGCCTGGTGCGGTATTTGATTTTAATAAAGTAAATATCATATCACACACTGTGTTGTCACACCGTCCCTGCAGCTTAACATTCAGTTGACTAAGGTGTGATGTAATGTCTGTCAAAATGCCTTGTCACTCTTTTGCTCTGATAAGAAAGCTTGGATTTCCTCCTGAATGGCCCAAAAGCATTCCAAAACCCTGCATTTGCTGAGCCATCTGACAGTGTTGTGCAGTAGGAAGTAATTTGTCAGAATGCCTCGTAACAGGCGGTGTTGTAGGGATGATGTTGCTCTCAAAAAGTTTATCAGTTTCATCATCGTTGTCATGACCTCAGAATGCTCTTTTCCCAGACTGGCACACAGGACCGATTGATGGATGATGCAGTGATGCCCGGTCAGGGTGGTCCTCTTTCAAACGTGCAACCTCTTCCTATCATGCCTGGAGCTCCATCTGTGGTGGAGACCACTGACTTCAGATCTATCGCCCTTTTTGTCAGCATCCCTTTGATGGCTTCATGGATATCCTCTCCCTGTGTGTGTGCTTCTAGATTTGTTAAAGCCAACAGCTCCTCACAGAATTCCTCTTTTGTTTCGTTATAAAATCTGACAAACACCAGAAGCTGGGCATTATCGGTGTTATCTGTTTATATGTCCACAGCTAATGAAATGCATGGTGCATTCTGAATAGCCTCATGAAGTTGTGAAGTTGAATCTTCAGCTAATATTTCAGTTCTCCTCATTGCTGTGGAATCTGACAGTGGGATCTGTTTGATCTTATCCCTTTTTTTTTTTTTACCTTCAAGCAAGGTGTCAGCAACTTCACACATGCATTATTTTACCATCTCAGCATCTGAATAAGTTTTTTTTGTGTTTTCCTAAAACCAAAGCTATCCTCAGTGAACACTCCATTGCACATTGTTGGGCTGTCAGGGAATTGACAAGGACTTTGGTGGACCTCTTATATTAGGATTTGAGTTGGTTAATCTTGTTAGTTCTCACCTCCGTGATCAGGGGATATGTCTGATCGAATTTACTATGCCGGGTGTTTACTAATGGCTCTTAACATTGGCACTTTTCACAAGAACTACGGACTCACTGTATATCAGGCACATTGGTTTTGTGCTAGTTGCGGGGAGATTTGGAAAGAAGACATCTGGGAGATTATGAGGAAATGATCAGAAGATAGGAGTTACATAGTTCAGAATACACAAGATCAAGCACACACAAAATATGTTTTTTTATTTTGAAAGTTATCCCAACCGTGAAGCATGGAGGTACCATATTGAGGGGAGGATGGATGGGGCCATGTATCGCAAGATCTTGGCCAACAACCTCCTTCCCTCAGTAAGAGCATTGAAGATGGGTCGTGGCTGGGTCTTCCAGCATGACAACGACCCGAAACACACAGCCAGGGCAACTAAGGAGTGGCTCCGTAAGAAGCATCTCAAGGTCCTGGAGTGGCCTAGCCAGTCTCCAGACCTGAACCCAATAGAAAATCTTTGGAGGGAGCTGAAAGTCCGTATTGCCCAGCAACAGCCCCGAAACCTGAAGGATCTGGAGAAGGTCTGTATGGAGGAGTGGGCCAAAATCCCTGCTGCAGTGTGTGCAAACCTGGTCAAGAACTACAGGAAACGTATGATCTCTGTAATTGCAAACAAAGGTTTCTGTACCAAATATTAAGTTCTGCTTTTCTGATGTATCAAATACTTATGTCATGCAATAAAATGAAAATTAATTACTAAAAAATCATAAAATGTGATTCCGTCACTCACAGTTGAAGAGTACCTATGACAAAAATTACAGACTTCTACATGCTTTGTAAGTGGGAAAACCTGCAAAATTGACAGTGTATCAAATACTTGTTCTCCCCACTGTATCACTTTTGCCTTATGGCAAGGTGCTCCATCATGCTGGAAAAGGCATTGGTCGTCAACAAACTGTTCTTGGATGGTTGGGAGAAGTTGCTCTCGGAGGATGTGTTGGTACCATTCTTTATTCATGGCTGTGTTCTTAGGCAAAATTGTGAGTGAGCCCACTCCCTTGGCTGAGAAGCAACCCCACACATGAATGGTCTGAGGATGCTTTACTGTTGGCATGACACAGGACTGATGGTAGCGGTCACCTTGTCTCCTCCGGACAAGGTGTTTTCATCAGAGAAAATGACTCTACCCCAGTCCTCAGCAGTCCAATCCCTGTACCTTTTGCAGAATATCAGACAGTCCCTGATGTTTTTCCTGGAGAGAAGTGGCTTCTTTGCTGCCCTTCTTGACACCAGGCCATCCTCCAAAAGTCTTCGCCTCACTGGGCGTGGAGATGCACTCACACCTGCCTGCTGCCATTCCTAAGCAAGCTCTGCACTGGTGGTGCCCCGATCCCGCAGCTGAATCAACTTTAGGAGACGGTCCTGGCGCTTGCTGGACTTTCTTGGGCGCCCTGATGCCTTCTTCACAACAATTGAACCTCTCTCCTTGAAGTTCTTGATGATCCGATAAATGGTTGATTTAGGTGCAATCTTACCAGCAGCAATATCCTTGCCTGTGAAGACCTTTTTGTGCAAAGCAATGATGACGGCACGTGTTTCCTTGCAGGTAACCATGGTTGACAGAGGAAGAACAATTTTAAGCACCACCCTCCTTTTAAAGCTTCCAGTCTGTTATTCTGACTCAATCAGCATGACAGAGTGATCTCCACTCTCACCAGTATAAACGAGACAATCAATGACATGATGGCAGCTGGTCCTTTTGTGGCAGGGCTGAAATGCAGTGGAAATGTTTTTGGGGGATTAAGTTCATTTTCATGGCAAAGAGGGACTTTGCAATTATTTGTAATTCATCTGATCACTCTTCATGACATTCTGGAGTATATGCAAGTTGCCATCATCAACACTGAGGCAGCAAACTTTATGGAGACCAATACTTGTGTCATTCTCAAAACTTTTGGCCACGATTGTACAGTACCAGTCAAATACAAACTTGGTTACACACGTGTCCTTCACTAAAAAAGGTGCAAAAATAGAAAAATCAGAACTATTTACAAATGGTATTCCAGGTGTAGATGATTAGATTTCACTTTCACCATAGCTTGTGCATGTCGTGATGTCTTTGAAGCAGTCGCTCTCTGCCAGGAAACAAAAATGCGAACTGGCATTTCAACCTTGTATTTCACCCTTTTTTTCCTCCTGTGTTTTGTGCAATGCTTGCAGTTCTTCCTTTTGTCTTTTGGCATGTGTGTTGGATAGTGGTGCTCACCTTGAGTGGGGGGTCTTGTGATGGTTGTTATGTTATTTTGGGCCCCCAATTCAGCCATTTCCAACACCAGCTGCTCTCTGGCCTTTTGTTTTGGCCATCTGCTTGTGGATAATGAAAGAATTTACTGTAGCAATGTCCACAAAGTGGTTAAAAAAAAGTCTTATACCACTTCCTGGTTTTGTGGAGGACCTGGTAGTAGCCTATCAGAGCATCAGATAGGTCAACACCCTCCATGCTGTTATTGTAGTCCTTCACAGTGATGAGTTCTGACTTGAAATATCCTGTCACTGAGGGACAGAGGAGAATGAAGAATGTTTACATTCTGTCAGAACATGTTATTGTTAGACTTCAGGTATCCTATGGAAAGGAGGAAGGCCACAGTCTGGTACAAGTCAACAGGATAGCCGTGAGGTGGGGAGGAGTGAGGAATGTAAGGAAGAGACTCAGCATAGGAGGAAGGTTTAAAATACCAGTGCTTGTGTGAATATGTCTTTGTCTTATGCGGCTGTGTTACCCAGTGGGTGAATAAACTTGGTTTGAGCTTTACTAGCCGTCCACAAGTTTTTACTTTATTTATTTAGAATCTAACAACAGAAACAGTAACAGGGACATTCTTCCTCACCCTTGCCCCATTTCCATTTTTCACCATCCTTGAGACATGGTCGTTATTGAATGCCCTATGCTGTGTGGTGAGCATGGTTACTTCCCTAGTGTCCTTCCATTTCACAAAAAGCAGCTTGTTAGTCCTGATCCAACGTTAGTCCAGACCCTCTTCGCCATCGTTGTCATGTCTTGGGGAAACCGAGTCTGTCGGGACGAATGGTGCCACAAAGCCCCTATTTTCTTGTTCAAGAGGTCTATGAAAAGCATGGGACTAGTATAAAAAATGTCCACAAAGAGCTTGCACCCACTGCCAAGTAAGGGGAAGTCCATCAGTTGCATGACGGAGTCATAACTAAGGCCCTTCCTAGTGATCGCCTTGCCTTCATAGATGAAAACGTTCCGCGTGTAGACAGAGGCTGAAACGGCTAGCACAAAGAGCTTGTAGCCCCATTTGGTGGCCTTATTTTTCATGTAAAAAAGGCAACCATGCGCTCATCTATAGATAGACTTTGAGCAGGCTGGAAGTAAGGTTTGTATGCCTCCACCATGTCATGATAAAGGGGCTTGACTCTTGCAAGATGATCACACTCTGCAGTCCCCTTCTTCTGGTCCTTCTCCTCATCCTTTTGTGGGTCACTCATGTGAAGAGTACAGTTCATAGCCAATAATCGTTTTTCACTCATGATGGAGGTGGGGAACTCGAACCGATAGTGGGGACTTGCTCCAGTTGTCAACTAGTCTTGATACCTTTACCAGTCCCATGTAAATCACCAAGAAAATGTATTTGGGCTTGTCACCCATGGTTACAGGATTCCAAGACATCTTCCTTCCCCCCTGCTGCATCTTGTTCCCATACTTGTTGGCATTACTAATTAGTGTTCCCAGTACAGAGGTGGTAAAGTAGAGCTGAAACAGCTGTAAGGGGATCTATGTTTCATCATTAACCAACTGTGGGCTTTCAGGCCATTTGGGTTTAAACCTAAATTGTTCTGGCTCCTCATCATCTTCAAGGACCGTATGCCACATGTCCTCAGTTTCATCTCCCTCTGTTGTGCCGCTTCCACTGCCTCTCCCTCTGCCTCTCCCTCTTCTCGGTTGAGGCCTAGATCTCCTCCCTGACCCCGCACCTCCAGACAGACTTGCAGAGAGGGGAGTGGTGCCAGGGCCTGCAGTTGGGGTGGTCGAAGAGGAGTGGGGCCTTTGTTGAGTGGTGGATTTAGAACAATCAGACGGGGTGATTGACATAGCAGTGGGGGGGGCTGAAGACCTTGACCGCCGTGGTCACTTCCTGGGGAGGGGTGGCTCCCAAACGTCATAATCCAAATCCTCAGCATCCTCCACTCTGTGGTGAATAAAATAAAGGGATATACAGTGGGGCAAAAAAGTATTTAGTCAGCCACCAATTGTGCAAGTTCTCCCACTTAAAAAGATGAGAGAGGCCTGTAATTTTCATCATAGGTACACTTCAACTATGAGAGACAAAATGAGGAAAAAAACAACAACATTACTGTAATGTAAAAAACACCAAGCCTAAACGTTATCTGTACAGTGAGTCACATAGAAGGTGTGAAACACACACACAACGCAAACAGTAACACTTAGAAGGCAAAGGCAGAGGTGAGAACCCCAGATAAACAATGGCCATGAGAGTTTAGTGAGGATGAAACTTGATAACAAACAGTGAACTAATATGAAACATAGACAATAACTACTTTGGAATTATATAACATTGAAATTACTTGTTACATAGGCCTATGTAAACTAAATCCAAAACACAAATGATAAAAAACTAAATACATATAGTAAATTAGCTATATAAAGTCATGAAAATAATTTACTTACAGATCTAAAAGTGGATCCAATCCTTCTAGAAAGCAATCTTCGCCGGCCAAGTCGAAATCCTCGTTGTCCAAATCACTTCCCTGATCCGAGTCCGACTCCAGTATTTTATTCAAAGCTTCTATGTCAGTATAATTATTCATAGCTGCCTTCTTTTTAGCTTCCTGTTCAATATTCTTAGTTTTTACCTTTTTTTTCCCTTTTGAGATACATTCTTTGTGCTAAAGCGATGAAATTAAAAGGATGAAATTAAAGGGACGAAATCTGTTTACAATGTAATGTAGCGTGCTTGGTGCGTCTCGTCTCTAGCAATAGTTCGCATTACGCATGAAAGGTTCTAAGCCTTGCTTTGTCCCACCCAGGTCAACTGCATATCCCAGGAAAGCTCATTGGCTACAAGGTGCCATAGTAGCCAATCCCCTGTGTAATGGATGCCTGCAGCGCGTAAGCAGGCAATATCATATTTTTGATGCGCAAAGATGGTGGTGGACATTCGATGTTGCCATTAAGTCTTATGTAGCTATAGCTCAAACAGACTAAATTGAAGCTTACCTTGTAAGATATTTGGTGAAAACGTGAAAACGATATTTGGTGTAAAATTAACATTTTGAGTCTCGGGGCTGGTGATCAATAACGTTAGGTCACAGGCAGACAAATAAGATATCCTCATGATCTGTGGAGTCCCAGCTTTCGGTGTGTATCAACGTATTACGTGTTTATTTCGTTTATGCTTCACAACGCTAACCGAAATGTAGGTAGCAGCCATCTTGAAATGAGGTCATCAGCTAGTCCTTCCCCTTATAAATTTGTATGCCCATATATGGTAGTAAGTCACACCAAATATTTGAACCGATCAATAGCCAAGATACTCGGCTTTCTGCAGAGACCCTGCTTTTTCAGATAGGGGCTACCATTCTCATACCATACTGAATTGCATTAAACAAATTAAATAGGGTCCCCAAATATGACTTTACATTTAAGAGGTTTTAACAAAGATACTGGTAACTAAGCTCCTTCTATCTGCCTGCTTGTCCCAAGGTTCCACGGAGGATATTTGTATTAATGTGATTGGGTAAAACTCGGGCTCTTGCATTTGCAGATAACCACTCGATTGGATTAGACAGGGCACTAGTAGAGGTGGGCATTGCTTCGAAAGAGAGAGAGCGAGAAAGAGAGGTTGCTGAGTTAAAGAGGCCGCTGCGCCCGGTTAATTAAAAAAAATAATGTATTGACTTTTATATATCAAAATGTGATGTCTGGTCCGGATTGACCCTTCTCCCATCCGGAGCGCGGTCCGCCAGTTGAGTTTGGCTGTCCTATAGCAAGGGCCACTGCTATTCCATTCACTCTCATATCAGGGGAGATATTGGGTGGTAATCTATTGTTAAACAGTATTTAGAGTGATGGATGAAAATGTCAGCTTTTCAAACACAATCAAGTCATGTCTAATTAGCACATTTTATTTATGACACGTATACTAGCCAGGGCAGGCATCTCAGGGGACCAACAGAGACCTCAGCTGCCTGCCACTGAGGTAAATGAGAAATGGGGCAGCTTATCAGTTAATGTGCATTAAAGGCACAGTGGATAATTGATTAGCGTGGCCCTAATTTTCCAAGAGATGGAGCATAATTGGATATACTGATCTGGCCCACTATCAAAGTCGATCCCATGCACACACATACAAAAAACATGTGCAAGGGCGCGCACACACACACACACACACACACACAGCTTAACAAAGCAAATTGTTTGAATACATGCAACTATCACTGTGCATCTACTGTATATTATTCCAAATGGGGCAAATAAATCATGCTAAAAACACTTTTAAATTTTTTGAACTCACACCAATTGTTCCTCTAAAAGCACCTTGACAATCAAACCATTAAATGATTATTTAAAGAGTAATGGTCCTTGAGGGGGATGAAATCCACATAATTACAGGCAAAGGGCAAAGTCCTTCATTAAAATGACATTTTCAAAATCACTTAAGTGGATGACTCCGTCTCTATATGAGTGCTGATAATAGATTGAATGGGATAATGGTTGCGTGTCACTCACCTTTAGGTGGCTTTTGGCAAACTCCAAGTGGGCTGTCATATGCCTTTTACTGAGGAGTAGCTTCCGTCTGGCCACTCTACCATAAAGGCCTGATTGATGGAGTGCTGCAGAGATGCTTGTCCTTCTGGAAGGTTCTCCCATCTCCACAGAGGAAGTCTGGAGCTCTGTCAGAGTGAACATCGGGTTCTTGGTCACCTCCCTGACCAGGCCCTTCTCCCCCGGGCGGCCAGCTCTAGGAAGAGTCTTTGTGATTCCATACTTATATAGACAGGTGTGTGCCTTTCCAAATCATGTCCAATCAATTGAATTTACCACAGGTGGCCTCTAATCAAGTTGTAGAAACATCTCAAGGATGATCAATGGAAACAGGATGCACCTGACCTCAATTTTTAGTCTCACAGCAAAGGGTCTGAAAACGTATGTAAATAAGGTATTTCTGTATTTTTATTTTTAATTCATTTGCAAACATTTGTTAAAACCTGTTATTGCTTTGTCATTAGGGCATTGTCTGTAGATTGATGAGGGAAACAAATATTTCATCCATTATAGAATAAGGCTGTAATGTAACAAAATGTGGAAAAAGGGAAGGGGTTTGAATACTTTCCGAATGCACTGTAAATATGTAAAACATTTCAGATGGTAGAGAACATTGAGAAACCATGTAATAATTGAGTCGTGATAATTAAGGGGAAAGTCAAAGCAATTATTTTTCAACTCAAAGGGAATAATGCTACATAAAGTGTTTTATTTATGTCAGCAAAGAACATGTTAGGGGCATTTCCCTACCAATTTGTGCCAGACAAATATTATACATTGAAAACTGTCATGCTGGTTTGTCCTTTTCAGTTGGGTAATTGGTTTGGGCTGAAGGCCGCTTTCGGAGACAGCTCCTCTGTAGATCACAGTGACCTGTGTGTTCCAAATAGCAGCGGTTTCCTATTTATGGGGCTTAGTCAAAAGTAGTGCACTACAAAGGATCAGGGTTGTCATTTCAGACACAGCACCTGTCTAAAATTGTCCACCCTAACTGCCTGCGGACTACACCAAAGAAAAAGGCTACAGGGAAAACATAAAACACTGAGCTGTGTCCATATTAGAACTGTGACAGGCCTCTCCCCACATCCGCACACTTCTACAGTACAGGAAGATATAGACCAAGTTTAATGTTTCTGTTTCAGCCAAGAGAAACCATATCGGGATGGTCTGTTTTATTTTATAACTCATGAAAGGTGCTGCTGATAACTGTGAATGTGTGTGTGACATCCTTGATCGGACATTTTCCCAGTACTGTAGCACTGTCATAATGTCCTATTATGTCTACAACGTCGCATCGGGACTGACGTGGGCTTTGAAGAGCTTCCATTGTCCCACTGAATGTATACAACGCAACAGATTCACTCTCCATGGTACTGTGTGCCATAATTGGAATATGCTGTGGAGGCAGCAAACAGAGAGCACTCTTCTTTTCATCTTCATACCTTCTTGAGATATTTTCCTTAACAGCTTTCTCTCACCTACTGTAGAGTAGGTCATTATTAAGTCAAACATATGACCCCAGCATTCAGTAACATGTAAAAACAGGGAGTTCAATACTAATCCACAGTCCATACAAGGAGACAGTGTTAATTATTTACTATTATTTACTACAAATTGCAATTGCTTTGACATGATTGGTTGTTTAGGAGGGTATACATGTTTTACATTTTAAACAGATAAACATATAAATTAAGGATCAAAATAAGAATAAAATTATGTAAACCAAAGGGCTCTGTTGACAAAATTATTTCTAGGCTCAGATGTCTGGTGTCCATACAGACCACATTGTCATGAAGACAATTTCTGGGACCTTTTTATTTCAGCTCATTAAACATGGGACCAACACTTTACATGTTGCTTTTATATTTTTGTTCAGTGGAGTTTGCTCTCTCTCTATCTGTAGTGCTGTAATGAAACAGCAGCCACATGACATTGCTGGATGCAGGCATTTCTCTGTTCAGTTGCCAGTAAATGCATGATTCATGAAAATGTAGTTTTATTGAAAGCCTACTGTCACGAGTGGGTGTAGAGAGAGACCAAGGAGCAGCGCAGCGATAGTTCGACATCGTTTATTAAACGATAAAACAACAAATGGGCACCGGTGGAGCGGATTGCCCTGGCATGGGATTGGTGTTGACTACCGGACCCGGACTGGGCCCCGGTGGAGCGGACTGCTCTGGCACTGGAGTGAAGCAGACGACCGGCCCCGGACTGGGCACCGGTGGAGCGGACTGCTCTGGCACTGGAGTGAAGCAGACGACTGGCCCCGGACTGGGCACCGGTGGAGCGGACTGCTCTGGCACTGGAGTGAAGCAGACGACCGGCCCCGGACTGGGCACCGGTGGAGCAGACTGCTCTGGCACTGGAGTGAAGCAGACGACCGGCCCCGGACTGGGCACCGGTGGAGAGGACTGCTCTGGCACTGGAGTGAAGCAGACGACCGGCCCCGGACTGGGCACCGGTGGAGCGGACTGCTCTGGCACTGGAGTGAAGCAGACGGCTGGACCCGGATTGGGCACCGGTGGGGCGGACTGCTTAGGCTCAGGAGCGGAGTAGACGGCTGGACCCAGATTGGGCACCGGTGGAGCGGACTGCTCAGGCTCAGGAGCGGAGCAGACGGCTGGACCCGGATTGGGCACCGGTGGAGAGGACTGCTCCGGGGACTCTGGGCTGCGGGCCTTCGCTGGAGGCTCAGAGCTGCGGGCCTTCGCTGGAGGCTCCGGGCTGCGGGCCTTCACTAGAGGTTCTGGGTTCTCTTCCTCTATCTCCTGTAGAAACGGGTCCCGATGCGGTTCCAGGGGAAGAGCCACCCAGGCTCTCCACCACCTCCTCTGTTCCTCTTTTGACTCCTCGTAGAACCCCTCGGGTTTGCCCAATCCGGGTCCAGCCGGGTCCAGTCGTTGGGAGACGAAGTGGTGGGAGATCCTCTTCCTTCTGCCTCTCCGGGCTCTGGCTGCGCACCGATGGTGTGGTGCGCGGAGCAGGCACAGACCGTACCTGACTCTGGGCCGACGCTGGAGGCACCGGGTCGGGAACTGGCGTTGGAGGGCTGCGACTCCCCCGATCTTCCTCTCTCCATCGCCAATCCCCTTCCTGTGAGGACTCCATCGGGAGCCCCCACGAGTGAGGAAACAAAGGCACATATTCGTCGTCTTCCTCCGACTCCTCTCTGTACCTTTGTTCCCATGGTTGTAGGGGCTCCTCCTGGATCCCCCACGAGTGCAGTGCCCGAGGTTCTTCCCTGTCAACCCCCGACCACCCCCATAGCCCCCCCCAAAAAACTGTTTGGGGTTTCTGGGCACCAGGCTGTTTCCTTGCCCGTCGCTTGCTTTTTTTACTGCCTCTCTTGGTCTCGTTGTGGTGGGTCATTCTGTCACGAGTGGGTGTAGAGAGAGACCAAGGAGCAGCGCAGCGATAGTTCGACATCGTTTATTAAACGATAAAACAACAAATGTTACGAACTATATAAAAAAGAGGCAATGAATGAAATGAACAAGAAACACACTTACGGTGACGTGAGGAATATACAATGACCCACACACAGGTGGATGTTTGTGGTGCCTAAATACCATCCCCAATCAGAGACAACCCTGTACAGCTGTCTCTGATTGAGGATCATTGCTTCCTCTAGTTAGGGTGTGAGGGCTCGGCCAAACACTCACACCTACGGCCGAATTAGCTATTTTTGGCAGAAGTACTATCGGTTTTGAGGCAGGAAATGTGTATTTTTCCACCTAAAACATTTGCTATTATTTTATATTATTATTTTATGCAGCCGACTGCCACAGCATACAAGATAGGTAACAACTGTCCATGTGCGCCCTTGTGGGGGAGCCCCTGCTACGTAGAATCATCACAATATGCCTAGTGGTTAGAGCGTTGGGCCAGTAATCCCTGAGCTGACAAGGTACAAATCTGTCATTCTGCCCCTGAGCAAGGCAGTTAACCCCCTGGATGTCGATTAAGGCAGCCCCCCCCAACAACGACTAGTATTCCCACTTTCCCTTATATGGAGCTTGATGTCACCGATTCAGGTTTTTGGGGGAGAAGGAGGAGCTGGAGCAAAAAGTTAGTTAAGCAAAGCAGAAAAAGAGATAGCAGCAAGAGCAAGCTTAAAATTGTATTTGTCACATGAGCCAAATACTGTCAAATGCTTAATTACGAGCCCTTAACGAACAGTGCAGAGTGAGAAAATATTAGCTAAATAAAAAACACAATAAAATAACAATAACGAGGCTGTATACAGGGGGTACCAGTACCAAGTTATTGTACGGGTTAGTCGAGGTAATTGAGGTCAAATGTACATGTAGGTAGGGGTAATGACTATGCATAGATAATAAACAGCGAGTGAAAAAAAAGGGGTCAATGCAAATAGTCCGGCTAGCCATTTGATTAACTGTTCAGCAGTCTTATGGCTTGGCGGTAGAAGCTGTGTTTGACTATTTTTAGGGCCTTCCTCTGACACCGCCTAGTATAGAGGTCCTGGATGACATGAAGCTTAGCCCCAGGGATGTACTGCGTTGTACGCACTACCCACTGTAGCGTCTTGCGGTCGGATGCCAAGCAGTTGCCATACCAGGCGTTGATGCAACCAGTCAGGATGCTCTCAATGGTGCAGCTGTAGAACTTTTTGAGGATCTGAGGACCCATGCCATATCTTTTCAGTCTCCTGAGGGGGAATAGGCATTGTCGTGCCCTCTTCACGACTGTCTTGATGTGTTTGGACCATGATAGTTTGTTGGTGATGTGGACACCAATGAACTTGAAGCTCTCGACCTGCTCCACTACAGCCACGTCGATGTGAATGGGGATGTGCTCGGCCCTCCTTTTCCTGTAGTCCAGGATCAGCTCCTTTGTCTTGATCACGTTGAGGGAGAGGTTGTTGTCCTGGCACCACACTGCCAGGTCTCTGACCTCCTCCCTATAGGCTGTCTCATCATAGTCGTTGATCAGGCCTACTACTGTTGTATCATAGGCAAACTTAATGATGGTTTTGGAGTAGTGCTTGGCCATGAAGTCATGGTGAACAGGGAGTACAGGAGGGGACTAATCACGCACCCCTGAGGGGCCCCCGTGTTGAGAATTAGCGTGGCAGATGTGTTGTTGCCTACCCTTACCACCTGGGGGTGGCCCGTCAGGACGTCCGGGATCCAGTTTCAGAGGGAGGTGTTTAGTCCCAGGGTCCTTAGCTTACTGATGAGCTTTGAGGGTACTATGATGTTGAACGCATGTCCTGTTTAAAGATCTTACTCACATTGGCTACAGCGAGCGTTATCATACAGTCATCCAGAACAGCTGGTGCTCTAATGCATGCTTCAGTGTTGCTTGCCTCGAAGCGCGTGTATAAGTAATTTAGCTCATCTGGTAGGTTCGCATCACTGGGCAGCTTCCCTTTGTAATCCGTAATAGTTTGCAGGCTCTGCCCCCTCCGACGAGCGTCAGAGCCGGTGTAGTAGGATTCAATCTTAGTCCTGTATTGACGCTTTGCCTGTTTGATGGTTCATCGGAGGGAATAGCAGGATTTCTTATAAGCGTCCGGATTAGTGTCCCGCTTCTGATTCTTGAAGATCGAGGTGTTCTTATTGTGTTATTACCATTGCACCATATCTTATGGACATATAGGCATAGGTGCTCTACAGTTAGCCATAGCTATTTGGAGAAGAGCAAAAAACAAATGTCTCCCAGACATTATCACTGCAATATTAGATTTATATTAGGTTTAAAGGTCTGTGGAATGGCATGTACAATGTACTACTAAACCTCATCATACATAGGCTACATTGTATAATATAGCCTACTTGTGGAACAGCGCACAGTTCAACGTGAAATAGATGCATAATACACACTATCAAGGTCGACTTCAAATATCGACATCAATGTGAAATACCAACATCAATGTGAAAGTAACCAGAGCATAAAACAGCTGACTGAAAATGCACACTATGCCAGATAAATCCTACAAATACATTGAAATTAAAGGCATTCATCAAAGGAATTACTTAGGCCTAGAAACGACAAGGACACATAAAAGACAAAACAAACTTGACCAAGGAATGAAGAAAAATATACACATTAAGACCACGCCCGTGATTCAGCACAGCATCTCGGTACAGGTAGGCATATGGAACTCTGTGGGGTGTGGCTGAACAGTTTCTCTGTCTAGTAGCCAGCTAGAATTAGGCTATTCAGTTAGTGGGCAGTTAGACATTTTCTGGGAACAGTTGAGTAGCCTACAATTCTTATATGAAAATCATAACTGGCACGCAGATCTTTAGAAATGGTAGGATCAATTGTAAATTGTCAATCATATGAAAAAGGTTGCAGACCCTCTGCTATAGGCTATATTTTTTATTTTACTAGGCAAGTCAGTTAAGAACCAATTCTTATTTACAATGACAGCCTACCCCGGCCAATCCCTCACCTAACCCGGACAACGCTGGGCCAATTGTGCGCCGCCCTATGGGACTCCCAATCACGGCCGGTTGTTATACAGTCCGGGATCGAACCAGGGTCTGTAGTGACGCATCTAGCACTGAGATGGAGTGCCTTAGACCGCTGTACCACTCGGGAGGCCCACCCTTGTGGAACGGCACATACAGTGTCATTGTCTTGTGCGCTTCCGACCAGAATTGTTGCTCTGCGTTCAGAGACATTCCTTATGTGTGCGCCCAGCACATTGTTGTGTTTGTGAATATTAAAAGCACTGCATCAATAATGTGTTTCTGAGAATATTGAAACACTGAATCAACGAACGAGGCGGCTCGAAGAATATTGAAACATTTTGTATCAACAAGACTGCTCCGAGAATATTAATATTATATGTAGCCAATGCGGAGGCGGCCTGCAAATTTTTACAGGCATTTTATACACAACTTTGGTGGGGTGGCAGTGCCTCTCACGGCCTTAACCCGCAAGTCCCAGACCCGTTGTGTCTGGACCCCCACGGCTGACAGCGCATTCGTGGAGCTTAAGGGACGTTTCACCTCCGGACCCATCCTTGTTCATCCTGATCCTACTCGTCCCTTCGTGGTAGAGGTGGACGCCTCGGACACCGGAGCAGGGGCGGTCCTTTCACAGCGGAACGAGTGGGACAAGAGACTGCACCTATGTGCCTTTCTTTACAAGCAGTTCTTGAAAGCGGAACACAACTACGATGTAGGAAACCGGGAGATGTTGGCAGTCAAGTGGGCCCTTAAGGGGTGGAGACACTGGTTGGAGGGGGCACCACATCCTTTCCTGATCTGGACGGACCATAAGAACTTGGTCTCCATTCATGAAGCCAAAAGGTTGAACGCTCGCCAGGCTAGGTGAACTCTGTTTTTTAACAGGTTCAACTTCACTCTAGCTTATCGCCCGGGATCCAAAAAACAGACGCACTGTCCCGTCAACACGATGTCTCTAACGAGGAGAGGGACTGCGAGCTCATCATCCCCAGCTCCAGCATTGTGGCTCCCGTGGTATGGAGTATTGAGACCATGGTACGACAAGCCCAGACCCGAGAACCAGACCCCAGCGGGGGGCCCACTAACAGACTTTATGTTCCGCGATCAGCCCGTTCTCTAGTACTACAATGGGGAGACTCCTCTAAATTAACTGGGCTTCCAGGGGTTAATCGGACACTAGATTCTGAGGCGGAAATTCTAGTGGCCCAACATGATTGAGGATGTGAGATCCTTCATTGTTTCCCGTCTCAAGCTGGTAAGGACCAGTCCCTTCTCTCCCCCTACACCTGACCCTCCGCCCCCTCGACTTGTTGACGGTCACCCGGCCTACACTGTCTGGCGTCTTTTGGGTCCAAGGCACCCTGTAGTACCTGGTGGACTTGGAGGACTACGGCCCGAGGAGCGGACGTCGGTGCCTGCCCGGGACATCCTGGATCCGGGACTTGTTCGGGACTTCAACCAACTATGTGGTGGTCCCCTTGGCTCAGCGGCTGGAGCCGCTCCTAGGGGGGGGGTACTGTCATGGTTCCACCTGTCATCAGAGGGCGGCAGAGACCGTCCTAGAGACATTAATGAGGTGTCCAATTTACTCATTATGATTTCCCTGTTAAAAGAAGTGTGTTTTCTTTTGTCCTTTGCAGAAGCTTGAATTGTTTGCCATGAGTGTTTGTCTCCTGAGTGAGTTTTCTAGACTTAGTGTTTGTTGTTTTTCCCAGTGTTATTGTGATCCTTCAGTACCTTTACTCAGTAAAGTATTATGTTTATCCTTAATCACTGATTCCTCGTCTGGTCTCTTCTCTGCACCTGGATCCAACCTCACCTTGTCACAGGCTACTAAATCCTTTCAGTCTGGAAAACCCCCCATTTTTATATATTCAAAGCTCCATTATTATCAAATGGTAGACTGTCAGGTACTCAGCAGGAAGGTCTGATTTCACAATTATCAAAACAAGACTGAGATGGCAAATATAAAGATCCAGTCTAAAAAAACTGGAGGCCTCTTATACTTCAATGTTTTGATGCTAAAATACTAGCGAAATGCATAGCACTCAGAATTAAAAAGGTTTAACAGGTATTGTTCATCCTGATTAGACAGGTTTTTTTTACATGGACGATACATTGCAGAAAATATACTTAAATATAACTTCTAAAAATAATAAAACAACATGAAACATCTAAGAAGCCAGGCCTGGTATTTATAGCGGATTTTGAAAAGGTAAGTAAGTAAGTAATAAAGTAAGACTGGATTTACTTATAAATACCTGGATTTTTTCAATTTCGGTGAGTCTCTTATAAAATGGGTAAAAGTAATGTATAGCAACCCCAGGTGTAAAATAGTAAACAGCGACTACTTCTCAGAGAGTTCTGAATTGTCAAGAGGAGTTAAACAAGGGTGTCCGCTGTCACCATATGTATTCATTATGGCCATTAAAATGCTAGCCATTAAAATCTGACCAAATAACAACATTAGAGGATTAGAAATCCAAGGCTTAAAAACAAAGGTGTCCATGTATCCTGGTGACTCAAGTGTTATATTAAGTCTGCAAGCTAAATCCCTGCAATGTCAAATTGAAGATCTAGAAAAATGTTGGACTAAAACCTAATTATGATAAGTGTACCATATTACTTATTGGAACTTTTACGCTTACCTTGCAGTTAACCTATACAATGGGCTGACGGTGAAGTAGACATACTTAATATTCCTATCACAAAAGATATGAGCTCTCCACAATGAATTTCAATAGAAAACTAGTAAAAATAGAACAGATCCTGCAACCATGGAGAGGTAAATACCTTTCTATTTATGGAAGAATTGCACTGATTTAACTCTTTAGTCATATCTCAGTTTATTCTTACTTATGGCGCTGCCTACTCCTGATGATTAATTTTTTAAATCATATGAGCAAAAACTATATCACTTTTTCTGGGATGCTAAACCAGACATGATAAACGTGCCTATCTATATAATGAATATGAACTGGGTGGGTTGAGTTATTAAATATAAAAGCATTAAACCTCTCTAAAAGCTTCACTTACGTAAACGTTTTACTTGAACCCTAAATAGTTCTCAAGTAGATTACTTAGAAAAGCTCATGCATTGTTTAAAAATGGCCTTTTTGCCATTGTGCCAATTAGTTTGAAAATTAAACCTTTTTCGAAAGTATCTCTCTTTTTCAAACAAGCATTGCAGAGCTGGTTGCAATTTCAATTTCATCCCCCTGAAAAGATAGAACAAATATTATGGCTGAACACAAATGTGCTGGTTAATAAAATTCCTGTATTTATGGAAAATATGTTTGAAAAGGGTATTTTGTACATTGGAATGGTAGATTTATGTATTTCATGGAGTTATCAGAATTGTATGGGAAGGTCTGCTCAATCCAAGATTACAACCAATTGATTACAAAAAATGGAGGAGGAATTAGGGAACTGGTCTGTCTGCCCAATATAAAGGATCAAAATTGGCGGAGGATTAAGTTAGTGTAAATAGGAAAGTATACCAATTTCATTTGAAGACCAGGATGTTGACAGCTGTGCCATACAGATTGCTAAATAGTTGGGAAGAGATTTTTGATGTACCGATTCCATGGTACAGGGTGTATGAGATATAGTCAGTGACGCCCGAGAGCAGTTTAGATTAAATTAGTGAATAACATATGTGTACATTTATTTTGCAATACGAAAGACTCACTGTTGTAATCGCTGCTAAAGGTACTTCTACAAAGTATTAACTCAAGGGTGTGAATAATATTTAGATAAGTATTCACACAAATACTAGATATTTCTGTATTTCATTTTCAATACATTTGCAAATATTTCTAAAAACATGTTTTCACTTTGTCATTATGGGGTATTGCGTGTAGAAGAGTGTGATTTAAAAAAAATGTTTATTACATTTTTAGTTCAGGCTGTAACACAACAAGTTGTGGAATAAGTTGAGGGGTATGAATACTTTCTGAAGGCACTGTATGTGAACATGAGTAGATTACAAACTATTAAAAGCATATAATACAATTGAAAAGAGAATTAGCAAAACTATATGCTCTCACCCGCTCTTTTACTTCTACCTCTTAACAACTTCCCATTTCACCATATCTTTTACTCAAAAAGTTAACTTACAATTAACCACTTTCAGAATTAAATAAAAAGCATTGAAACCACAAATTTAAAGATTGGTCCTAAAATATGTTAAATCCTCTTAAACAGTTTTGAAATAGTTTTCAATAGTGCAGTTTGGAAGGGCATTTGTTTTAATTGTTGTTTTATTAGGCTTGGACAACATATAAGTATACAACATTGATGATTTAAGTGCCTAAATAAAATAAGACTTTTGTAATATGACTAAACTAATCAAATGTAATTGTTGTTATACTACAATAGAATATTAAATAATGTTATTTTATCATTTGTGCAGGTAGTTTTCCCATTACATTTTCAAATGCACAAGCACTGCATTCATCACATACTTTTCACAAGACAATTTTTACTATTGCATGCATAACAAGACCTACAAACACTTTCAGACTAGATTTCACATAAATGGCGACATACAAAACAAAATACAGTTGTGTGTGAGCTCCTAAAAGCAGCAAGGGGGAATAAAAAAGCATATTTTTATGCAACGAAGAACAGACCATCCATGTACAAAATGCAGACAAAAAGAAAAGCACATAACATGAAAAACAACCCATTGATAGCAGACACTAGCGTCATCAGAACAGGGTGCTAGGATGAGACGAATAGACCATTGAGCCAAATGTTACAGTAAAATAATTTTGTAGCATTTCCCAAAAATCTGAAAGCTATAAAAATACATCTAAATGAGAACTTTCCCTAAAAGCTAAGATTAAAAGGCTATTGATGAACTCAATGACTGCATATTCTGATTCCAGCAGGCTAAACATTAGGTGCCAAGATTGTGTCACTATGTACAAACAAAGGAGACTGGCAGGTGTTAGTGTGTTAACGTTGTCGAGAGTCTTTCAAATGGAGATCTTTCTCTTCTTCATCCTTTTCCCTCTCTGTTGGATCAGTGATTTTCTCATCTAAGGAGAGCTCAGAAGATGGTGCTCCAGCGTTTGGGAGGAGAGCGGGACTTGGTCTCCTGTAAACAGAGGGAAGTAGAAGTAATTAATTAGATGACTGACTAAACTACACAACCAAAAGAGGAAATACAGAACTTTAAAGTGCTTGTCGTGGTTGGACGAGTGTCTCTGTATTCGATGGAAAGAAGGATTTCTATTTTCTATGAGATAAGATTGGGTTTGAAATTGTTATTTGTATTTATATGATTGTCAAATGTCACATTTTCAGAGAGTCATAGTTAGTACATACTCTCTGGAAATAGGTTTTAGGTAGGTATAAAGTCATCAATAAATAATACCATCAATAAAAATGAGTGATGCAATAGAGATTAAACTGAAAAAGCATTGATAACAAAAGACACCTCCCACTTTACAATTAATTTCCCTAATACTTATGTATTTACATGAAAATGGCATAGCCAGGTACAGTGTAATTACAGTGTTCTTACATAACTGTTTGCTTACTGTTATACCTGTTTATAACAATGTGTACCTACACTGTAATTACACTGTAACTACAATGTAAATATATAGAAACTCAACCAGTCAAGTTAGAAACATATAATTTTGTCCATTTAATTAGTTGCTGATGCACATGTTGTTAGATTAGTATGATGGCAAATAAATCTCAATGTATTTAGCTTTTTTGTGATTTTTATGTATAGATGAATAATGATTCAGGATGGATATGGCTAGGTTACATCTCTAATTTACTCACTGATTCATGATATCACCACTGTTGTTTTGAGAGGTAAACACAAACAAGAAATAAATGTTTATCAGGTGCAATCTTCAGAGATTGTAACGGTGTAGCGACAAGATAAACTTGGGACACAAACGTCCGGATGTCTCACCAGGTTGAAGATTTTGGACAGTGTTCCTTGGTCTCTGCGGCATCTGTGAGGTGACTTTGTGGCATCAGCACGCGGTGGCGTAGCCTAGAACAAGACACTTTATAAACACATGGAACATGGCTGGACCTGAAACCTTATCAGTGCTCAGTTCTCATTGGATGAAGTAGGGAGAGAGGACACCAAAATGGTGTTGAACTAGTAGTTATATTGAGTTTGAATATATTTTGATAAATACAATGGATATAAATGTTACATTACTACAATGCTCTTTTGCATTAAACCAAGATAAGTAATGTTGATATCAAAATCAATTGGCTTCGTTCAGTGATCTGTTACTGTAAATGAATGGTATGAATGAGACAGGAAGAGAGATAAATAAAGAATGCCTGTCACCAAGGGAGCAACCTTTAGGGGGAAAGATGGATGACAAAGGCATGCATTACTTCAGAACACAGATAACACAGAGAGCTGGTGAGGAGCACATGTCAATTCAATTCACACTGGACAGCTTACTCTATGGACACAGAGGAGTTGAATGAAGAAACATAGAAACACAGAAAGATTAGTGAGTCGCCATGAACAGAGAAGTGAGCAGAGATGAAAGCGTCTCAGACCAGTAAGGAAAGGAGGTAAAGAAGGAGGAAACTGTTGTACATAGACGTCCCTGAGTCTTTAACGGTTGCGGTTCAGAAATAGATGAGCAGTGTCAAAGTCATCCAGAAGCAGTGACAGAATTGAAGCGTCAGAAACACAAATCATAAGCTATAATGGCCCCACAGTCTAAGTTGCACTTTTCATTAGCCATTACTTTTCCAGGAAAACTGCATTCAACGTTGACGTATGACATTTTCCATCAGAGTAAAAATTGTAACATTTCAGGTAAACAATGTTTGTGCTTAGCAAAATGTAAAAAAAAAAAATAATATATATATATTGAATGATAACTCTCTTGAAGAATCACACAAGGGAAAGGATGCAGAGTTGCGAGAGTAAGAATTAAGTAAGAGGGAAGAACAACATATCAAAATGCTCACAGAACAACATTAGAGAAAGTCTTCAGACAGAGGGAGACATTGAGATGTCATTATTACACACAGGGCTGTCAAGTCAGCAGTGTTTTGGGGGTTTAAGATTGAGTTTGAATGACCTACCAAGCCCAACACATTCCTCCACTAGACATGAAAGAGAAAGACAGAGGATCAGGAAGATTCATGAAGACCTACTGGAGTAGCGCCTGTTACTATGACAACTGGAAATGTAGGCCCACTGTACTAGCTACCCAACTTGCACAGGCCCATGAAGAGACATAAGTCATGCACTGTAAAAAGCAAGGAACGTTTTAAAGCTAATTAACATTATTTTCATGACAGAGGCCTAAAGAAACTGTAACCACAGTAATTTATTTTTGAAAGGAGGCAATGGAACTCACCCTGGACTTAGGACGGGGAGAGGATGTCGCCTGAGGATACAGAGCACAACAAATGATAAGGTCCTATTCTATGAGTTCAAAGATGGAAACATGAGGACATTGGCTAATGGGTAAAACCCTTCGCAACACCAGAGAGTTTGATAAAAAATAGTACATTTTCAAGTTTTCAGCAGTGGTGCAGGCCTAGAGACACAACTTGTCTTGTATTAGATAACTACTTTTTAAAATTTACAATTAGTTTTTATAAACTAATAAAATACATGTTATAATAGATAAAAATACACTGAGGTAGTCAGTCTAAGATACTCACGCTCAAGCTTCTGAAGAAATGCATTACGGCATTCTCATTAGCCCGACGTCGAGGGGCTGGCTTGGGGGAGGTGGCATGACCCCGGAAGGATCCCTAAAGGTATAAACATTAGTCAAAGACTCACCAAAGTCTTACTGCTAACGTTGGACAATCAGGCTCAATGAAATGTCTACATGTTAATAGAGCACATGTTAATCTACTCCATAAACGTATTTGTATGCATGTATTTTAAATACAGTTTTCAACTTGAGGTGCCTTTCTGAACAGATTCTATGCTCTGTATTTCTTCATAATGTTTGTTTTCTTACATTGTCTGCTCAAGGGAATTATAAATTATACAGATTAGTATAAAAAAGGGCTGCATAACCAAATCCTCCCTCACATGAAGGTGACTAGGAGTTGTTTTTTAAATCTGTCTGACAAGAGGATTGCACTTCAATGGAAGATGTTCAAAACCTGTATAAAGAAACTCTTCTATAAAGTATAATTGGGCAGAAAGAAATTCAGATATCCAAGAAATTGGCAAAAAGTTAACCTCTCTAGAAGTACAACTTTACTACAGCAAGAAAATTCAGCCTGAATTCAAGCCTTTTCAAGACCCCTCCCTTCTTTGTAGGTGTATGCAGAGCACAACTACAGATGTAGGATCTTAATTTGATCACTCTTTTGCTAGAATTTTCCTGCACTGCAGATGAGCTTCGTGATTTAGAAACATTTCTGAAAACCCGCACTAACTCACAGTTATATTAACAGTATTGCACTTTGTAGCTTACTTTTGTCCAGCCTAACCACCGCTCAAGAAACATTATGGGCTAAACGTTCAAATCCAGTTGCTGCAGGATTATTTTGCTATGACAATACTGGTCAAATGAAGATCCTACATCTGTAACCCAAACTACAGCATTATGTTAATTTCTATTCTCATAGTTGTAAGTGTTTAACACAAGCACAGAGTAGAAAAGACTGGATATTCTTTCGGAATGTCTGTAAAGGGAAATTGCAGCAATTGTTCTGGTATTAAATGCATTTATATTGATAAAACATTACAAACAAATGCATAACACCAGGGATAAGCAGTTGTTGACCTGCCACCATCACTCTGCAATATGCCCCCCTTCTGTCGTTTTGGTTGCAATAAACTCTAGAGAAAATAAGCTGAAGATGAAGCTCAGAATCATTTGGGAGTGTTTGATCGACTTGCTCAGCTTTAGGAAAAAACATGAAACCTTCTAACCCGCAGAGGACCACCTGGTGTCTGATGCAGAGAGATCACATTATTCTGTTCACTATCAAGTCTTTACAGCTAAACCAATGGTGGTCAAAGTTTAATGAATTCAAACAAACTATGCTGTAGTTGTATATCATTTCAAAAGGTACATTCTCACACTTTCCAAATGAGTAAGCTTCTGGAGAGTGTGTATCAATGCATTTAGGACAGCAAACATCCAGTCAAACAACCCACAGCTATCCAGTTAGGAGTCAGTTCAATAAAAAACTGAAATTCAGTGGTAAATTAAAAAAGAAGTTTGGAACTAAAATAAGGGCTCTTTGGAATGTACTCGACATGATTCAGACTATTTAAAAAAATATATATATATATTGTACAATTTCAAAACATACAATCTACCTGCAGTGAAGCCGCTCAACATGTACATTACATTCAGTCATCTAGCAGACACTCCCAACCAAGTGCCCCACCCAAGGGCACATCGAGAGTCCTCCCACCAATTCAAATCTAGGACCTGAACCAATGACCTCTCGGCTACTGGCCCAAGCTCCCAACCGCCATTCCACCAACCATCCAAGATCCCCCACAGTTCCCCCGAGAGCTGCCCCTCAACCTGACTGTTGATTCTAGCTATTGCAATCATTTTTTTAAATGTATTTACTTAACTAGACAAGTCAGTTAAGAACAAGTTCTTATTTACAATGACGGCCTACCTACAAAGTCAGCCATAGTAGTACGGCACCCCTGGAGCAAATTAGGGTTAAGTGCCTTGCTCAAGGACACCGACAGAATACCTCGTCGGCTCAGGTATTCAAACCAGTGACCTTTGGATTAGTGGCCCAGCACTCTAATCGCTAGGCTACCTGCCGCCCAAAATTTGAGGAACTCTAACTGCAAATATATTTTAAGAGGTATGGCATTGATTTTTCAATGTTGGTCAAAAACATTAAAGACATGCCTCTGAACTTTGGCAACAAGTAAGTCTTTTTTAAACCTCCCACTTTGGGCTGGATGTGTCAATGTGTAGTTCATACATGCATAATCTACGAGCAGAATTACTGTTTTACCTCAATTAGCCACAAAATCCCTAGTTTGAAAGCGTCTGTTTACTGGAAGCTGTTTGGTGCCATTTACCCCCATGTGGGCCAGCCCCCTAGCAATTCGAGTTCCAGCCAATGAGCTTTAGCCCCTCAGAACAGCCTCAATTTGTTGGGGCACAGACTCTACAAGGTTTCGAAAGCGTTCCTTAAACATCTCTTGATACACACGTAAAACTGTTGAGCTTGACAAACCCAGCAGCGTTGCAGTTCTTGACACAAACCGGTGCGCCTGGCACCTACTACCATACCCCATTCAAAGGCACTTAAATCTTTTGTCTTGCCATTCACCTTCTGAATGGCACACAATCCATGTCTCAATTGTCTCAATACTTAAAATCCTTCTTTAACCTGTCTCCTCCCGTTCATATACACTGATTGAAGTGGATTTAACAAGTGACATTAATAAGGGATCATAGCTTTCACCTGGATTCACCTGATCAGTCTATGTCATGGAAAGAGCATGTTCTTAATGTTTTGTATACTCAGTGTGTGTGATGTAGTACGCCATTTTCGGGGACCACTTTTGGCTCATGAATGCTACTTTCAGAACTACTCTCTTCAAGAGATTGTCAGAAAATAAATTTAAAGTCTATTCCTATTAATCAAAGATAATTCCTTAGCGGATCTATAGCTAGCCTAAAAAGGAGATTCCTCAACAACATGGTGAAACAATGCCAAACAATCTGGACAGCAAGTAGTCCATTTGATATTTTCAGTTTGGGTTTATGTATTTGTACAAGGCAGCAGCTACTCTTCCTGGGGCCCAGCAAAATTAAGTCAGTTATATACAATAAAAAAAAAAAATTACATTACATTTCACAACAGATTTCACAACACACTAGATCTAGAATAGAAATTAAATCTTACCAATTATCTGAGATTATTACATTACATCAGGTATTCTAGCGCTACAATTATTTTAGCTCTGCACAATAAATAAATCACCTATTTTCAAAGAATCTCTCTCTTGACTGCAGACTTCAACACGAAAACTGGACAGATCCATCCTTACCATGGTCATGTTAGACCTCTATAGACTGGAAGAGTCTTGGTGAGGCCATTGGTCATGACAGTTGGTAACTCCAGATGCTCACCTTGCTCACTTTCTTTTTGTCGCCTCCAAAGAAAGTGCTAATTTGATCCATCAGGCCAGGGGCCTTCTTCCTCCTGCTCAGTCCGAAAGAGCTTTGCCCTGAGCTACTCGCTGTGGTCATGCTGGATAGTGGTTAGGTTGGGTGGGGTTGACCGTTCTGTATCTGGGAGTAAGACTTCTTGAAAACAATCCAAACCAACTCTGTAAACGCTCTGCTATCGCTCCTCAGATACTTTTCTATCCGTCTGACGTTGGATGGGCAGTGTTTGAAGGTGTCATCCCCGTGCCCCAATGCACCATGGGAGATGAGGCGGGTCAGGTGGGGGTAGGCGGCCACAGTGGCATCCATGGTGCTGGTCTGACTCCAGGCATTCTTTGGCCCCTCAGTGCCTGTGGAGTCAGTCACTACCGCCCTCTGCATGGGCCAGCCATTGTTCTCTGCCTCACCAAGCCGTTGGAACAACAAGGGTTATCTATGAGCCTGAACTAGGGCCCTGATGCATAAGTCTCCAGCACTGTGAAGCCATTGTTGAAATGGACCCCATATATCTTTTTGATTGATTATATTCAAATAGGATTTAAATTAGCCCTGTTTTCCATATGGCGTTGACTAGAAAAGGAAACACCCAAATGCTAACTAATGTTCAAACATATGGAAATTGAAACAAACTATTTTATAGAGACATTTAATTTAATTTTTTTATTTCACCTTTATTTAACCAGGTAAGTCAGTTGAGAACAAGTTTTCATTTGCAACTGCGACCTGGCAGTTAATCACACATAATCACAAGTACACAAAAGTTATGGTCAGCTATGGAAAGAGCTTCGACCTCCGTTACTGTAAATATTACAGTATGTGACTCTTCTTATAATGTGTTTGCAAGGATTGCCTCATTAATGTGTTGTTTTAGGATTGCCTCATTATCTTTCCAACCCCCATTGTCACACTGTTGTCTTAACAGATCTGTAGGTCTGATATCTGATTGGAGGATAACTTTAGAGTAATGATATTGGTCAACAACTCAGATGTTATAAAAGGGTCTTAGATGTATTGTTTTTTTGTTCCTGAACTGCTGTGGTGAGATAATTTCTTTCTTTCTCCCATGAGCTATGGGCTGTGACTCAAGCCATGGTTCTCTCTCTCTCACTCTCTCTCACTCTGACCATGCTTAGAATAAAGCCTTGTAATGCTTGTTAATGCTTTGTAACTTAAGCTTTAGCCTTTTACGTGAATCCATTTATTTTACAAAGTAATTAAATACACTTGTATTTAGAATTCCTTTCTCAGACATTTCTTTATTGCCTATTACTGTAACTCAGCTATAGTCTCTTGCATATTTTAATTATCTTTAAGGAGTCAGATACAAAATGTAATAGGCTAATTGCTTAGTCTTATCATCATAATATAAACATATCAAATATTACCCCACTACAGTAAATGGTGACCCCGACATACTCTTTCATTAGGAACTTGTGGGTTATATTGATAACATTTGTAAATGGCTACTTCCGACTTGATATATCTTACGAATACTTTGGACTAAAATTGAGTTTATTCTATTAGATTCTCCAATATCTAACGAATACGTAGTTTATGTGATGGCAACAGATATTTCAGAGTTATGGCAATCGACTTGTATTAATGAATTGATCAAATGGTTTCACATTTTATTTGACTAGGGATGTAATGATGAAGAACAATGATGAAGGCCAATGATGAAGATGCTTCTAGCGACTTGCTGGCGCTGAGGCCCAGCGTGATGACTCAATCAGACCATCTGGGGGCTATCACAGGGGTCAAACACAGCATATCTGTAGCAATCTCGAGGAAGCGACATTCCTACAGAAGTCCTGGGGTCACCGATGCCAGGAGAGGTATGAAGACTGGTGAAACTTGAATCGACAAAATTAATGTTACTGTGTGAATTAAATTGTCATGTATGGATTGTTTTAAGAGTTCATAAAGACCTATGCATTTTGATATGTTTTATTGTCTTGTAAGTGCTATGGAATTAATGTTACAGATAAACTGTTCATCTGTATGTCAGAAGGCAGATAGTTCAAAGTGGAGCGTACATGGGTGTGCTCTTATCATACGGGGTTGAGGTGTGGTGATTAAATTAGAGAATGCGTGTGAAGTTTTATGCCTTTTGTTTTAATGTTTTGGGAAATGCAAAGTGATGTTAATTAGACGATCTCATGTACGTTTGTATAGCATAGTGGTGAATTTTCTATGCTGTTGAGACTATTTTGTATTATTTTTATAGTCAAGATCTCTGGTATGTACCATTGAAAGGCTCTGATCATAGGGAAGCCTTTGCTCCTCTAGTTGTCTATGGTCAGAGCCTGACCAATCTAGGTTTTCTGTTTCTATGTTGGTTTTGTGTTGGTCCCCAATTAGAAGCAGCTGCTTTGCATTGTCTCTAATTGGGGGCCATATTTAGTTGTGTTTCCACCTGTCTTTCGTGGATCATTGTTTGGTTTAGTGCTGTTAAGCCTACTGATTGATATGTTCATCGTGTTTGTTATTTTGTGCCTATTGATTTAATAAATAATCATGTCGCACTACTTCAGCACTTTTCTAATTATTCTTATTACATAACTGTAACAAATCGGATTACTTTTAAATGATTGCAAACCTTAGTCCTCACATTTCTGAGTAATATTCCTTGAATTATTATTTGATTAACTGTCTAATGGTAAATATCATTCACAAAACACATATATGCTTGGCCTGTAACTGTGCATCTCTGAACTAAGGTTAACTCAATCATTGAAAGCTAGGACATTGATTGCAAGGTATTAGCTCCTTGTCCATTAGCCTCTTAATAACTGCATAACTGTCAGGCTCTGGCCATAGAGAAGCCTATTTGCTTCTCTATGTAGCTATGGTCAGAGTCTGACAGTGTCGTTCTTTTCTGTTTCTGTGTGGGGTTTGGGTTGGATCCCTAATTAGAGGCAGCTGCTACGCATTGTCTCTAATTAGGGATCCCATATATGTTGAGTCTGTCCTTCACTCGGGTGTGGGTCGTTATCGATATATGTCGCAGTCACGGTTAAAAGTAAGTGTGCCTTTTTGTTACGTCCGTTTCATTTCGTGTTGGTTTAGGTAAACGTGACGTTTGTATGGCAGTTTTGTTTGAGTTCGTACTTTTGGATTGTTTTACATATATACATAGTATTAATATATAATAAAACAATGTCGAACTCTGAGTGCGCTGCGTCTTGGTCTCTCCACATCCCATCTCGTGACAGAACGACCCACCACACTGAGACCAAGCAGCGCAACTGGGGAAAGACTAACTCAGAGGAGTTGGTACCTATTCCCACATGGCCTAGGGTGAAGCCTGAGGACCGGGGTAGATTCATGAAGCAATGGAGGAGGATGGAGTAGGCAATGGCTGTGAGCACCACACCATCGGTGCGCGGCCAGAGCCCGGAGAGGCTGAAAAAGGGGAATCCCACTTCGTATGCCCACAGATCTGGATCGGGAGCGGCCAGAGGGCTTCGATGAATACCCGGAGGAGGAGCAGACGAGGTGGTGGAGAGCCTGGAATGCTCTTCCTCTGGAGACGCAGATGGATCCGCTGGTTGTACAGGCGTTGGAGGACTTCAAGCGCCAGATGACTCTTGTGGCGAGGCGTATGGTTGGACCGGAACCTCCAGCGAAGGTCAGCGTCCCAGCACCTCCAGCGAAGGTCAGCGTCCCAGTGCCAGAGCAGTCCGCTCCACCGGTACCCAGTCCGGGTTCAGCCGTCTGCTCCGCCTCAGTGCCAGAGCAGTCCGCTCCACCGGTACCCAGTCCGGGTCCAGCCGTCTGCTCCGCCTCAGTGCCAGACCAGTCCGCTCCACCGGTACCCAATCCGGGTCCAGCTGTCTGCTCCGCCTCAGTGCCAGAGCAGTCCGCTCCACCGGTGCCCATTCCGGGTCCAGCCGTCTGCTCCGCCTCAGTGCCAGAGCAGTCCGCTCAACCGGTACCCATTCCGGGTCCAGCCGTCTGCTCCGCTCCAGGGCCAGAGCAGTCCGCTCCACCGGTACCCAGTCCGGGTCCAGCCGTCTGCTCCGCCTCAGTGCCAGACCAGTCCGCTCCACCGGTACCCAATCCGGGTCCAGCCATCTGCTCCGCCTCAGTGCCAGAGCAGTCCGCTCCACCGGTGCCCATTCCAGGTCCAACCGTCTGCTCCGCCTCAGTGCCAGAGCAGTCCGCTCAACCGGTACCCATTCCGGGTCGGGGTTGTTTTCCCCGCTCCATGGCCGGAGCCGGTTTCCCCACCGGGGCCCAGTCCGGGCCCGGTTGTTTTCCCCGCTCCATGGCCGGAGCCGTTTACCCCACCGGGGCCCAGTCCGGACCCGGTTAAATGTCCCGCTCCATGGTCGGAGCCGTTGGCCCCACCGGTGCCCAGTCCGGGCCCGGTTGTTTGCCCCGCTCCATGGCCGGAGCCGTTTGCCCCACCGGTGCCCAGTCCTGGCCCGGTTGTTTTCCCCGCTCCATGGCCGGAGCCGTTTGCCCCACCGGGGCCCAGTCCGGGCCCGGTTGTTTGCCCCGCTCCATGGCCGGAGCCGTTTACCCCACCGGTACCCAGCCCGGGACCGGTTATAAGAAAGGGGCATGGGACAAAACTGTCCACTTCGCCGGGGCCAGAGCCGCCCCCGATGGACTAGTCTTCCCTCCCATTTACCCCCCCTTGTTTTGTGTGTTTGTTTTTTTTGGCGTCCGGGAGTCCGCACCTTGGGGGGGGGGGTACTGTCAGGCTCTGGCCATAGAGAAGCCTATTTGCTTCTCTATGTAGCTATGGTCAGAGTCTGACAGTGTCGTTCTTTTCTGTTTCTGTGTGGGGTTTGGGTTGGATCCCTAATTAGAGGCAGCTGCTATGCATTGTCTCTAATTAGGGATCCCATATATGTTGAGTCTGTCCTTCACTCGGTGAACGTGACGTTTGTATGGTAGTTTTGTTTGAGTTCGTACTTTTGGATTGTTTTACATATATACATAGTATTGCAAGGCTCGCAACCTTGATATACTCACTGGACATGATTATGGGCCTATAACATTCAAATGATAATGGAGTCAGATGGTATATCATAGTAGATTCATCGACCCCTGCACTCATTCTGTCATCCTCAGACAAAGTGAATTTTCACTATTCTACACTGGCAATATGCTAGCATGCATAAGAAAATAATCTAAGATGTTAATTCTAGAGCTTTATGTGTTTTTACTCAGGAAAAAGGAATTGCGACAACAAAAGAGTATGATTTGACTAGGTAATTTTCTACGTGACGCGTAGAGTGATTTTGCGCATTCACGCTACTCTCTAGTATGCCAGCGGGCCAAGCTACCAAAATAGCTCCCATTGCAGCGATTGAGACAGGTACAGAGATTAATCCCAAATAGTTTTGGAGTTTTTATTTTAAAATATACTATCCTATATGATGCAGTGATCTTTGATATATTTTGTATTCATCTGACTGATTTGATAAAACTACATCTGAAGTTGCTATTGACCAATCAAATAGTTATGTTTGCTCTTATAAAGAAGAATGGAGCATTCCTTTCTAGCTTGCTTGCAGGAAAGGTGTTTCCTAAGTACATTTGCATATCTAAATAAGACAATGCTACCTGCCAAAAGGACACTTCTGAAGTGATGCTACTAGAACTGTGAACTGCTGGTCTGATTGTCAACAGTGACTACAGTGCTGGCCATCCGGTTTTTAATACAGAATCAGATGTGTTCCAGGGAGGATTATGTAGGGCAGCCCCCAAAGTGATTCTTCTTATTAATTGTATGCAAGGATTCCTCTGTGTTGCCTCATCTCTCCAACCAAAATTGACACGCTTCTGGTTATCAAATCAATGTCAAGCCTCTGGCTTCTCTATGGTTGTCAAGGTCAGGGCCTGACAAGAGAACTCTATGAGTCTTTATGGTGGTTTTGTGTTGGTCCCCAATATGAGGCAGCTCCTATGCGTTGTCTCTAATTGGGGACCCTTTTTAGTATGTATGATTTCCCACATGCCTTGTGGTTCATTATTGTTTGTTAGTGTTTTGTTCCTTGTGAGCGCACACTCCAGTTACGGTCGTGTTCTCTCTCATTTTGTTGTTTTAGTTCAAGTTCGCATTTGATAAATATGTCAAATGGTTACAGAGCTGCACCTTGGTCTTTCCTCACACCACATCGTGACAATCAAACTGTATTTGTCACATGCGCCGAATACAACAGGTGTAAACCTTGCCGTGAAATGCTTACTTACAAGCCCTTGACCAACAATGCAGAGTTTTTAAAAAAGTAAGTAAGAAAATATTTGCTAAAAAAACAAATACAAAATAAAATAAAGTAAAAAAATGAACACAATAAAATAACAATAACGAGGCTATATACAGGGGGTACCGGTACTGAGACAATGTGTGGGGGTACAGGTTAGTTGAGGTAATTTAGGTAATATGTACATGTAGCTAGGGGTAAAGGGACTATTCATAGATAATAAACAGCGAGTAGCAGCAACGTAAAAAAGGGGGTCACTGCAAATAGTCTGAGTAGCCATTTGATTAACTGTTTAGCAGTCTTATCGTTGGGGGTAGAAGCTGTTAAGGAGCCTTAGACTAGGTGCACCAGTACCGCTTGCCGTGCGGTAGCAGAGAGAACAGTCTACGACTTGGGTAACTGGAGCTTTCCTCTGACACCGCCTGGTATAGATGTCCTGGATGGCAGGAACCTTGGCCCCCGTGATGTACTGGGTTGTATGCACTACCCTTTGTAGCGTCTTGTGATCAGATGCCAAGCAGTTGCCATTGCAAACGGTGATGCAACCAGTCAAGATGCTCTCAATGGTGCATCTGTAGAACTTTTTGAGGATCTGGGGACCCATGCCAGGTATTACAGACTCGGTCAGGGAGAGGTTGAAAATGTCAGTGAAGACACTTGCCATTGATCAGTGCATGCTCTGAGTACGTGTCCTTGTAATCCGCCTGGCCCTGTGGTAAATGTTGCCTTTTGAATGTTGACCTGTTTAACATCGGCTACAGCTACGGAGAGCGTGATCGGAACAGCTGGGGCTCTCATGCATGGTTCAGTGTTTCTTGCCTCGAAGAGAGCATGGAAGGCATTTAGCTCGTCTGGTAGGCTCGCGCCACTGGGCAGCTCGCGGCTGGGTTTACCTTTGTCATCCGTAATAGTTTGCAAGCCCTGCCATATCCGACGTGCATCAGAGCTGGTGTAGTAGGATTCAATCTTAGTCCTGTATTGACCCTTTGCTTGTTTGATGGTTCGTCGGAGGGCATAGCGGGATTTCTTGTAAGTGTACGGATTAGTGTCCCACTCCTTGCAAGGAGCATCTCTAGCCTTTAGCTCAGTGCAGATCATGGCTTCTGGTTGGGATATGTACGTACGGTCACTGTGGGGACGACGACATCAATGCACTTATTGATGAAGCCCGTGACTGATGTAGTATACTCCTCAATGCCATCGGATGAATCCTGGAATATATTCCAGTCTGTGCTAGCAAAACATTCCTGTATCTTAGCATCCACTTCTGTCTTGAGCAAGTTACTGGTACTTCCTGCTTGAGTTTTTGCTTGTAAGCAGGAATCAGGAGGATAGAATTCTGGTCAGATTTGCAAAATGGAGGTCGAGGGAGAGCTTTGTACGCGTCTCTGTGTTTGGAATAAAGGTGGTAGAAATGAGGTCAAACGGATTTCCTGCATTAAAGTCCCCGGCCACTTTGAGCGCCGCTTCTGTGTGAGCATTCTCTTATTTGCTTATGGCCTTATACAGCTTGTTGAGTGCGTTCTTAGAGCCTGCATCGGTTTGTGGTGGTAAACAGCTGCAAAAAATATAGCTGAAAACACTTTCGGGAAAGAGTGTGGTCTACAGCTTATCATGAGGTACTCTACCTCAGGCAAGGAAAACCTCAAGGCTTCCTTAATAGGCTTATAGCAGAGGTTCGGTTGTCTTTACAGGTATGTAGGTCTGATATCTGATTGGAGGATAACATTCCTGAAATGCTGTGGTTAGATGCAGTATCTCTCTCTCTCTCTTTCTTTCTCTCCCTCTCCCATGGGCAATGTGCCATGGCTCAAGTCATGGTTTCTTCGTCTCTCTCTCTGACTATGCTTATAATAATGCCTTGTAATGCTTGTTAATACTTTGTAACTTAAGCTTTATGCCTTTTACGTGAATCCATTTATTTGACAAAGTAATTAAATACACTTGTATTTAGAATTCCTTTCTCAGACATTTCTTGATTGCCTATTACTGTAACTCAACTATAGTCTCTATAGTCAGATAAACATTTTAATAGTCTAATTGCATAGTCTTATCACGGGTCGCATGTGAGGTAAATATAATATACATATAAAATATTACCCCACTACAGTATTCTCCCCCTCAAATCTGAACAGACACAAACACTCTACCTACTTATATATTTAATAAATCATTAGAAAGTTCAATGCATTTAATAAGTAATGATATTTATTCATGCTGTTTAGTCAATGCAATATTGAAGTTTACCAAATAATGTTTGTCAAACTTGATTTTATTGTTTTTACCTATAGAAGCTGCAGCAGCTGTGAAACAAGGCTGATTCTGTAGCGCGGGGAGTTGTGTTAGAAAACACCCTAGAATTAGCATATTCATATTTTGGAACAGATGCCTTTTGTTTTGGTGGTTATTTTTGTTGAACAAGGGAAGCTATGTCAAGATATGGTTTTACAATGATAGGTCGAGGAAATTCCAAATATTTAATATAATTTTAAAGCTAAACAGGTCACAATAGAAAATATTGACTTAGTAGGATTAACCTGCAATGGCCTCAAATACTACTTTCACATAACTCACTCCGGTGATTGAAGGTGTCTAAAGTTTCTGTTTTCAGACCTCTGCTCTGCACACCAAAGCAGATAATAACTTTGACAAAGTGGAATCTCTGAGTGTTGTGAAACATCAGAAGAACAGATAAAATAAAACACATTCATCTCAACTAGTCTAGTATAGAAATGCAGCAAGCTTCATTTTCCCCAATACAGTTCGAAAGAACTACACATCGTATGCCATGTCAAAGAAAGCTATTATCCTTTAGCCTGACACATAGGCCTATAAACTGAAGGTAGGAGGTGTCAAACTAAATCTTCACAATGCTAATTGTTCCCTGCATGCTGGTCATGACAGTGAAAACTCCATGAGAACAACAGACTGTGGCTTGCACAACAGTTCATTCAAACTGTTACAGTTTATTCTATAAGGACCAGACTCACTGACACTGTAGAACAAACCACATAGGAACCATGAAGGAATGTGAGAAAGAGTTAGAGAATTCAATAAAGTTATGCTATTCCATAGTTATGCTGTTCATTTGTGAACACATTGCTTCTTTTACTAAACATGTGCCTCCTTACTATGTGGCCTAGATGGTGCCTAAATAGTAGCACGGTTTTAATGGCTTTTGGCCACTATAAATGGAGTACACTTGGAGGGAGACATGTTTGTCCATTATGCAATGTCTACAGTAGTCCATCTGTTTTGTCAGGGAGGGTCTCTGAACAGCGCCCACAGACCTGACAGAGATAGAAAGCAGGAATGCACAGAGTGGGTCGACTGTACTGCATGTGCCCTCGTGTCCAGAAGACTCTTGGCTTTGTCCCTCCAGTTTGAAGGCAGAGAGAGACTGCAGGGGAAACAATACGGGCCATGGAGGAAGATAACCTTGAACCACGAGAAGAATGTAGATCTAGACACCCACCTGGGGTAGCAGCTGAGAATCTGAAAATCTGCTACTTCACAAGGCATTGTGTTGCCACTGTGCCTTAGGAGCCCACCAGCCAGGGAGACAGCTCTCCCCTGTTTCATCACGTGTGGCTGGTGAAAGAGAATATAGGAGTTTGTTTGGTAGGCCTCTTATTACAACAGCAGTTACTGGTTGTAACTTAAACATACTGTATCACTACAGAAAACAATAACACAAACAGCAGCAAGGCTGTGAATGGTACTGTGACATATTTAGGGGCTCGTCCATTGTAACAGGTTGGTTCTTGGAAATTATTAAGTTAAGTCTCCAAAATCATAAACTAAAACACATTATCATTTGAAACTCAAAGTCTTGACTGACCATTAGGTCTGTAATTATAACTGGGATTTCAAATGATAAACTTGATAAGAGATATTCATGTACTGTATAACTGTCATCAGTCTGTTATCATGAGTACAATAATGTCACAACTCTAAGAAGTGCTGAGGAATTTCTTTGTCTTCTATTTGCACAGTTTTTTTTTCTCATAGCGTCTTATAGTAGCAGCAGGGGGGAAAGGTGTTGTCGTGCCCTCTTCACGACTGTCTTGGTGTGTTTGGACCATGATAGGAACTTGAAACTCTAGACCAGCTCCACTACAGTCCCATCGATGTGAATGGGGGAGTGTTTGGCCCTCCTTTTCCTGTAGTCCACAATCATCTCCTTTGTCTTGCTCACGTTGAGGGAGAGGTTGTTGTCCTGGCACCACACTGCCAGGTCTCCGACCTCCTCCCTATAGGCTGTCTCATTGTTGTTGATGATCAGGCCTACCACCGTCGTGTCGTCTGCAAACTTAATGATGGTGTTGGAGTCGTACTTGGCCACGCAGTGCTGGGTGAACAGGGATTACAGGAGGGGGCTAAGCACGCACCCCTGAAGGGCCCCCGTGTTGAGGATCAGCGTGGCAGATGTGTTGTTGCCTACCCTTACCACCTGAGGACGGCCCGTCAGGAAGTCCAGGATCCAGTTGCAGAAAGATGTGTTTAGTCCCAGAGTCCTTAGCTTAGTGATGAGCTTTGTGTGCACTATGGTGTTGAACGCTGAGCTGTAGTCAATGAACAGCATTCTCACATAGGTGTTCCTTTTGTCCAGGTGAGTAAGGGCAGAGTGGAGTGCGATTGAGATTGCGTCATCTGTGGATCTGTTGGTGTGGTATGAGAATTGGAGTGGGTCTAGGGTTTCCGGAATGATGGTGTTGATGTGAGCCATGACCAGCCTTTCAAAGCACTTCATGGCTACCGACGTGAGTGCTACGGGCGGTAGTCATTTTTAATAAATACAAATACAAATCAACAATACAAATAAATACAATTACTATCATACAAATGAAGACCCTCAATATTTATTGGAAAGGAGAATCAAGCTCATCACTGTGCACTTTCACCACCCAGTGAAGTTCAACATGATTTAATCTGTGCATGCTAGCCTAATGTGCATATTCGGAGGACCACACAACATAGCATCGCGTAATTTGCCTCGACAATATCAACGATTGAGCAAGAAATCGTTTCCACCGCAATTTTTTGCATAATTCATTTTACCGACACAAAAAGATCCTACCATGTCAAACAAATAAATTGTTTGTCGACATTTCGGAAATTGCATCGACACTTCCCATTTCCATTTCCGTGTTCTGGTAGGATGCATGGGGAGTGAGTAGCTCCGTTTTGTACCGACAAAACTGTGGTTATATGTAGAAGCCTCTAAAATCGACAGATCAACATATCCCCAAGCAACTGGGAGAGAGTGAGTGGTCAGTTATGTACAACCACGAACCAGTCAATTGTTAAAGCAGTGCGGCGACACGAATCCAACAAGTCATGGCTTCCCCCATAGAAAAAGACAAGGAGCGACTTGGAGACGCAAATGACAGTAATGAACAGCTAAAGGATATCCCCCAAAAAAGTGACGTAAAATGCTCTCAATGAACACCAAAACACACAAACGGCTACAATCTGTTGTTAAAAAAGTAGATTTGCTTGAAAAGAAAGTTGAGTCTATGGTTTCAGACATGGACATGAACATAGAAGGCATGCGCGTGAATGAACAAGACAACTACATTTGCCTTGTGGAAACAAAGTTGCAAACTTTAGAAGATTAATTGGACCAGCAAGAAAACAGAATGAGACGAAACATAAAAATATTGTCCTGTGTGGAGGCGCATGCGCTTACCGATAGGACGCATGGGGTGAGAGTAGCTCCATTTTGTACCGACAAGACTGTGGTTATATGAAGAAACCAGACAACATAGTTTAAAGTAAGCCTTTAAAATCAATAGATCAATATATCACCAAGTAACCGGGAGAGAGTGAGCGGTCAGTTAATTACAACAGCGAACCAATCTGTGAGTAAAGCGGCGCTGAGACTCAAGCCCAACACGCCATGGCTTCCCTTAGAGGAAAAGACAAACAAGAACTTGAAGATGCAAATGAGAGCAGCGAACAGCTGAAGGATATCTAGGAAAACTTAGCTAAAATGTTCTCAATGCTCACCAAAACATAGCTAAAATGTTCTCAATGCTCACCAAAACATAGCTAAAATGATCTCAATGCTCACCAAAACACAGCTAAAATGTTCTCAATGCTCACCAAAACATAGCTAAAAGGCTCTCAATGCTCACCAAAAGAAACACACTGTTACAATCTGTTGTTAAAAATGTTGATTTGCTCGAAAGGAAAGTCTATCGAGTCATATACAGTATGCATATACAGGGCCGGCGAGTGGATTAACAAGACAGCAAAACTTCAGAAGATGAACTGGATCAGCTAGAAAACAGATTGAGACAAAATAATATGACAATACTGTCTTTAACGGAGGACAAGGAAAAAGGGGACCTTTCCAGCTACGTGATCAAGCTGATATCAAAGGAGCTAGGCGTGGATGTGTAAGGTCCAGGGCCAGTCCATTTGAACAACTCCAGGACCATTGAGATTATCATTCCCCTAATATTAGATCAAATACAAACAGGATCTATTGTTTTACCAGGTGACCTAAATCACACGTTTGATAAGATTAACAGAGTAATAAGACTTAAGGAGCCTCCAAAGAGGCTGAAAAATGTAATCTCTACAAATAATTTACAGGACACGAAGTTTACTATTCCCAACTACAAAATACTATATATTTTTTCTCAAAGTAAGAAAAGCTATTGACTACTATTGTTTAATTTACTGGATTCAAAAATGTATGATATAGTGATATCGGATCCTTCTCTGGCATCATGCTTAATTACACCAATAGAAAATACAATTAGCGACCAAAATTGTATTAAATATGTAAATGATAAATTTTAGACATAGAGGATAGAGAAAAGCCGACCCCGATATAATTTGGGATGCTTTTAAGGCGTACATTATGGGAATGATAATCTCATCCTCTTATAAAGTTAAATATGATTTATAAATTCAAATTATTAAAATAAAATCACTATATTAGAAAAAGCCCATAAAAAAATGTAATGTCTGAACTGAAGCAGGAATACGATATTCTACTTCTGAAGAGATCCAGCCACTATACTGCCCTACCAAGCAAAAAGGCAGTAACTGCTCATTTGGTCGAAAATGAGTTAATGTAATTTATGCTACATTAAATACATGCTTAATCATGTGGACAAGTATCCTGCCTCTATTGTATTGAGTTTTGGAGAAAATGGGGGTCATGTTAGCAGTAACTGCATAAGGTTACTGTGAAACCAAGGCAAATAAAAGCAATTTTTCTCAGTTCCACGTTATGAGCAGTTGCTGCCTTTTTGCTTGGTAGGGCAGTATAGGTTAAACTCAAATAAAGCATACTACTTAATGTCAAATAAACCTGGTAAATATCTCACAGCTCTCACAAAATGAATACATGCTAAACCAGTTATAATTTTAAAAGATAACGATACAAAAGCGGTAATTAGAAAAAAAAATGTGATTAATGACAATTTTAAAAGTTAATATGAAAATATATTTAAATCAGAATGAAACACTGGGATGGATCCTATAACCTTCTTAGACTCAACAACTCTAAAGCAACTATCAGCAGACAAAAAAAATATTATTAAAAACATAAATCACCCAAGAAGAAATATTAGATACTGTTAAAATATTCGAATGGTGAAAATCACCAGGAATAGATGACTTTCCCATAGAATTCTATTCACGATATTGGGACAAAGTAGCCTCCCTATTTACACAAATGGCAACACAAGTCACTTAATTCAGCACTTCCTAGTTCCATGTATCAAACAGTTAATTGATAGGTTGATACATATACTTTCAGTTATATTAAAACTGTTATAGTTATAGGAAAATCAGTTATAGGAAAATCTGAAGAGTTTTTTCATTTTTTTTTTCACCTTTATTTAACCAGGTAGGTCAGTTGAGAACAAGTTCTCATTTGCAACTGCGACCTGGCCAAGACAAAGCAAAGCAGTGCGACAAAAACAACACAGAGTTACACAGTAAACAAACATAGTCAAAAACACAATAGAAAATCTATATACAGAGTGCAAAATGTAGTGCAAAATGCAGTAAGGTTAGGAGGTAGGACAATAAATAGACCATAGTGGTGAAATAAATTACAGATTATCATCATTAACACAGGAATGAAGGATGTGCAAATTATGATGTGCAAATAGAGATACTGGAGTGCAAGATTTGTGAAAATAACAAAAATAAATATGGGGATGAGGTAGTAGTGTGGGCTATTTACAGAAGGGCTATATACAGGTGCAGTGATCGATAAGCAGCTTTGACAGCTGATGCTTAAAGTTAGTGAGGGAGATAGGAACCTCTAGCTTCAATGATTTTTGCAATTCGTTCCAGTCATTGGCAGCAGCGAACTGGAAGGAATGGCGGCCAAAGGAGGTGTTGGCTTTGGGGGTGACCAGTGAGATATACCTGCTGGAGCGCATGCTACAGGTGGGTGTTGCTATGGTGACCAGTGAGCTGAGATAGGGCGGGGATTTACCTAATAAAGACTTATAGATGACCTGGAGCCAGTGGGTTTGGCGACGAATATATAATGAAGGCCAGCCAACGAGAGCATACAGGTCGCAGTGGTGGGTAGTGTATGGGGCTTTGGTAACAAAACGGATGGCACTGTGATAGACTACATCCAATTTGCTAAGTAGAGTGTTGGAGGCTAGTTTGTAAATGACATCGCCGAAATCAAGTATCAGTAGGATAGTCAGTTTTACAAGGGCATGTTTGGCAGCATGAGTGAAGGAGGCTTTGTTGCGAAATAGGAAGCCAATTCTGGATTTAATTTTGGATTGGAGATGGTTGATGTGAGTCTGGAAGTTGAGTTTACAGTCTAACCAGATGCCTAGGTATTTGTAGGTGTCCACGTATTCTAAGTCGGACCCGTCGAGAGTAGTGATGATAGTCCGGTGGGCGGGTGCTGGCAGCGTTCGATAGAAAAGCATGCACTTAGTTTTACTAGCGTTTAAGAGCAGTTGGAGGCCACGGAAGGAGTGTTGTATGGCATTGAAGCTTGTTTGAAGGTTAGTAAACACAGTGTCCAAAGAGGGGCCAGATGTATACAGAATGGTGTCATCTGCGTAGAGATGGATCAGAGAGTCACCAGCAGCGAGAGCGACATCGTTGATGTATATAGAGAAAAGGGTTGGCCCAAGAATTGAACCCTGTGGTACCCCCATAGAGACTGCCAGAGGATCGGACAATAGGCCCTCCGATTTGACACACTGAACTCTGTCTGCAAAGTAGTTAGAGAACCAGGCAAGGCAGTCACTTGAGAAACCAAGGCTGTTGAGTCTGCCAATAAGAATGCGGTGATTGACAGAGTCAAAAGCCTTGGCCAGGTCGATGAAGACGGCTGCACAGTACTGTCTTTTATCGATGGCGGTTATGATATCGTTCAGTACCTTGAGCGTAGCTGAGGTGCACCCATGACCAGCTCGGAAACCAGATTGCATAGCAGAGAAGGTACAGTGGGATTCGAAGTGGTCAGTTATCTGTTTGTTAACTTTCGAAAACTTTAGAAAGGCAGGGCAGGATGGATATTGGTCTATAACAGTTTGGGTCTAGAGTGTCTCCTCCTTTGAAGAGGGGGATGACCGCGGCAGCTTTCCAATCTCTAGGGATCTCAGACGATACGAAAGAGAGGTTGAACAGGCTAGTGATAGGTGTTGCAACAATTTTGGCTGATAATTTCAGAAAGAGAGGGTCCAGATTGTCTAGCCCAGCAGATTTGTAGGGGTCCAGAATTAGCAGCTCTTTCAGAACATCAGCCGTCTGGATTTGGGTGAAGGAGAAGCGGGGGGGGCTTGGGCAAGTAGCTGCCGGGGATACAGAGCTGTTGGCCGGGGTAGGGGTAGCCAGGTGGAAAGTATGGCCAGCCGTAGCAAAATGCTTATTGAAATTTTCGATAATCGTGGATTTATCAGTGGTAACAGTGTTTCCGAGCTTCAATGCAGTGGGCAACTGGGAGGAGGTGCTCTTATTCTCCATGGACTTTACAGTGTCCCAGAACTTTTTGGAGTTAGTACTACAGGAAGCAAATTTCTGTTTGAAAAAGCTGGCCTTTGCTTTTCTAACTGACTGTGTGTACTTGTTCCTGACTTCCCTGAATAGCTGCATATCGCGGGGGCTATTCGATGCTAATGCAGTGCGCCACAGGATGTTTTTGTGTTGGTCTAGTGCAGTCAAGTCTGGGGTGAACCAAGGGCTATATCTATTCTTAGTTCTACGTTTTATGAAAGGGGCATGCTTATTTAGGATGATGAGGTCAATATCCTTCCAGGATACCTGGGCCAGGTCGAATAGAAAGGCCTGCTCGCAAATGTGTTTTAAGGAGCGTTTGACAGTGATAAGGGGTGGTCGTTTGACCGCTGACCCATTGCGAACGCAGGCGATGAGGCAGTGATCGCTGAGATCCTGGTTGAAAACAGAGGAGGTGTATTTGGAGGGCAAGTTAGTCAGGATGATATCAATAATGGTACCCATGTTTACGGATTTTGGGTTGTACCTGGTGGGTTCCTTGATAATTTGTGTGAGATTGAGGGCATCTATCTTAGATTGAAGGACAGCCGGGGTGTTAAGCATATCCCAGTTTAAGTCACCTAACAGTACAAACTCTGAAGATAGATGGGGGGCAATCAATTCACATATGGAGTCCAGGGCACAGCTGGGGGCTGAGGGGGGTCTGTAACAGATGGCAACAGTGAGAGACTTATTTCTGGAAAGGTGGATTTTTAAGAGTAGAAGCTCAAACTGTTTGGGCACAGACCTGGACAGTATGACAGAACTCTGCAGGTTATCTCTGCAGTAGATTGCAACTCCGCCACCTTTGGCAGTTCTATCTTGACGGGAAATGTTTTAGTTCGGGATGGAAATTTCCGAATTTTTGGTGGCCTTCTTAAGCCAGGATTCAGACACAGCTAGGACATCCGGGTTGGCGGAGTGTGCTAAAGCAGTGAATAAATCAAACTTAGGGAGGAGGCTTCTAATGTTAACATGCATGAAACCAAGGCTTTTACGGTTACAGAAATCAACAAATGAGAGCGCCTGGGGAATAGGTGTAGTACTGGGAGCTACAGGACCTGGGTTTACCTCTACATCACCAGAGGAACAGAGGAGTAATAGAATCAGTATTCGGCTAAGGGCTTTAAGAACTGGACGTCTAGTACGTTGGGTACATAGAATAAAAGGAGCAGGTTTCTGGGCGTGGTGGAATAGATTGAGGGCATAATGTATAGACAAGGGTATAGTAGGATGTGAGTTCAGTGGAGGTAAACCTAGGTGTTGGGTAATGAAGAGAGAGGTAGCATCTCTGGAGACACCAGTTAAGCCAGGTGAGGTCTCCGCATGTGTGGGGGGAGGGACAAAGGAGCTATCAGAGGCCAGTTGAGCAGGACTGGGGGCTCTACAGTGAAATAAAACAATAATAGCTAGCCTGAACAGCAAAAGACAAGGCATATTGAAATAAGAAAGGGGCAAAAAAATAAAAAATAACAGTTAATTAAGAGGGCTAAGACAACGACGGGTAATGGCGATGAATGGACAAAGAGGGTCAGTTAGAAAAAGTGATGTGCTACACACAGGACCTGAGGCCTGGTAGTTAAACAGAAAGAAATACCATATAACCAAACAGTCCTGCAGGCATCAGCTGTGAAGCTGAGCAATCATAGGATCCGATGAGCAGCAAAGAGGTGAGCCAGGGAGCAGTTCAGTGTGCGCTGCACTAGGCGAGCGAGGAGGCACAGCGTTCAGAGTGCTAGCAGGCCGGGGCTAGCTAAATTGTGATAAATTGTGATCAAATAATAACAAGCAAAGCTTATAAGCAACAGAATGGCAAAATTATTACCATACTTGATACATATCAATCAAACAGGTTTTATTAAAAATAGACACTTGCAAACAAATATAAGAAAATGTTTCAGTTTAATACAATACAAAAAAACCAAGATATAGATTTATCAATAATGCTGTTGATTCCAAAAAGGCTTTCGATCGTCTTGAATGGCCTTTTCTATTAAAAACTCTGGAAGCTTTCAACTTTCCAGCTGAAATAATACATTTAATAAAATTATTGTACAAATATCCTAAAGCAAAAATATACACAAATAATACATAATCTGATTAAATTGCTTTATAAAAGGGCACAAGACAGGGATGTCCTCTCTCGCTCCTCCTGTTTGCACTGGCAATTGAACGGCTTGCAGAAAGAATTAGAGAGGACTCAAATGTAACAGGTATCAATATTGGTAAACATGAATATAAACTTAACTTATTTACAGATGATCTCCTAATATATCTGACCAATACTGAAAACTCAGTGCCCCTTTAGCTAAAAATATTTTCAGAATACTCAAAAATCTCATGTTATAAAATTAACGTGGAAAAAACTAAATAATGGCAATAGGAAAAATAATAATTTACAGCAATCACCTAAGTGGACCACAAATTATATAAAATATTTAGGATGCTTAATAAGTGAAAAGAAACAAAAAAATATATAAAGATAACTTTATTCCATTAGTCAACAATATGAAAGCAGATTTAATTAAATTGAATAAATCTTCCCATAAATCTTATAGATAAAATAAACCTCTTTAGAATGACATGGCTGCCAAAGTATTGTATCTATTTTTGGTAATTAATTTAACCTTTATTTAACTAGGCAAGTCAGTTAAGAACAGATCCTTATTTACAATGACGGCCTACCTACAGGGTCAGCCTCTGGAGCAAATTAGGGTTAAGTGCCTTGCTCAAGGACACAGACAGGTTTTTCACCTTGTCGGCTCAGGTATTCGAACCAGCAACCTTTTGGTTACTGGCCCAACGCTCTAACCGCTAGGCTACCTGCCACCTTAAATACCAATTACCCCTCCTAATACATTCTTTAAAAAAGTATACTCTGTCTTAACAGACATTATATGGGCAAATACAATTAATAGAATAAAAAGGAAAGTTTTACATCTTCCTAAGTCTTAGGGTGGTTTCACCCTTCCAGACGTGGAATTGTATCAACTCGCTACCCAAGGCTTTTACTTTGCAAATATGTATATATAGTTGAATGCACAAAAGAGGAATAATGGGTGCATGTTGAAGATGCACATGCTCATCCCCAGAATCTTTTTACGTGTCTGTTTTCAATGGATAAAGCTAAGAACATTAACAACTTCATAGTTAAGAACATTATATCGATATGTAAGAAAATGAAACATATTCTACAAGAACCAACATCACTCCCTAAAAATACAACCCCATGGAACAATCCTTGGATAGCTTTTCAGAATTCACAGATAAATTGGTATACATAGAACCGCTGATGAAATAATGACAATTTTGGACAGACAAATGTAGACATTTTCAAATACATGCAACTTAAAAGTTTTATATCACGAAATTTGAATTGAAATCTTTGGGACATGAGAGCAAACAGAACAGTCTAACATAACAAAATGTGTAAAACGTGAATGGGTGTGAATCCTATTTGACTCAGAAAAGGACACTGCATTCGGAAAGTATTCACACCCATTCACTTTTTACACATTTTGTTATGTTATGTTAGACTTTTTCTAAAATGGATTAAATAAATACAAATCCTGATCAATCTACACACAATACCCCATAATGACAAAACGAAAACAGGTTTTTAGAAATGTTACATAAGTATTCAGACCCTTTGCTATGAGACTCGAAATTGAGCTAAGGTGGGCCTTGGTCAGGGAGGTGACCAAGAACCCGATGGTCACTCTGACAGAGCTCCAGAGTTCTTCTGTGGAAATAGGAGAACCTTCCAGAAGGACAACCATCTCTGCAGCACTCCACCAATCAGGCCTTTGGTAGTGGCCAGATGGAAGCCACTCAGTAAAAGGCACGACAGCCCGCTTGGAGTTTACCAAAAGGCACCCAAAGGACTCTCAGACCATGAGAAAAAATATTATCTGTTCTAATGAAACCAAGAATGAACTCTTTAGCCTGAATGCCAAGCCTCACGTCTGGAGGAAACCAGCTACCATTCATCACTTGGCCAATACCATCCCTACGGTGAAGCATGGTGGTGGCAGCATCATGCTGTGGGGTTGTTTTTCAGCAGCAGGGACTGGGAGAATAGTCAGCATTGATGGAAAGATGAACGGAGCAAAGTACAGCGAGATCCTTGATGAAAACCTGCTCCAGAGCGCTCAGGAACTCAGACTGGGGCGAAGGGTCACCTTCCAATAGGACAACGACCCTAAGTACACAGCCAAAACAATGCAGGAGTGGCTTCGGGACAAGTCTCTGAATCTCCTTGAGTGGCTCAAACAGAGCCAGGACTTGAACCCGATGGAACATCTCTGGAAAGACCTGAGAATAGCTGTGCAGCGATGCTCCCCATCCAACCTGACAGAGCTTGAGAGGATCTGCAGAGAAGAATGGGAGAAACTCCACAAATACAAGTGTGCCAAGCTTGTAGTGTCATACCCAAGAAGACTTGTGGCTGTAATCGCTGCCAAAGGTGCTTCAACAAAGGGTCTGAATACTTATGTAAATGTGATATTTCCAGGGTTTTTTATGTCTAAAAAACTGTTTTTGCTTTGTCATTATGGGGTAGTGTGTAGATTGATGAGGGAAAAAAAACATTGTAATCCATTTTAGAATAAGGCTGTAACATAACAAAATGTGGAAAAAGTCAAGGGGTCTGAATACTTTCCAAATGTACTTAATGATAGGATATATAGATATGTATAAAAAACCTTGCAGAAAGCCTATCCAACTGACAATTAACAAAAATGAACGCTTAATACAGTATAACTAATGTATAGAATGTTTTATACAATAGACAAAATGCACATTCTTCAGCACAATGTCAGAGTCATGTCTTAAGTGTAAAACTAACAAGGACTCAATAGTTCATGCATTCTGGGAGTGCTATAAAGGCCAAGTTATGGGCGGAGTTAGAAAGTTGTCTGTCAGACGTTTTACAATGTAAATGTTATTTTAATCCGTCTATCTGCATATTTCAAGACCTGGCATATGAAGGTGCGGTGAAATACCCAATGGGGTGGACCATACTTTTCTCCTCAAAATCTGGAAATCAAATTATACTCCATCACAGTGGATGAATCAAATGTATTATTATTTAAATAGGCCTGTTGAAAAGGTTTGGGCTACAGGGAAAAATAAAAACAGTGCAATTTGAGCCAAATGGCATAGTGCTACAAGCGTGTGTTGGTTGTGGTTGAGACATACGTGATGTGTATGGTTGCGGTGGGAACATGTGGGTCTGAACAGGTGTGATGTCATAGATGTTGGTTGAATTTGTGTGCGTCTGTTTGTCTTTTGTTTATGTATGGTTGTTATTGTTTGAGAAAAAAAAATATATACAGTGGGGAACAAGTATTTGATACACTGCTGTTTTTGCAGGTTTTCCTATTTGCAAAGCATGTAGAAGTCTGTAATTTCTATCATAGGTACACTTCAACTGTGAGAGACGGAATCTAAAACAAAAATCCAGAAGATCACATTGTATGATTTTTAAATAATTAATTAGCATTTTATTGCATGACATAAGTATTTGATCACCTACCAACCAGTAAGAATTCCGGCTCTCACAGACCTGTTAGTTTTTCTTTAAGAAGCCCTCCTGTTCTCCACTCATTACCTGTATTAACTGCACCTGTTTGAACTCGTTACCTGTATAAAAGACACCTGTCCACACACTCAATCAAACAGACTCCAACCTCTCCACAATGGCCAAGACCAGAGAGCTGTGTAAGGACATCAGGGATAAAATTGTAGACCTGCACAAGGCTGGGATGGGCTACAGGACAATAGGCAAGCAGCTTGGTGAGAAGGCAACAACTGTTGGCGCAATTATTAGAAAATGGAAGAAGTTCAAGATGACGGTCAATCTCCCTCGGTCTGGGGCACCATGCAAGATCTCACCTCGTGGGGCATCAATGATCATGAGGAAGGTGAGGGATCAGCCCAGAACTACACGGCAGGACCTGGTCAATGACCTGAAGAGAGCTGGGACAACAGTCTCAAAGAAAACCATTAGTAACACACTACGCCGTCATGGATTAAAATCCTGCAGCGCACTCAAGGTCCCCCTGCTCAAGCCAGCGCATGTCCAGGCCCGTCTGAAGTTTGCCAATGACCATCTGGATGATCCAGAGGAGGAATGGGAGAAGGTCATGTGGTCTGATGAGACAAAAATAAAGCTTTTTGGTCTAAACTCCACTCGCCGTGTTTGGAGGAAGAAGAAGGATGAGTACAACCCCAAGAACACCATCTCAACCGTGAAGCATGGAGGTGGAAACATCATTCTTTGGGGATGCTTTTCTGCAAAGGGGACAGGATGACTGCACCGTATTGAGGGGAGGATGGATGGGGCCATGTATCGCGAGATCTTGGCCAACAACCTCCTTCCCTCAGTAAGAGCATTGAAGATGGGTCGTGGCTGGGTCTTCCAGCATGACAACGACCCGAAACACACAGCCAGGGCAACTAAGGAGTGGCTCCGTAAGAAGCATCTCAAGGTCCTGGAGTGGACTAGCCAGTCTCCAGACCTGAACCCAATAGAAAATCTTTGGAGGGAGCTGAAAGTCCATATGGCCCAGCGACAGCCCCGAAACCTGAATGATCTGGATGGAGGAGTGGGCCAACATCCCTGCTGCAGTGTGTGCAAACCTGGTCAAGAACTACAGGAAACGTATGATCTCTGTAATTGCAAACAAAGGTTTCTGTACCAAATATTAAGTTCTGCTTTTCTGATGTATCAAATACTTATGTCATGCAATAAAATACAAATTAATTATTTAAAAATCATGCAATGTGATTTTCTGGATTTTTGTTTTAGATTCCGTCACTCACAGTTGAAGAGTACCTATGATAAAAATTACAGACTTTTACATGCTTTATAAGTGGGAAAACCTGCAAAATCGGCAGTGTATCAAATACATGTTCTCCCCACTGTAAGTTATGATGGGCAAGATTGTGGTTTATCACAGCTGTTTGTGTGACAAAACCATCTGTAGAGTAAATGCGATTAAAACCCATTTTACGCACAGCCTTTTATCTCCAACAAGTCTGTTTGATGGAAACACCTTTGGTGGGAAAATGTGCATTTTTGAATATTCGCATGAAAATCTGTCACCAGTTGGATAGAAACCCAACTATAGATATTTTACACGTCAGGGTGCCAATATATCCTCTAAACACCAGCATTATCACTTTTATACAACAGGTTAACATTAAAATAATGGACATATTTCCATTAAAAACTTTATTTTGATTCATTTATTCATACCATTTCATCCTTCCACAAGATATAGTCCCGACACAAATCTAGGGTTGCTACCCTGAAATGGATGACTCAGCCCCTGTAAGAAATGACAGTGAAAATATTATCTTAAAATGCTGTGACATTGAAAAGCTTGATTAACTTCTTGTTCAAACCATATCTGTGCAAACAAGAATTTATTGTGTCTCAAATACATTCACAAGACAGCTCATAAGATCATTTGGCTCATTTAAATATACAAAATGTACACAGACTCACATAACACTTCACGTCGAGCAAATTACATGTTTGTGCCCTCTTTCGAGACATCAATAGCATGATGGGATAGTAACTAATTAAAACAGAACAGTTGTTCACAAACAGGTGCATTAACATGGATCGGAGTGTTAATGGTTTACAAATGGACCATTATGAGCATAATTGTCAACCCATCTAATACCCAATTCAAGTTCTGTGGGCCCTATATTTCACCAGTCTCCCTCCTTTAGCTTCAGCTAACCCTGTCGCTGGCTTCCTCCTTGAAGTTTTGGCTAACCAGAGTCCTTGACTGAGAGCCTAACTCAGCCCGACCCCCACACAACCCACTCATCCCAGACTCCGCCTCCCCCTGAAAGTCTGCCTGCTCCACTTTCACCTGACCGCCCTGTGAGAGAAACCCCTCCCCGAACCCATAAGCATAACCATCGTCCATGTCGGCAGCCGCTCTGGTGTCACTACTGGCAGTGGCGCCATCACAGCTGGCGGCCAGTCTCTCACAGCGGGCCTGGTGGCGCAGGAAACTGTCCCTCCAGATTACCTTCTTCCCACACAGGCCACACTCGTAGGGCCGCAGCCCACCGTGTGTCTTCAGGTGCTTGGTTAGGTGGTGCTTCATCTTGAAGCTCTTGGTGCACACAGGGCAGGCGAAGGGCCGCAGGTTGAGGTGCTGCATCTTGACATGACGGTCACGCATGCTCTTCAGGGTGTAGGCCTTCCCACAGTGGCAGAAGTGCACTTTGCCAGTGTAAGGGGCCCCGGCAAGGGAGAGGGAGGAGGAGGAGGAAGAGGGGATGGGGGGTGAGGAGGAAGGGGGGAATGGAGTAGGGGATGGGGACAGGTGGCAGCTGGAGGTTGGAGTACCACCACCATGGGTCATGTTCGCCTCAGAGGGCCAGTTCAACTCTTGGGCCCCCAGGATAAAGTCATTGTCATCAGGAGAGTCAGGTACTAAGGGTCTCTGAGAAACTTGCCCGGTACCATCCTCAATCTCATCATAGGTGCCCCTTCCAAAAGCACTGTCTGCAAATCGGCCAAAGTCCTCTTCTTCTTCATCGTCGTCTTCTCTTCTGTATTCTTCCTCTCCAGCTTGCGGCCTAGCTACTTGCTGAGACCAGGGACCGGCCTGCCACTGCATCCGGGTCGAGGGTGTAGGAGCTGGGCAGGAAGGGCCAGGAATCACATCATCTGGATCCCCCAGCAGTCTCTCCTTTTTCTTCTGCAGCTCCCCTGAGCTCTTCTTCCCCTCAGGCTGTCCTCCCTCCTCAACATGGTGTACACTAGTGTGGGAGTCTCCTGGAGAAATACAAAAACAGAGAGATTTACAATGTACAGAGGACATACACATAGAGAATTATATAAATGGTACTGTATTTAAGGTACTAGGATGTGTGCTCATCACATATTAGCGCTTATCATCTCATTAATAGGAGACAAAATGTTTAGAAAGGGACAATCAGCAGTTGAAACAATAACAAAGCGTACTCCCCGCCCCGGTTTCGGTAAAAAGCTGATGGCTGGGGCTGGATGAATGTAACCACTCTCAAAAAACACAAACAGCGCTATGGCTGCATCCATGATTAAAACATTTGATTTAGAACCATGTTAAGGCTATGTAGGGTTTGTTTGGATTACTTTGTTTACAAAACATTGGCGTAAAACAAGCTTATATTAGAGGTTCTGAGGGGGAACGACAGTTGAACTAAGCTCGTGTGGCATTTATAAAGTTAGATTCTTCAAGAATCAATGGGTAAATATCATTAATTTATGCATCCAAAAATTGCAGAATGTCCATTTAAGATAGATAGATATAGACAGAGAAATTTATAAACACAGATATCAACCAACCCAGGCATATCAATGTCCAAGTCCGGTTTACATTTCACATTCAAGGACTACATACCAGAATTTCCTCTCCGCTCAGGCCCCTCCCTCTTCTCCTCTTCCCCCATTTCACCATTTGCTTCAATCCCTTTCTTCTCCGGAGGCTCTTCCCCAAAGCCCCCTCCACTTCCTCTATCCCTGCAATGCAGTTTCTCAGCACTTGGTGGCGCTGCCCTCTGTCTCAGTTTAGCTCTCAGTCTCAACGCCTCACCAGGAAACCCCCCATGCCTGGTGTGGCTATGGTCTAGTCCTCTCCCATCATGATGACCTAGGGGGCTGGCTTTGCTGTGGCTGGACATCCACACCTCCTCACAGCTAGAGTAGTCGCTCTCCCCAGCAGGGTGGTAGTCCAGCTGGGAGTCAGCTAGGTGCTGGGCAGGCATGGACATGACTGGCTGGGGTGAGGACCTGGGGCGTCCCCACCTGGGGAACTGCTGGGGCCTCCTCCACGTGGCCAATGGAGGCAGAGAATTCTGCTCCTGGCCATAGGGCCTCCTCTCCTTACCTTTCCCCTCTCTCTCCATGTATAGGCAGTCGGTGCTGCTTGGGGACTGCTGCCTTGAAGAAGCACCATTGTGTGTGGCAGCTGCTGCATCCCCAGGGTTGCATTCTGCTGGGGGTCGAGGTCTCTTTAGGATCTCTGTGCACTTGTCAACAATATGCCACATCTGGAGGAAGCTGGCTACCGTCACGTAGTTGACAATGTCATCACGCACTATGCTCAGTTGGCCGGTGTAGGCTGAACTCAGGACACTCTCAAAGGCCACGGGGTCCATGACAGAGGGCAGAGACACTGTCGTCACATTCTTCAGCAACACCTGGTGAAAGTGATAATAACATTTTTTTTTAAAAGTCACAATAGAGCTCTTCACAGTTCCACCTGTAGCCGAATAAATGAGACAGAATCAGAGTGGGTCCGGATCCAGAATTAAATAATGTCACGGGTCTGATATGATCGTCACGGGTATATGTCATTTTAACTGACTTGTCCGGAAGGACAAATATAGATCCGAACACCACTGCTGCAGTAGAGTGAAAGAGACATTTTATTATTTATGCTGTTGCTCTTTGCTTTTCACGAGAGTGGCACGTGTAGCTTTTTGTTGGCCAATCATAAGTTATCAAAGCAGCAATAGGCTACAGTCAGAGCCTCCATGTGGGGCAAAGTGAGAAGGCTTGGTTGGCTGCGTTTTTTCGTCTCTCCCTCACTGCCCTCTGTTCCCTGTGTCACACTCACAGTAGCCTGCACACACAGCACGGCCCTTGCTAGAGCGTCACCTCTCTCTACCTCACGTTTTATTAGCTCTGGTTAATAAAGTAGCTTAGAAATGTACTTTTCTGCTGCTTCCCTCACTCGGAGCCGACCAGTTCTATATACGGAACGGGTCTAGTTGTCCTCGGGTCCATTTGGAACGGGTCTCTATATTGTAATATATGTATATTGCTGTTGGGACACTGCTGTTGGGACAGTTTTATGTAGGCAGTTATTTTACTGTTATAGTGCAATTAATGTATTGTTTAGGGTTGTGTTGTGTAGTGGCTTTGCTGGCATGCATCCCCCCACCCCCCTCCAAAAAAATTATAATAAAAAAATATATAATAATAATAATAATAATAAATATGATAATGATAATTAAAAAAGGCAACAGCAGCGACTGTGTCTGGGATTAATGACAGACTATCTTGGTAAATTCAAAAAAGGAAACTCTCCCAACAAATCACAAGTTTGTGTAGGCTTAAAATGTGGGCGGGAATTGTGCAAAGGCAACAAACGGATAAGGCAGTGACGCAGGAAAGCCGGAACATTCGTACATTGTGGCAGGAAACCCGAGAGACTACTAGTACACACACACTTATATGCACACAGACAAACCTGATCGTGAAAGTATGGCGAGGAGGCAGCCAGCACACAGCGGTGGGCCCTGAACACCTGTCCCTGCACCTGGATGGAAAGGTCACAGAGTCGTCCTTCTTCCCGCTGTCGATTTAGGCTGTCCAAAACTGCTGCACGCACACTGGGGAAGCATACTTGGACCATCTGGCCAGCAGGGGCACCAGAGACAATGCTAATGCAGCCCTGATCCATTGAGCCTAAAGCCAGGAGAGAAGAAAAAGCTGTTAGCTAGCTAGCAATGAGGGTTAGTGCTATCTGGGAATCCTTGGGACATTCCTACCCAAAACTCTAATCTTCATTTGTGATGGGGGGGGGGGGGAGAAATCAATAGTTACATATTGGGATATTATTCTTATGTTTTCAGCACAAAAACTTATAAATTACAATACACAGTGCCGTTGGAAAGTATTCAGGCCCCTTGACTTTTTCCACATTTTGTTAAGTTACAGCCTTATTCTAAAATGTATTAAATAAAACAATTTCCTCAGGAATCTACACATAATACCCCATAATGACAAAGTGAAAACAAGTTTAGATTTTTTTTTAAATGTATTGAAATAAAAAAAACAGAAATACCTTATTTACATAAATATTCAGACCCTTTGGTATGAGACTCGAAATTGATCTCAGGTGCATCCTGTTTCCATTGATCATCCTTGACATGTGGTGGTAAATTAAATTAATTGGACATGATTTGGAAAGGCACACCTGTCTATATCTAAGGTCCCACAGCTGACTGGCATGTCAGAGCAAAAACAAAGCCATGAGGTAAAAGGAATTGTCCGTAGAGCGCCGAGACAGGATTCTGTCGAGGCACAGATCTGGAGAAGGGTACCGAAACATTTCTGCAGCACTGAAGGTCCCCAAGAACACAGTGGCCTCCATCATTCTTAAATGGAAGAAGTTTGGAACCACCAAGACTCTTCCTAGTGCTGGCCGCCCAGCCAAACTGAGCAATCGAGAGAGAAGGGCCTTGGTCAGGGAGGTGACCAAAAACCCGATGGTCACACTGAAAGAGCTCCGGAGTTCCTCTGTGGAGATGGGAGAATGTCACTCCTACAGTCAGACTCATCTTTATCCTGACCCTCGGTGCAAGCCTCAGGCACGAGAACTTAACCACACCTACCCGCTCCATACTTCGCCCTCACTCACTTCCATTTCTCCTTAGATCTGGTGTACAGCTCACTCTGCTTACACTTTGTACAATTCTTCTTTAACAAACCATCCATTTTTTACAGATATTCTCTCTCGCTCGATAATACTGCACTTCTCCTGACATTCATCTTGTTCTTGCCCACTCAAGGGACACCATTTCTCTAATCTCCAACGTGTCCAGTCCACACATAACGCCTACCTTCACCCCCCCCCCCTCAAATCCATAGTTGGATGGCTGCCCTACCCAAAACAGGTTTGGACCAATCACTGCCTCATTCTGGCACATACATAACCTTCAACCAAACTAGACAGCACTTGGCCCTCAACCCTAACCCTATAAAAAGATGTATAAATTTAAGCTTTTGTTTTTTGAAAAAAATAAAAATCTAAAAGAGAAAGGTCCTTATGCTTCCAAAACCGTACTGCAAGCGATGCATGTTAATGTTTAGACCGAGCGTCAAGGCTCTAAACAAAACAGAAGACGCCTTCTTCCAATGACTTATGCGTAATGCAAACAGTCACGATCAAGGGCTAGTCCATCTGCAGTAGGCTGGACAATAGAACAAGTAAAACATTTACCAAAGGCTGAAAAACAGCTATGGAACGTCGAACACTAGCGCGAGGCCATAGTAAATGAATTGAAACAAACAATCGCTGAGCCCCGTCTTTTATTTAACTAGGCAAGTCAGTTAAGAACGAATTCTTATTTACAATGACGGCCTACCTACAGGGTCAGCCATAGTAGTACGGCACCCCTGGAGCAAATTAGGGTTAAGTGCCTTGCTCAAGGACACAGACAGGTTTTTCACCTTGTCGGGTATTAGAACAGCGACCTTTCGGTTATTGGACCAACATTCTAACCGCTAGGCTATCTGCCGCCCTACTGTTCTTACTGGAATGATCCTTAGAATTCAATTTTCCCTAAATAGCACCAAAACATTTCAATCTTTTTATTTTACCGCTACAATCTGTTCTTAGGACGAAACTGAAAAATTACTTGCGTAGAAAGTAAACAGTCGCACCTCAATGGTGCCAAGTGTGCTTATGTCGGCATAACAAGGAAGCAGGAAAAAAAGGCAACTTCTGACTATTTCTGGTCTAGTGATCGATGACAGCAGAGTACGCTGCCCAATCTTATGTCAATAGAAAGAGGAGATTATCCTGATTAAATATACACATTGTGAGATAGTCCCTATTTCCCCAAAACAATGGCAGTCTGAAAGTTCTAAGAGCAGTCTTTGATTTAACCAGCTTACCATATTCCTACTACCATTTGCCTTTTTGTATTTAACATTGTGGTTTGTAGTCAAGCGGTTAAGAGCGCTAGGCTGTAAAAGAAAGGTGGCTGGTTCGAATCCCCGAGCTGACTAGGTGAAAAATCTGCCGATGTACCTTTAAGCAAGGCACCTAACATTAATTGCTCTTGTAAGTTGCTCTGGATAAGTGCATCTGCTAAACAACTGAAATGTAAACTGGCTTGGCACCAACTTTTTATTATTCACAGATCTACTCCTCTGATGAGAGGCAGGCAGACTCCTGAAAAGGAACTGCTCAGCAAAAAGCAAAGGCTCTTTTGAGAGCTACCAGATGTATATAAAACATTTTCAGTGTGTGGTTATATGTATGTTGAGGGGGTGTTACTTTGCCAGACAATGTCACCCATCTAAAAAAATGTTTTTATTGTTGTTTTAAGTTACCTAAATGTATGGTGTTTTGGGTTTATGTCAGCTTCATTGTTTATTGCTGTGCAATAAATGGTTTTTATAGTTAGAATAAAATGACCTAGAACATTTTATAATTCTGAGTAATTACTACTTTAGAAAAGATATACACTTTTCAGCAATTGCTAATTTATTACAATAAATGGCAACATAAGACCACAAATTACATTTCAAAAGATTAGTTTACTCCTGCCGCGCTTTTTGCTGTCCCTTTCCACACTGCTAACGCAAGAGGAAGGACTGAAAAAGCATTTTACAGATTACTGTGAAGTAATATAATGATTCATGTTTATTATTACCTGTTATGCTCATGTTTGAAATTATACTTGATTACTATAACAATTATCAAAAATCCTGAACATTAATTCAGTCACCTCTGGGTCGACAAAAACGTATTTTCCTAATTCACCAACGAGCCACTGCCTTCTTGCACAAGTAGCCAACTCAACAAGCTTGTGCCGTCAGCGAGTACTGCCTTCTCGCGCAAGGGGCATGTTGAGGTACATTTTCTAACCGCGAGGGTTGCATGATGTAATCTCTTGGCGGGCTGTGGAAGACACACTTGTCTTTTCTATTCCGAGGTTGTTCACTCGCAGTCAAATGAGAGACATTACGATGATTTCATTATGGATGTATACTAGGTTTGAGGTTAGCGCATCTGACTAGTAATTATTTGGTTCAATACCATATTACTGCTTGTAGCCTATAACTGATGCTTTATGATTTTATGCTGCCATCTATTGGAAATATTTAGCAATTAAAAGTTATGAATTCACATTAAGACATTGATGAGGCAGCTGAGAAATAAGGTGTAATTTTCTTATTAATTCCTGCGATCAGTCTCAAACCTGCCCCACCTATCCAGGGGAAGGCCCTAAAAATTGGCAAAGACTCCAGTCACCCTAGTCATAGACTGTTCTCTTTGCTACCGCACGGCAAGCGGAGCGCCAAGTCTAGGTCCAAAAGGTTTCTCAACAGCTTCTACCCCCAAGCCATAAGTCTCCTGAACAGCGAATCAAAGGGCCACCAGACCCCTCTTTTACACTGCTGCTACTCTGTTTATTATCTATGCATAGTCACTTTAACTTTACCTACATGTACACTACCGTTCAAAAGTTTGGGGTTTGTCCTTGTTTTTTTTAAAGCAAAGCAAATGTTTTGTCCATTCAAATAACATCAAATTGATCAGAAATACAGTGTAGACATTGTTAATGTTGTAAATGACGACTGTAGCTGGAAACTGCTGATTTGTAATGGAATATCTACATAGGCGTACAGAGGCCCATTATCAGCAACCATCGGTCCTGTGTTCCAATGGCACGTTGTGTTAGCTAATCCAAGTTTATAATTTTAAAAGGTTAATTGAATTGCGACGCTGGCATTATGACGCAGAACAATGGCCTGGGAATAGAACGTTCGGAGGCATTGTGACGCAGAACAATGGCCTGGGAATAGAACGTTTGGAAGGCTTGTTGGTGCCACCGTTCTCAATAGAACTAATAGGAGCTGGCAGGATGAAACATAGTCAAAAAAACTATTTATTTTAGCAAATTACTTAACTACAGCAAACAGCTGGGACATATGGTAATATTATGAAACTGGGCTCCGTGGCGGATGCAATGAACTTTTAATAATAATTTCTAGAAATGGCATGTGTCCAGCCTATTTGCAGCTGATATGGTGAGCAATGTTTGGAACATCGAATAGCAACATCATAGTATCGAATCGCATATAGAAATCGTGAGAATCACAATATATCGTATAGGAACCTAGCTAAGTATCGTGATAATATCGAGGTCCCTTGCAATTCCCAGACCTAACATTTACCTTACATTTCAACTTCAATGGGGGGTAGGGACGTTCCAAGGATCCCTGTTAGCAAGGACCTAGCAGTTAGCTACCTGTGCTTTTTAGCTAGTCAGCCAACTTCTAACTAGTTATCTGAGCCATGAAGATATAGCTAGCTAGCAGTCTGACTATGGTGGATCATTTACCCAATATGTTATTGGCCTAGTGCCTTTCATATTCCAAGGTTTATGATTATCTTCAATTTACTGGCAATTCATCTACCTCTTTAGTTACCTAGCTACAACCAGAAAGGGATGAAAGGCCTATATATTCGCAGCCCTAACCTTACGCACATTAATTACCAGTCTGGTATTATAGCTAGGAATAGTGAACATTAGAAATACCGAAAAGTATCTAGCTAGTTATTTGCTAGTCCATTCAACTCGTACTACGAGTCGTAGTCAGTAGCTAGAAATCTAGCTAGTCAGGCTACCTAAATTAGCATGAAACCAAATATGTGCAATTACACAGTAGATTTAGATAGATAATTACCTCAGTTTTCAGGTTCTCCAAGTGAAACGATATCTTCAAAATATGCCAGCAATTTCAGCTAAAGCACATTTTATGCAGCCTTGTTCAATCACCCTGTCCTCGTTTCGTACCGCACACTCGACTCGACAGTTCCATCATGTCAACTGTGTGTAGGGTGGGATAGCTTGTCTGTGCCCACATGTATCTAACTCATGTGTAACTTCTAAAATCATCTAGGCATCTACCCCTTGTTAATCCATTATCAGAGGCTGATAATAATGAAATGGTATGGTCATTACAGCCTTGACATTTTTCGTAATTAATTATATTTTAATTAATCTATTAAGAGTTTAGAAAGTTTTTAAACTGTCAAGAGGAGTCTTTTTAAAGTGTGGGTCGCGACGTGTCAGAGTATATGTATAATTATGTCATGAATTGATTTTGGCCAAGCGCAACTGCATTCTCGGCGCACTCTCCTTAGCGGGGGTGTCTCTGCTCAGTTTGAAGAGGCCCGTGTGCTTCACGGTTTACTGGATCTTTTTTTACGGCAGTTTTCTTGAAGATCACTCCGCGACCCACACGTTGCATTATTGTTGTTCAGCAGCAGTAGATGATGATGATGATGATGATGATGCGCCGTCAGCCACTGGCTTGTCATTCCAACTTGCAGCTGTTATCGAATGGACTCAACCTAGCCACAAGTTCTGACTGAGCTCAATTGTCATTGGATCACTACTGGCTAGGCGAACAAGTGATGCACATTTTGAGCAATACTGGCTGTATCTAAGGCTCAGCCAATCGTTCACATGATAACAGAATACAGCACTCGACTGAAAAGAGAAGTGACAACCAACTTGCTAGTTACAGCATCAGTGCACGCTATGGAAAGTCAGTGAAGAGTGGAAAAGCAGTTACAGCAGCCCTGAACGATAACGAAGAGGTAAGCACCAGATTAGACAAATGAGAATGTGATGAAGTGTACTTCATGAGCTGTAACCAAAAAAACAACTGGCAATTGGAAAGTTTGAGGTGAGGGAGCAAGTGTGGTGGAACAAGAATTGTTAGCATTGTTAAGTATCTTGCTAGCTGGATAAAATTCTCAGTTATCAAGTTAACTAGCTAACTATCTATGAACTAATGTTTTCCCTCAACAGTATGTAGTTACTTTTCAGAATGAGAATGAATAGGTGAAAATGATGCGTTGCTTGTTAAACAAGTGGATTCAGGAATAAGTGTAGCTGGCGTTTAGCCTGGTTTAAGCTGGATGCCACTATAGATAGGCTGGACACATTACATTTTTAACAACGTTAACCATTTTTAACATCTGCCGTGGAGCCCAGTTTCATAATATTACCATAAAGTTGAAGTCGGAAGTTTACATACACTTAGGTTGAAGTCATTAAATCTCCTTTTTCAACCACTCCATACATTTTGGTTAGGACATATACTTTGTGCATAACACAAGTAATTCTTCCAACAATTGTTTACAGACAGATTATTTCACTTATAATTCACTATATCACAATTCCATTGGGTCAGAAGTTTACATACACTAAGTTGACTGTGCCTTGAACCATCCAACATCCACCAATGTATAGTGTACATATTCAGCCAACCACCCATACTATGCAATGTCTTTTTATAGCTTTTTTTGCACTCCAGATATCTTGTATTTATATACTTTTTCATACTGCCGCACTATGTATCATGTACCGTGTATATGTCTTTTGTGTACTTTCATTGTGGCATTTTGCACCTGCCCTGTGTTTTGTTGTTGTAGCTGCTTGACAAATAAATGTCCCCCTCGGGGATCAATAAAGTATCTATCTATCTATCTATCTATCTATCTATCTATCTATCTATCTATCTATCTATCTATCTATCTATCTATCTATCTATCTAAAACAGCTTGGACAATTCCAGAAATTATGTCATGGCTTTAGAAGCTTATGATAGGCTAATTGACATCATTTGAGTCAATTGAAGGTGTACCTGTGGATATATTTCATGGCCATGGGAAAATCAAAAGAAATCAGCCAAAAGAAATCAGCCAATACCTCAGAAAAAAAATTGTAGACCCTCACAAGTCTGGTTCATCCTTGGGAGCAATTTCCAAATCCCTGAAGGTACCACGTTCATCTGTGGTATATATACATTGGCAACTAGATAGATACAGCGGGTGAAATAAGTATTGAACACGTCACCATTTTTCTCAGTAAATATATTTCCAAAGGTGCTATTGACATGACATTTTCACCAGATGTTGGTAACAACCCAAGTAATCCATACATACAAAGAAAACAAATACGTTCAGAAATTAAGTTATGTGAAATGACACAGGGAAAAAGTATTGAACACATGAAGAAAGGGAGGTGCAAAAAGGCATGGAAAGCCAAGACAACAGCTGAAAAATATCAGTAATTAAAAAGCAATCCAGCCCCCTGCAAATTAATATCAGCTGGTTCAGTCCCAACTGATGGCCTACAAAAAAGGTCTCATTGCCAAGGTGTCACACAAGACACATCTCATGATGGGTAAAAGCAAAGAGCTGTCTCAAGACCTTCGCAACCTAATTGTTGCAAAACATAATGATGGCATTGGTTATAGGCGCATTTCTAAGCTTCTGAATGTTCCAGTGAGCACAGTTGGGGCCATAATACGGAAGTGGAAAGACAATAATTTCACCATAAATTTGCCTCGACCAGGTGCTCCTCGCAAGATTTCTGACAGAGGAGTGAAAAGAATAATCAGAAGAGTTGTCCAAGAGCCAAGGACCACTTGTGGAGAGCTTAAAAAAGACCTGCAATTAGCAGGTACTGTTGTCTCAAAGAAAACAGTAAGTAATGCACTCCACCGCCATGGCCTGTATGCACACTCACCACGCAAGACTCCATTGCTGAAAAAAAAGCATGTTGAAGCTCGTTTAAAGTTTGCTGCACAACATTTGGAAAAGCCAGTGAAATACAGTGAGAATAGTGTGGTCAGATGAGAGCAAAACTGAACTGTTTGGGATGTCACCATGTTTGGAGGAGAAATGGCACTGCACATCACCCTAAAAACACCATACCAACAGTGAAGTTTGGAGGTGGGAACATCATGGTGTGGGGCTGCTTTTCAGCAAATGGTACTGGCAAACTTTACATAATTGAAGGAAGGATGAATGGGCAAATTTACCGAGACAATCTGCTGCCATCTACCAGGATGATGAAGATGAAACGAGGGTGGACATTTCAGCAAGACAATGATCCCAAACACACAGCCAAGGAAACTCTCAATTGGTTTCAAAGAAGGAAAATAAAGCTGCTAGAATGGCCCAGCCAATCACCTGACTTAAATCCCATTGAAAATCTATGGAAAGAACTGAAGATCAAGATTCATAGAAGAGGCCCACGGAACCTTCAAGATTTGAAGACTGTTTGTGTGGAAGAATGGGCCAAAATCACACCAGAGCAATGCATGCGACTAGTTTCTCCATACAGGAGGCGTCTTGAAGCTGTCATTATCAACAGAGGCTTTTGTACAAAGTATTAAATAAATATCAGTAAGTGTGTTCAATACTTTTTCCCTGTGTCATTTCACATTATTACACATAACTTATTTGTTTTGTTTTGGTTTGTTTTGGTTTGGTTTGGTATGTATGGTTTCTTGGGTTGTTACCAACATCTTGTGAAAATTTCATGTCAATAGCACCTTTGGAAAGACATTTACTGAGAAAAATGGTGACGTGTTCAATACTTATTTCACCCGCTGTAGATAGATACTTTATTGATCCCTGAGGGGAAATTTCTTTGTCAAGCAGCTACGAAAAAACACAGGGCAGGTGCAAAATGCCAGAACGAAAATACACAAAATACAGATACACGATACATGATACATAGAGCGGCAGTATGAAAAAGTTGAACAATACAAGAAGTCTGGAGTGCAAAAAAGCTATAAAAAGACATTGCATAGTATGGGTGGATGGCTGAATATGTACACTATACATTGTTACAGAGTGTTAGGTGAAAAAAACTAACTATACTATATAGGTCGATGGCAGAGAAATACTTAAATAGATAAAAATGCGTATGATATGAGTGAGGGTAATAATAGTTTACTTAATATACAGTCTGGTTAAATGAACAGGTAAGTAAATATTTTGCATGATTAAATTTACTGTACAGGTAAATACAGTTAAATTTATAGGTAAGTGAATATTTGCATGGTTACATTAACTGTACAGGTAAATGACAGGAAGAGATACTTAAATAGCTAAATGATATAATTTAGGGTAATAATAGTAATTCCCTTAAAATACAGTCCTTAGTGTATGGTTTAATTACAGATAAATGAACGTATTTCACATTCGATATACTAAAAGCAATGAAAAAAGATAAAATTGACAGCATACTAATATGCATTCCTGAGTGAATGACTACGTAAGTTCAGTCCTAGAATTACTTCCAATATTGCACGTGATATGATATAACAACTGTAAATGAATATGTATATACAGACCTGAATGAATATATAAGTCCTGAGTGAATGAGTGATTACAGACCAGAATTAATCACGGATTGATGCAGAATTGTTAAATAGTCTAATAGCCGCCGGCAGGAAAGACCTCCTGTAGCGCTCTCTGGCACACCGTGGTGGGATCAGTCTGTGACTGAAGGTGCTCCTCTGCGTCATAACCATGGCATGCAGAGGGTGGGTGACGTTGTCCATGATGGCCAGCAGTTTGGCCAGGATATTTCTCTAAGCCACCTCCTCTAGAGTGTCAAGGCTAATCCCCAGAACAGAGCTAGCCTTCCTGATAAGTTTATTCACCTGAGAAGCATCGCCTGCCTTTATGTTGGCACCCCAGCACACCACTGCAAAAAAGACTGGTAGAAGGTATGCAGTAGTTTACTGCACACGTTGAAGGACCTGAGCCTCCTCAGAAAGTAGAGTCGGCTCTGGCCCTTTTTGTACAGAGCCACGGTGTTACCAGCCCATTCCAGCCTGTCCATATGGACTCCCAGGAACTTGTATGACCCAACCATTTCCACATACATCCCCTGTATAGGGACTGCAGTCAGTTGGGCCTTGTCTCTCCTGAAGTCCACCACCATCTTCTTTGTTTTGCTGAAGGTGGTTCTGCTCACACCACAACACAAAATAATTGATTGTGTTCCTGTACTCCTCCTCCTGCCCACCCCTGATGCACCCTACAATTGCGGAGTCATCCGAGAACTTCTGTAGGTGGAATGTTTCAGAGTTATATCTGAAGTCCGAGGTGTAGAGGGTGAAGAGGAAGGGGGACAGGACCGTTCCCTGGGGGGCCCCCTCACTGCCCGTTCTGACACACAGCTCTGTAGTCGTACAAATTGTGGCCTACCGGTCAGGTAGTCCGTGACCAAGGAGACTTAAGGGTGCTTCCACTTTCATCCTCCTCATCTTCTCACCCAGTAGCAGGGGCTGAATGGTGTTGAAGGCACTGGAGAAGTCAAAAAACATAACCATCACATTGCAACCTGCATTGTCCAGGTGAGAGTAGGCCCTCTGCAGAAGGTAGATGATTGCATCATCCATCCCGATGTTGCGCTGATATGCGAACTGCAGGGGGTCCAGTGATGTACACACCAGGGGTCGGAGGTGAGCGAGGACTAACCTTTCCAGGGTCTTCATGATGTGGGATGTTAGCGCTACAGGTCTGAAGTCATTCAGGACAGTGGGGTGAGCCTGTTTGGGCACTGGGACCAGGCAGGATGTTTTCCACAGCACAAGGACCCTTTCCAGGCTCAGGCTAAGGTTGAAGGTTCGCTGGAGTATTCCACACAGTTGGTCAGCACAGACCCTAAGCACCCTTGGGCTAATGCCATCAGGGCCAGTCGCTTTACACTGATGTAGTCTCTCCAGCTCTCTCTTGACTTGGTTGGTGGTGAAAGCCAGCCCAGGTGGGGAGATGGGGGGAAAGGGGGTGTTGAGGATCAGTCCAGAGGAGGGGGGAAAGAAGGTGTTGCAGATCAGTCCAGAGGGAGGTGGGAAGGGGGTCGCTGATTGTCTCAACACAGGTGTTGTGAGCAAAGTGGGGGTGGGACAGCCATGAGGGTGTGTGGCCTGGGGAGCTGGAGGGGAGGTGGACAGGGCCAGTATCGAACCTGTTCAAAAATTGGTTCAGCTCATTGGCTCTGTCCTGGGTCCCCTCCGTCTGCCCACTGTTTGACTTTTTGAAGCTAGTGATATTTCTCATACCCTTCCACACCTCTCACCTGGGTCTGCCTCAGCTTGTCCTCCATCTTCTCCTTATGCCCTCTCTTCCCCTCAGCAATCCGCAACTTCAGCTCCCTCTGGACACATTTCAATTTGTCCCTTTCCCCCTCCTTGAAGGCCCTCTTCATCTCATTCAGCAGGGCCTTCAAGTCGCTGGTGACCCAGGGTTTTTTATTTGGAAAACAGCGAGGAAAGGGAGTGCAGTGGAGTTGTATGCATCCTTCACATTATCTTATAACAAGTCCAGAGTTTTATTATTCCTGGTTGGGGACTTCACAAACTGTTTGAACGTCGGCAGCGTTGAAGAGAGAGATGCATGGTTAAAATCCCCCGAAATGGCAAAGAAGGCACTGGGATGCGCTGTCTGTAACCTCGCGATAACAGAGTGGATGACACGCTGTGTTTGCGTCCGCGGAAGGCGGGATGTAAATAATAACAGCAATGGCCGCCGTGAATTCCTTCTGCAAATAGTAGGGTCTCAGGCTAACGGCTAACAGCTCAATGTCCGGGCTACAAAACTGTTCCTAAACAGTAATATGTCTCGGATTACACCATCTGTTATTAACTAATAAAGCCAGCCCCACGCCCTTACTCTTACTGGAAGAAACGCTATCCCTGTCCGCTCTGATGTTCTGGAAATCGCCGATAGTGACGTTCTCTATGGGGATGTTATCATTCAGCCATGTTTCAGTAAAGCACAATAGGCTAGCTTCCCGGTATTCTCTTTGTCCAAGGACAAGAACCTCAAGCTCGTCCATCTTTTTATGTAGCGATCTCACGTTGCCCATGATGATAGACGGTATAGCCGGCTTGTATTTCCTAAGCTTTGCTTTACACTTCAATCCCACCCTGCGTCCACGCCGTCGCCTTTCAACTCGTCCGGAATATCAAACTTTTCCCTGTGGGGCAGCGGCGCTGAGTGTGCTAAATCCAGGAGTTGGGCTCGGTTGTAAATAATTGAGGACTCGTGTGTACGTTTGGCTCTGAGAAAAATAAAAAAGTGCCTCAGTGATAAAAAGGACCGCTAAAACCTTCGTAAAACAGTAGCACTCCATAAACCTGTTGCAAAAACATGGACGAAAAACATACTAAAACAACAATTAACGCGCAAACAATGGGAGCTGCTTAACAATCGACCACACAGGGCGGCGCCAGGTCATCAACTATAAAAAAAAACAGTTTTTGCTTTGTCATTATGGGGTATTGTGTGTAGCTTGATGAGGGGAAAAAAAGATTCAATACTTTTTAGAATAAGGCTGTAATGTAAAAAGTAAAGGGGTCTGAATACTTCCCGAATGCACTGTACAGTCGTGGCCAAATGTTTTAAGAATGACACAAGTATTGGTCTCCACAAAGTTTGCTGCTTCAGTGTTCTTAGATCTTTATGTCAGTAGTTACTATGGTACACTGAATTATAATTACAAGTATTCCATAAGTGTCAAAGGCTTTCATTGACAATGACATTCAGTTTATGCAAAGAGTCAATATTTGCAGTGTTGACCCTACTTTTTCAAGACCTCTGCATTTGATCAGTCATGGAAATAAATGTTTTTATTGGCTCCCTATTTAAAAAGAAGATGGACAACAAGCTATGAAGGAAAAATACTGGAGTTTTGGTGTAGGTACAGCAAACTAGTAATAATATTGCGATATTGTCAAAACGATGTGATATATCATCAAAAATAATATCCCAATATGTAACTATACATCGCACCACCACCCCACATCACTACTCCTGATTTAAGTACAGCGGGGAGAACAAGTGTTTGATACACTGCCGATTTTGCAGGTTTTCCCACTTACAAAGCATGTAGAAGTCTGTAATTTTTATCATAGGTACTCTTCAACTGTGAGTGACGGAATCTAAAACAAAAATCCAGAAAATCACATTGTATGATTTTTAAGTAATTAATTTGCATTTTATTGCATGACATAAGTATTTGATACATCAGAAAAGCAGAACTTAATATTTGGTACAGAAACCTTTGTTTGCAATTACAGAGATCATACGTTTCCTGTAGTTCTTGACCAGGTTTGCACACACTGCAGCAGGGATTTTGGCCCACTCCTCCATCCAGATCCTTCAGGTTTCGGGGCTGTCGCTGGGCAATACGGACTTTCAGCTGCCTCCAAAGATTTTCTATTGGGTTCAGGTCTGGAGACTGGCTAGGCCACTCAAGGACCTTGAGATGCTTCTTACGGAGCCACTCCATAGTTGCCCAGGCTGTGTGTTTCGGGTCGTTGTCATACTGGAAGACCCAGCCACGACCCATCTTCAATGCTCTTACTGAGGGAAGGAGGTTGTTGGCCAAGATCTCGCGATACATGGCCCCATCCATCCTCCCCTCAATACGGTGCAGTCGTCCTGTCCCCTTTGCAGAAAAGCATCCCCAAAGAATGATGTTTCCACCTCCATGCTTCACGGTTGGGATGGTGTTCTTGGGGTTGTACTCATCCTTCTTCTTCCTCCAAACACGGCGAGTGGAGTTTAGACCAAAAAGCTCTATTTTTGTCTCATCAGACCACATGACCTTCTCCCATTCCTCCTCTGGATCATCCAGATGGTCATTGGCAAACTTCAGACGGGCCTGGACATGCGCTGGCTTGAGCAGGGGGACCTTGCTTGTTCTGCAGGATTTTAATCCATGACGGCGTAGTGTGGTTTTCTTTGAGAATGTGGTCCCAGCTCTCTTCAGGTCATTGACCAGGTCCTGCCGTGTAGTTCTGGGCTGATCCCTCACCTTCCTCATGATCATTGATGCCCCACGAGGTGAGATCTTACATGGTGCCCCAGACCGATGGAGATTGACCGTCATCTTGAACTTCTTCCATTTTCTAATAATTGCGCCAACAGTTGTTGCCTTCTTACCAAGCTGCTTGCCTGTTGTCCTGTAGCCCATCCCAGCCTTGTGCAGGTCTACAATTTTATCCCTGATGTCCTTACACAGCTCTCTGGTCTTGGCCATTGTGGAGAAGTTGGAGTCTGTTTGATTGAGTGTGTGGACAGGTGTCTTTTATACAGGTAACGAGTTCAAACAGGTGCAGTTAATACAGGTAATGAGTGGAGAACAGGAGGGCTTCTTAAAGAAAAACTAACAGGTCTGTGAGAGCCGGAATTCTTACTGGTTGGTAGGTGATCAAATACTTATGTCATGCAATAAAATGCAAATTAATTATTTAAAAATCATACAGTGGGATTTTCTGGATTTTTGTTTTAGATTCCGTCTCTCACAGTTGAAGTGTACCTATGATAAAAATTACAGACCTCTACATGCTTTGTAACCTGCAAAATCGGCAGTGTATCAAATACTTGTTCTCCCCACTGTATATAGCTATTAAAAAAGATATATATCAAGTATATACATTTCTTCTAATGCTGTCTTACCAATTTATAAAGTTCTATAAATGGAAAGTCTAATACTATTTATTTTTTCAACATTCCATATCTAGAACGGTATAGTGTAGCTGGTTTATTTCTTTAACAATTGTTGTATTTTATTGCTTTTCTATATATATATATTTTTTTACAATCCCTACCATGGCTTGTACTGGGTGTTCCATTATTCGACTCCTCTATGGGTACTTTGTAATATTTAGAATATCCATGGAGTAGTCTTTGTGTCTCAGAACATTTGCTTATCAATATACAGTTTATCGACTACGAGAGCTACACGTTTTCCTTTTAATCTATTCTCCTTGAAAATTGGGAACAGAACTTTGCACCGTTCTGCAATTTCCTTCGGGAACTGGTCATTCATGCCTATTTCCGTGCCAGCGAGTCTTTTACCCAGGCTTTTAACCATTATTTTATCTTTAAAGAAAGCTAATTTGGCAACGATTGGGTGCTCATATCTCTGTCCTCTCTGTCCGAAACGGTGTACGTGTTTTGTCGCCAGCTTTGCGTGGGATCTGAAGCGCTGTAGGAAAGAATTCCTTCACCACACTTTCAGGAACTTCTCCTTCTTTTTCTTGTATGCCAGTAAGTACCACATTTTCTCTCATAGATCTAGTCTGTATGTCAAGTAAGGCTTCTCTCAGAAAGTTAATTAACATTAATTTCAATCTTATTGACTGTCCCTTTTAACTTGTTTGTTTCTTTCTCCATTGTCGCAGCTTTTTCGTCACTCAACTCCTTTATCTTTACTGACTAATTCAAGTATGCCCAGTTTGTCATTTATAGATTTTAACAGATCGGTTTCCACTCTTACCATTGCTGGGGGTGAAAAGCATAAATCGTCTGTGTCCGTCGAGGAGTCACGTTTTCTTTTGGAGATTGGTTCTTCTTGTTTACTCAACATCATGTTTGGGTGTTGCTTGTTTTCATAATATTTGTTGATACATTTCTTTAACCTTATGATTTGTTTTGTGTAGTTATCCAGATTAAAGGTTATTACCCACTAGTATGTGAAGTACTAATATTTAGTCTAGCTTACAGATATAAAATATTAAGTTTTTATCTTGAGGCGGTCTGCACTGCTGTGTTCAGTTCACCATCTTCTACTCTATTACTGTAACACTGTAACCCCACTTCCTCTCTTGCAGCTGTATCGTTTCATAGTGCTGAGTAGTGCAATTCCTCTGTTCCTCTGTGTTCAATATTCTCTCCCTGTACTTGTCTGTCTTTCTCTCTGTCCTTGCCACTCCCATTCTCTCTCACTCTTCCACACTTGTGTCCCGCAATCGTCACATTTGCCACTCTCTAGAAAAGTCAACAGTTTTGAAGTGTTTTGTAAAAAAACGTAAAAATTGCTTAAAGTCTCATGTAGAATTCAAGCTGAACAGAAGTTGGAGTTAAATATTGTTTTGTCAAGAGAACTCATGTAGGCTGTTCTCCCTGGGGTGCAACCCACATGGGGAAAGTGATGTTATTTTATACGATCGAAACCAAACTAAAAGGTAGGGAGCAGAGTATCTGCCATCCCCCGCATAGACAAACCAAAAGCAGGTGGAGGCTGGGGCAAAAGTGCTACAGTTACAAGCGATGATGTTTGCTGAATGGCCAAACTGAATAAGCTGCCATTAAAACAAATTATCTTCCCTCTCTGATTGGATCATAGCTACATTAAAGCAAAAGGTCTGTATACTTAAGTTGTATGGATGATTGCTTGAAGGAAGGATAAAGGAAGTTATGGATGGATGGATGAAAAAGGATGGAGTGGTGAATGAAGATTAGAGGGGTTGTTGGATGGATAAAATTAGGTTAGAGGGGTAAGTGGATCTATAAAGAGAGGTAAAAGGGATAAATGAATAGATAGAGGTTGAAAGAGTGGAATAGATGTAGGAATAGTTGGAGATATGCAGTTGAAATTATTTAAATGCTGTAAGTAATGAGAGTGGCTAGAATGGTTATAGATGGATAGATACAGTGCCTTCAGAAAGTATTCATACTCCTTGACCTATTCCACATTTTGTTTTGTTACAGCTGGAATAAACATGGATTAAATCAACAACAAAACATCTCACCCATCTACACACAATACTGCATAATGACAAAGTGAAAACATGTTTAGACATTTTTGCAAATGTATTGAAAATTAAATCCAGAAATATCTAATTTACATAAGTATTCACACCTCAATACTTTCTAGAAGCACCATTGGCGGCGATTACAGCCTTTTTGAGTCTCTAAGAGCTTTGCACACCTGGTTTGTACAATATTTGCCCATTATCCATTTGTCATGTAGCTTGTAGCTAGCTAACTAAGCAAAAAACATTTACCTTGCTTCATCAGAGATTAGGCTTTCGTAAAGAGTTTGACATTGGCAAAGTTGTCAGTCGGACTACTGTCATTACGACTATAGATGACAAGCAAATCAAACAATATTTGGATATTGTTTGATTTGCATGCCATGGTTATGATGCAGAAGAGCACTTTCAGTCACAGACTGATCCCACCACGGCCAGAGCGCTACAGGAGGTCCTTCCTGCCGGCGGCTATTAGACTATTTAATGCCTCACCGGGGTGCCGTGCTGTCGGCAACATAGACCTGGAACTGTTGGGGTGTTAGGACCTATTGTAACAGTTATGCATCCATCCGTGAGTGGAATCACTCATTCACTCAGGACTTATTAAATCAGGACTGTATATACATATTCATGTACAGTTATATCATATCACATGCAATATTGTAAGTAATTTTTGGACTGAACTTACATAGTCATTCATTCAGGAATGCATATTAGTATCCTGTCAGTCTGTTCATTGCTTTTAGTATATCGAATGTGCAATATGTGCATTTATCTGTAATCAAACCCTGTGCACTAAGGACTGTATTTTAAGGGAATTATTATTATTACCCTAAATTATATCATACGCACATTTAGCTATTTAAGTATCTCTTCCTTTCATTTACCTGTACAGTTAATGTAACCATGCTTGACCCTTCTTTTTCAAGACCTCTGCAATTCGCCCTGTCAATTAACTTCTGGGCCACATCCTGACTGATGGCAGGCCATTCTTGCATACTCAATGCTTGGAGTTTGTCAGAAGTTGTGGGTTTTTGTTTGTCCACCCGCCTCTTGAGGATCGACCACAAGTTCTCAATGGGATTAAGGTCTGGGGAGTTTCCTGGCCATGGACACAAAATGTCGATGTTTTGTTCCCTGAGCCACTTAGTTATCACTTTTACCTTATGGCAAGGTGCTCCATCGTGCTGGAAAAGGCATTGGTCGTCACCAAACTGTTCTTTTATGGTTGGGAGAAGTTGCTCTCGGAGGATGTGTTGGTACCATTCTTTATTCATGGCTGTGTTCTTAGGCAAAATTGTGAGTGAGCCCACTCCCTTGGCTGAGAAGCAACCCCACACATGAATGGTCTCAGGATGCTTTACTGTTGGCATGACACAGGACTGATGGCCCAAACAATCGGAAAGGGGATTCATCAGAGAAAATGACTCTACCCCAGTCCTCAGCAGTCCAATCACTGTACCTTTTGCAGAATATCAGTCTGTCCCTGATGTTTTTCCTGGAGAGAAGTGGTTTCTTTGCTGCCCTTCTTGACACCAGGCCATCCTCCAAAAGTCTTTGCCTCACTGTGCGTGCAGATGCACTCACACCTGCCTGCTGCCATTCCTGAGCAAGCTCTGCACTGGTGGTGCCCCAATCCCGCAGCTGAATCAACTTTAGGAGACGGTCCTGGCGCTTGCTGGACTTTCTTGGACGCCCTGACGCCTTCTTCACAACAATTGAACCTTTCTCCTTGAAGTTCTTATTTAGTTCTTACTTACTAGTAAATTAGTAAGAATGTCTCACCGCATGTTCAAGAATAGCCTTTTTCCTTTTATTTATATTACAACCTCTCATTTTCGGTTATTTGAAAATGAAATAATCACCAAAATATCTTTTTAAAACAAGCCATAGAAAGTTGGTTGCAATTTCAGTTTAATCCACCAGAACAATAAGTACAACAGATATCGTGGTTAAACTAAAATACACAAATTTAAAGATTTTTTTATTTTTTATGTTTCTTTCATTTACAATCTGTAGAAACTATGAGAATAGAAAGGTTCCGTACTTTTGTGAAGCATCACAGCACAGTTGAAAAATATATGGCAAATATATTTTTCAATGGTGTTAAGAGATAGATGGGAGGGGTTGAATGGAGCTGAATGATGGGACTAATAACAACAAGATAAAAAATGTAAAACATACAGGGTCTGTAGAATGTATATAGATTCAGAACTATTGTGAAATAGCACAGTTACAAAATGTATATGGCAAATAGAAATCAAATTGGATGGATATTAGAAATAAAGGAAGGCCAGAACTAAAAACAAACAAAATATAACTATTGTAAAATAGATTGTATGTAAAATGCAATTGGGCGAGCTGTGGTAGAGTTTGCAAGGAATAATAAAGGAAGGTATATTTTAAAAAAGTGTGTATGTGTATACAGTTGTATACAATGTATTTTCATCTCTACCTTCTTGCCCTGTATACATTGCTGCTTGAAAGTATGTGAACCCTACAGTGCTGGTCATTATTTTGCTATAAATGTCACGACTGAGTGTGTAAATTGACCAAGGTGCAGCGCAGTAATAGTTCAACATCTTTAATGAATATAAATAAACTCAATGCGAACTATAACAAACAAGAACAACTTAGAACAAACGTAAACACACTTACTTTACAGACTGACATGGAAGACAACGACCCACACACAGGTGTGGGACATACAAACATAAGTAGGCTCCCTAATTAGAGACAACGCATAGCAGCTGCCTCTAATTGGGGACCCAACACAAAACACCACACAGAACTATATAAACTAGATCTGTTAGGCTCTGACCATGGCCAAATAGATGAGCCAAAGGCTTCTCTATGGCCAGAGCCTGACAGTACCCCCTCCTAAAGGCGCGAACTCCCGACCGCAAGACACAAAAACACAATTACATGGGGGGAGGGTTAGGGAGGGAAAATATCGTCGGTGGCGGTTCTGGCACCGGCGAAGTGGACAGTTTCCTCCCTGGATCAGTTCTGATGACCGGACCCGGACTGGGCACCGGTGTGGCAGGCGACTCCGGCCAAGGAGCGGGGCAGACGACCGGGCCCGGACTGGGCACCGGTGTGGCAGGTGACTCCGGCCAAGGAGCGGGGCAGACGACCGGTCCTGGAATGGGCACCGGTGTGGCGAACGACTCCGGCCATGGAGCGAGGCAGACGACCGGGCCCGGACTGGGTACCGGTGTGGCGAACAACTCCGGCGAACAACTCGCTACAGTACTTTGGATAGTGTCCATATTGTCTTCATGCTTACAAATATATGGGTATCTGGATAGATGAAATGTTGTCTTTTAAAAAGCATATTGATGAGTTCGTTTAGCTGAGAATCAAAACATGCCTCTTCTATAGAAATAGGTCCTGCCTCTCGCTAAATAGTAGAAAGCTGATTATTCAGTCGATGTTCCTATTGGTCCTAGACCATGGCGGCATCATCTATATGAACGCAGTATCCACTTCATTAAAGCCATTGGATGCAGTTTATCATAGCGCGCTTTATTATGGTCATCACTGCATTCTCTACTAGAAAGTTGGTTGGCCCTCTTTGATGTCACGTAGGTTGATACATTTATAAAGCCCTTTTACAAAAAGTCCCACTGTGCCTAACATCATTACTAAACTTACATACGAGTTACCACACCCGGTCTCAGGGATGGCCACCTGGAAATTCCTTTGGTCTCTACTGAGTTAGGTATTTTACTTTTTTTTTTATTTAACCTTTATTTAACTAGGCAAGTCAGTTAAGAACAAATTCTCTAGCACTAAGATGCAGTGCCTTTAACCACTGCACTTTTAGTTCTTTCACCTTCTTTGTGGAACAATCTTCAACATTTTGTTAAATTTTATGTTCTGGTGTCTCTGGGTCAGTTCAGAAAGCTGACTGAGGACATTATTACTGATTAATGGGTTTGTTTTTTATGACAGTTTTTCTTTCTGCTTGCAAGTTGTATTTATATTTTGATGTCTGTATTATCTGTAATTTATGCAATTCAGGGCTTATCTGTAAAAGAGACCTTAGTCTCAGTATGACTCCCTGAAAAAATAAAGGTTCAATAAAACAATACATTAAAAAGTGCAACACGGAAGAGGGAAATGCATCTTGATGCTTATTTGAATTTGTTGACACTATTTGGTCACTATACAGTAAAACCGCATGACACTGCATACATAATAATAATAAATTGCATGCCATACGAAGAAGGCCTAGGCTATATACAGTTGAAGTTGGAAGTTTACATACACCTTAGAAAAATACATTTAAACTCAGTTTTTCACAATTCCTGACATTTAATCCTATTAAAAATCCCCTGTCTTAGGTCAGTTAAAATCACCACTTTATTTTAAGAAAGTGACATTTCAGGATAATAGTGGAGAGAATGATTTATTTCAGCTTTTATTTCTTTCATCACATTCCCAGTGGGTCAGAAGTTTACATACACTCAATTAGTATTTGGTAGCATTGCCTTTAAATTGTTTAACTTGGATCAAACGTTTTGGGTAGCCTTCCACAAGCTTCCCACAATACGTGGGTGAATTTTGGCCCATTCCTTCTGACAGAACTGGTGTAAATGAGTCAGGTTTGTAGGCCTCCTTGCTTGCACATGCTTTTTCAGTTCTGCCTACACATTTTCTATAGGATTGAGGTCAGGGCTTTGTGATGGCCACTCCAATACCTTGACTTTGTTGTCCTTAAGCCATTTACCCAAAACTTTGGAAGTACCTAAGACCACTGGAAGTACCTAAGATCACTGGACCCCCTGCAGTTCGCATATCAGCACATCGGGATGGATGATGCAATCATCTACCTTCTGCAAAGGGCCTACTCTCACCTGGACAACGCAGGTTGCACTGTGAGGGTTATGTTTTAATACTTCTCCAGTGCCTTCAACACCATTCAGCCCCTGCTACTGGGTGAGAAGATGAAGAGAACGAAAGTGGAAGCACCCTTAGTCTCCTTTTTATGCGACTACAGAGCTGTGTCAGAACGGGAAGTGAGCAACACAGGGGCCCCCCAGGGAACGGTCCTGTCCCCCTTCCTGTTCACCCTCTACACCTCAGACTTCAGATATAACTCTGAAACATGCCACCTACAGAAGTTCTCGGGTGACTCCGCAATTGTAGTGTCATGGGTGGGCAGGAGGAGGAGTACAGGAGCACAATCATTGAATTTGTGTTGTGGTGTGAGCAGAACTACCTTCAGCTCAACATCAGCAAAACAAAGGAGGTGGCCTTCAGGAGAACCAAGGCCCAACTGACTGCAGTCCCTATACAGAGGATGGATGTGGAAGTGGTTGGGTCATACAAGTTCCTGGGAGTCCATATGGACAACAGGCTGGAATGGGCTGGTAACACTGGGGCTCTGTTCAAAAAGGGCCAGAGCCGACTCAACTTTCTGAGGAGGCCCAGGTCCTTCAACGTGTGCAGTAAACTACTGCATACCTTCGCCAGTGCCATCTTTTTTGCAGTGGTGTGCTGGGGCGCCAACATAAAGGCAGGTGATGCTTCTCGGATAAATAAGCTGATCAGGAAGGCTAGCTCTGTTCTGGGGATTAGCCTTGACACTCTAGAGGTGGCGGAGAGACTGATCCTGGCCAAACTGCTGGCCATCATGGACAACATCAGCCACCCTCTGCATGCCATGGTTATGACGCAGAGGAGCACCTCGGTGTGCCAGAGAGCGCTACAGGAGGTCCTTCCTGCCGGCTGCTATTAGACTGTTTAATGCTTCACCGGGGTGCCGTGCCGTCTGCAACATAGACCTGGAACTGTTTGGACCTAGTTTAACAATTATGCATCCATCCGTGAGTAACTCTGGTCTGAAATCACTCATTCACTCAGAACTTATTTATTAATTCAGGTCTGTATATACATATTCATGTACAGTTATTTCATATCACATGCAATATTGTAAGTAATTATTGGACTGAACTTACTTAGTCATTCACTCAGGAACGCATCTTAGTATCCTGTCAGTTGTATCTTTTTTCATTGCTTTTAGTATATTGAATGTGCAATACGTGCATTTATCTGTAACTAAACCCTGCACTCAGGACTGTATTTTAAGGGAATTACTTTTATTATCCTAAATTATATCATACACACATTTAGCTATTTAAGTATCGCTTCCTGTCATTTACCTGTACAGTTAATGTAACCATGCAAATATTAACTTACCTGTCCATTTAACTGTATATTAAGTAAACTATTATTACCCTCACTTTTATCATACGCACTTTTAGCTATTTAAGTATTTCTCTGCCATCGACTTGTATAGTATAGTAACCATGCAAATACTCCTTATTTGTCTTTATCAACTTGCAATATGTTTATTTTAAAAAATTAACCTAACCCTCTGTAACAATGTATAGTGTACATATTCAGCCATCCACCCATACTATGCAATGCCTTTTTATAGCTTTTTTTGCACTCCAGACTTCTTGTATTTGTATACTTTTTAATACTGCTGCTCTATGTATCATCTATCAATTGGCCTAGACCAATTGATAGATGTATTTTCCTTCTGGCATTTTGCACCTCCCTTGTGTTTTTTAGTAGCTGCTTGATGAAGAAATCTATCTATCTATCTATCTATCTATCTATCTATCTATCTATCTATCTATCTATCTATCTATCTATCTATCTATCTATCTATCTATCTATCTATCTATCTATCTATCTATCTATCTATCTATCTATCTATCTATCTATCTATCTATCTATCTATCTATCTCACAGCATCAACACCATAGTACCCTCCAAGCTCATCATTAAGCTCGAGGCCCTGGATGACTGAAAAACAGGACCTGGACCTGAGTTGATAAAGTTGTTCTTCTTACCTAGCTAATTAGACTTAAGGTATTGACAGAACCTAGTAGCTAGATCAATTAACATCATTTTTTTTCATTGTAATATTAAAAGGTCACACTTTTCCCAAGTGGCGCATCTCAGTGCTAGAGGTGTCACTACAGACCCTGGTTAGATTCCAGGCTGTACCATGATTGGGAGTCCCATAGGGCTTCGGGTTTTGGCCGGGGTAGTCCGTCATTAGATAGATAGATAGATAGATAGATAGATAGATAGATAGATAGATAGATAGATAGATAGATAGATAGATAGATAGATAGATAGATAGATAGATAGATAGATAGATAGATAGATAGATAGATAGATAGATAGATCTTGTACTGTGCTCACTTGAACAGAAAGTTGGCACGGCGGTACTTTGTGGGCAAATTTTGTCATCAAAGAAAGAGGAGGCCGTATTTACAATTCCGAGTTGGATGACCGTTCAAAACGTTTTTTCCCAGTAGGAGCTTGTTTATTCCTGACTTCCCAGTTGCAATGCTTGCAGTTAGCCACTGTCACCTATTCCTTCCAAACCACTCATTGTTGAATTTGCGATTTCCAACTTGTTGTGTAATGTTTATGTCCAATGGCCGATGAGCACCGATATGTTTTATCTATAATTTCTCTTCATATGACAAAGACTAAAAAGGATTTGCCAGTAGATTGTCGACTTGATTCATGATGATGACTGCTAGCTAAGATTTTGAAAGTAAGATGTTGACATGATCAGTCCAATCAAAGTTACTGTACATATAACGTGATTTGACAATTTTATCTGTGGCCAATGACCTTGAGCCTTCATCGAAGGGCACTTCTAATGTAACTCTATGGCAGCACCAAAGGGGCTTGAATTTTTTAGGTCTACCCTTAGACTTGGTGGTGACGTAGTGTCCCCATGAGTGACAGAACACTGAGCCAATCACGGCCAACACTTGTCCTGAATGACGGCTCGGCCACTGATCTAATGTCTTTCTCTTTTCCTTTTCTTAATATTTCAGAGAAAGCATGTACACCATCTTAAGAAGTATGGCGAACGGCCAGCAAATACACTGAAGAGAGAACATATCCGGACTCCCTCCACCATCAAGCAGACATTACCGAAGACTGTGTCTCAAATGTCCATCAACAAAGCTGTGGTGAAGTATGTGGTCCAAGGGCTCCAACCATTCACTGAACAAGAACAATTCAGAGAGCTTGTCCAGGATCTGCAGCCTAACTCAAAGATCATATCAAGCCCCATACTGCGCTCCAGGATTGATGACGCATCCAAGGAAATGAAGACCAAGGTGACTGAGGCCTTGAGGAGTTGACCACAATTTCTCCTTGGGGATCAATAAAGTACCTATCTCTATCTATCGCCACCAACCCCAACTGCTTGTCTGCAAGAAGATGGAGCTTCAATGCCAAGAGTGTGTCATCAAGGCAAAGGGTGGCTACTTCAACACTTTTTTGGTTACTACATGATTCCATATGTGTTATTTCATAGTTTTGATGTCTTCTTTCTACAATGTAGAAAATAGTAAAAATAAACTTTTACAACCCTGTTATACAGTGGGGAGAACAAGAATTTGATACACTGCCGATTTTGCAGGTTTTCCTACTTACAAAGCATGTAGAGGTCTGTAATTTTTATCATAGGTACACTTCAACTGTGAGAGACGGAATCTAAAACAAAAATCCAGAAAATCCCATTGTATAATTTTTAAATAATGAATTTGCATTTTATTGCATGACATAAGTATTTGATACATCAGAAAAGCAGAACTTAATATTTGGTACAGAAACTTTTGTTTGCAATTACAGAGATCATATGTTTCCTGTAGTTCTTGACCAGGTTTGCACACACTGCAGCAGGGATTTCGGCCCACTCCTCCATACAGACCTTCTCCAGATCCTTCAGGTTTCGGGGCTGTCGCTGGGCAATACGGACTTTCAGCTCCCTCCAAAGATTTTCTATTGGGTTCAGGTCTGGAGACTGGCTAGGCCACTCCAGGACCTTGAGATGCTTCTTACGGAGCCACTCCTTAGTTGCCCTGGCTGTGTGTTTCGGGTCGTTGTCATACTGGAAGACCCAGCCACGACCCATCTTCAATGCTCTTACTGAGGGAAGGAGGTTGTTGGCCAAGATCTCGCGATACATGGCCTCATCATCCTTCCCTCAATACGGTACAGTCGTCCTGTCCCCTTTGCAGAAAAGCATCCCCAAAGAATTATGTTTCCACCTCCATGCTTCACGGTTGGGATGGTGTTCTTGGGGTTGTACTCATCCTTCTTCTTCCTCCAAACACAGCGAGTGGAGTTTAGACCAAAAAGCTCTATTTTTGTCTCATCAGACCACATGACCTTCTCCCATTCCTCCTCTGGATCATCCAGATGGTCATTGGCAAACGTCAGACGGGCCTGGACATGCGCTGGCTTGAGCAGGGGGACCTTGCGTGCGCTGCAGGATTTTAATCCATGACGGAGTAGTGTTTTACTAATGGTTTTCTTTGAGACTGGTCCCAGCTCTCTTCAGGTCATTGACCAGGTCCTGCCATGTAGTTCTGGGCTGATCCCTCACCTTCCTCATGATCATTGATGCCCCACAAGGTGAGATCTTGCATGGTGCCCCAGACCAAGGGAGATTGACCGTCATCTAGAACTTCTTCCATTTTCTAATAATTGCACCAACAGTTGTTGCCTTCTCACCAAGCTGCTTGCCTATTGTCCTGTAGCCCATCCCAGCCTTGTGCAGGTCTACAATTTTATCCCTGATGTCCTTACACAGCTCTCTGGTCTTGGCCATTGTGGAGAGGTTGGAGTCTGTTTGAGTGTGTGGACAGGTGTCTTTTATACAGGTAACAAGTTCAAACAGGTGCAGTTAATACAGGTAATGAGTGGAGAACAGGAGGGCTTCTTAAAGAAAAACTAACAGGTCTGTGAGAGCCGGAATTCTTACTGGTTGGTAGGTGATCAAATACTTATGTCATGCAATAAAATGCAAATTAATTATTTAAAAATCATACAGTGGGATTTTCTGGATTTTTGTTTTAGATTCCGTCTCTCACAGTTGAAGTGTACCTATGAAAAAAATTACAGACCTCTACATGCTTTGTAAGTAGGAAAACCTGCAAAATCGGCAGTGTATCAAATACTTGTTCTCCCCACTGTATATAGCTATTAAAAAAGGTATATACATTTCTTCTAATGCTGTCTTACCAATTTATAAAATTCTATAAATGGAAAGTCTAATACTATTTATTTTTTCAACATTCCATATCTAGAACGGTATAGTGTAGCTGGTTTATTTCTTTAACAATTGTTGTATTTTATTGCTTTTCTATATATATATTTTTTATTACAATCCCTACCATGGCTTGTACTGGGTGTTCCATTATTCGACTCCTCTATGGGTACTTTGTAATATTTAGAATATCCATGGAGTAGTCTTTGTGTCTCAGAACGTTTGCTTATCAAAATCATACAATGTGATTTTTCTGGATTTTTGTTTTAGATTCCGTCTCTCACAGTTGAAGTGTACCTATGATAAAAATTACAGACCTCTACATGTTTTGTAAGTGGGAAAACCTGCAAAATCGGCAGTGTATCAAATACTTGTTCTCCCCACTGTATATCCCTCATCTGCACAACATTGGTTCTGGGATATGCAACCATTTCCTTTCTCACTCACACGTCACACTTTCCCAAACACCAAAAACACACACCACCCCTTCCATCACAATACATCCACACATACCCACATTCTGTGCCTTCTGTCTGTCTTCCATCACAATACATCCACATATAACCACATACTGTGCTTTCTGTGTTTTTATCGCCACCATGATGAGATTATTATGGATAAGAGCAATAATATTTTTTGTTTCTGTACAATAGAATATGTTTAAACCCAGACAGCTTTTAGGGAAACACTTGTGACCTTTCTTTGGGTTAAGCCATTTCATGTACCCAAGATCCATAGGAAAGGCTGTACAGTGCATATACAGTTGAAGTCGGAGGTTTACATACACTTTAGCCAAATAAATGTAAACTCAGTTTTTCACAATTCCTGACATTTAATCCTATTAAAAATTCCCTGTCTTAGGTCAGTTAGGATCACCACTTTATTTTAAGAATGTGAAATGTCAGAATAATAGTAGAGAGAATGGTTTATTTCAGCTTTAATTTCTTTCATCACATTCCCAGTGGGTCAGAAGTTTACATAAACTCAATTATTATTTGGTAGCATTGCCTTTAAATTGTTTAACTTGGGTCAAACGTTTCGGGTAGCCTTCCACAAGCTTCCCACAATAAGTTGGGTGAATTTTGGCCCATTCCTCCTGACAGAACTAGTGTAACTGAGTCAGGTTTGCAGGCCTCCTTGCTCGCACATGCTTTTTCAGTTCTGCCCACATATTTTCTATAGTATTGAGGTCAGGGCTTTGTGATGGCCACTCCAATACCTTGACTTTGTTGTCCTTAAGCCATTTTGCCACAATTTTGGAAGTATCTTGGGGTCATTGTCCATTTGCAAGACCCATTTGCGACCAAGCTTTAACTTCCTGACTGATGTCTTGGGATGTTGCTTCAATATATCCACATAATTTTCCTTCTCATGATGCCATCTATTTTGTGAAGTGCACCAGTCCCTCCTGCAGCAAAGCACCCCCACAACATGATGCTGCCACCTCCGTGCTTCACAGTTGGGATGGTGTTCTTCGGCTTGCAAGCCACCCCCTTTTTCCTCCAAACATAACGATGGTCATTATGGCCAAATCAGACCAGAGGACATTTCTCCAAAAAGTACGATCTTTGTCCCCATGTGCAGTTGCAAACCGTAGTCTGGCATTTTTATGGTGGTTTTGAAGCAGTGGCTTATTCCTTGCTGATATATGACTTGTTTTACTGTGGATATAAATACTTGTGTACCTGTTTCCTCCAGCATCTTCACAAGGTCCTATGCTGTTGTTCTGGGATTGATTTGCACTTTTCGCAACAAGGTACGTTCATCTCTAGTAGACAGAACGTGTCTCCTTCCTGAGCGGTATGACGGCTGCGTGGTCCCATGGTGTTTATACTTGCGTACTATTGTTTGTACAGATGAACGTGGTACCTTCAGGCGTTTGGAAATATCTCCCAAGGATAAACCAGACTTGTGGAGGTCTACAATTTTTTTTCTGAAGTCTTTGCTGATTTCTTTCTTTCCCATGATGTCGAGCAAAGAGGCACTGAGTTTGAAGGTAGGCCTTGAAATACATCCACATGTACACCTCCAATTGACTCAAAATATGTAAATTTGTCTATCAGAAGCTTCTAAAACCATGACATAATTTTCTGGAATTTTCCAAGCTGTTTAAAGGCACAGTCAACTTAGTGTATGTAAACTTCTGACCCACTGGAATTGTGATATAGTGAATTATAAGTGAAATAATCTGTCTGTAAACAATTGTTGAAAGAATTACTTGTCATGCACAAAGTAGATGTGCTAACTGACTTGCCAAAACTATAGTTTGTTAACATGAATTCGGTGGAGTGGTTGAAAAATGAGTTTTAATGACTTCAACCTAAGTATATGTAAACTTATGACTTCAGCTGTAAGTATGTCCCCAGTGCTATTCTAAAGTCTAATACATCCACATTGCGATTTCAACTGATGTGTACTTATTTTGGGTCAAATTAACTGATTATTGTATATAACAACATTCGAACCTTGTTTAGCGTTATCTAGTCCAAATATGGCATAATTCCACTGTTAGTATCCGTTTTAATCACGTTCAATTGGTGACTTTTATTCTGAAGGCGAACCTCATTCCACTATTGTGGCTAATCCTTGTGGCTAGCTTCACACAGGTGTCCTTCTCAGCTTGGAGGATGCTGCAGTCAGATGCACTGCGGTAAAAATAACGCCAGACAGGCAGCGAGTCTGTATTATTCGCAATGCCAGCCTGGGAGAAAGATCTCTTCTAGGCCAACAAGTCCAGAGTCATTTGATGGGTGGAAAAAATGTTGCCACTCAAAAGGACAGCTCTTCATTAAATCATTTGTTGGTCCATCAGAAGGAAAGGATAGCCTACATTTCCCCCCGGAGAAAGGACAAATCGGGATAACGAGGCTATTTTTTTCAGAAGGTACAACGTGAGGGAAGTAAAATGTGAGACAATGCAAATTATGATTTTTTTTTTAACAAATAGTGCTATAACACATTTACAGTGTTCCAAAATATATATATTTATATATATATTAAATTAAATATATTATATATATATATATATATATAATTGGTACGTAGCCTAGGTAGCCTTCTTTCATATGGCATGCAATTCATTATTAATGTAGCCTATTCAGTGACATGCGATTTTAAGGTAGCCTATTCAAACCATGGACCTACAGTGTGGAAAGATTATTCAAATAAGCATACTATATAAACTCATTTAAAATCTATGTCATCTTCAGTGGTGCACTGCCTTTATAACGTGTCAATATAATTTAGAACTAGGCCTATTATACTATTATACAAAGGCTGGGTCTAATCCTGAATGCTGATTGGTTAAAACCGCATTCCAGCTGGAGTATTTCACGAATTGCCACCGGCTAAATCTATGACCTTAAAATGCCGATTTACTCCGTTCCATCTGACTGCGCAATCCACTGTCCCATCAGTCCAGCCAGGCAATTTATACAATTGATCTCCACTATAAAACGCATCTAGACATGATCTCACATTTCTTTTAAAATAACATTTAGTTTTCAACCGCGGAGATTTGTATAAACCTTGCTGTGTGTCTCGCCGACATTTGCAACATTGTTTCAATATTCAAACTCGATCTCCTACTGTCCCATAGTAATGAACATGTAGGGGTCGGGACGAGACAGACAGGCAGCGTTTCTCAGCCTGTCGAAATCATGACTCAGCTGGCATCATTTATATGGATATATACAAATAAATGTCAGTTGAAAAAAGGTCAAATAGCTAGTTTGCAGTCTTTCCAGCTTCAGTTTGAAGTGATTGTGCTAGCTGTGTTGTCGGCTAGTTCCTCTGAACGACAGTGTCCTGATGAGAGAACACATGTTCTATGACAGGCGATATCGCGCCTCATTAGCTCATTGTTATGGATGTATCCAAATTAATGTCACTAGAAAACAGCTTAAACAAATTCAAATGCAGCTACTTTGCTGTTATTCTGGCTGCACTTTTTGACGTGCTGTAGTTGGCTAGCTAGCAAGGGCTGGCAACGGAACATTTAGAACTAACAACTGGGTCGCGTCCATAGATACAGAACAAAAAGACTGAATGACTGGGTCGCGTCCATAGATACAGAACCAAAAGACTGAACGACTGGGTCGCGTCTATAGATACAGAACAAAAAGACTGAACGACTGGGTCGCGTCTATAGATACAGAACAAAAAGACTGAACGACTGGGTCGCGTCCATAGATACAGAACAAAAAGACTGAACGACTGGGTCGCGTCTATAGATACAGAACAAAAAGACTGAATGACTGGGTCGCGTCCATAGATACAGAACCAAAAGACTGAATGACTGGGTCGCGTCTATAGATACAGAACAAAAAGACTGAACGACTGGGTCGCGTCCATAGATACAGAACAAAAAGACTGAACGACTGGGTCGCGTCCATAGATACAGAACAAAAAGACTGAACGACTGGGTGGCGTCTCTATCAACCCTAGATTTGTGTCGGGACTATATCTTGTGGAATTATGAAATAGTATGATTAAATTAATCAAAATAAAGTTTTTAATGAAAATATGTCAATCATTATTTGAAAATGTTGGTAACCTATTGTATAAAAGTGATAATGCTTTGAAGCTGGTGTTTGGAAGATATTGGCACGGTTTGCCTGCAAACAACACCTGTGCCATTATATCCTCCAAACACCGGCTTCTTTGGCATTATCACTTAAATAGATCAACAGACTACAGTTGGTATAAATAGCCTGTAAAGATAATAATAGCTCAGTGTATTTGATATTAAGATTTGGAACTGGAACTGATAATCCTAGGCCAGGGTGTAGATTTATAAACCCTTTAGCTGTGTTTGAATGCCCATACTAACATACTGTATACTATAAACTTAATTAGATAGATAGATAGATAGATAGATAGATAGATAGATAGATAGATAGATAGATAGATAGATAGATAGATAGATAGATAGATAGATAGATAGATAGATAGATAGATAGATAGATAGATAGATAGATAGATAGATAGATAGGTACTATATACTATTAGTTGATTTTAGTATACTGTAAATGAACGGTAACATTTCAGTTGAGGGTACTAGAGCTTTGCCTGTCTACCGGAATTTGATGCTGTTGCTATGCAACCTCTTGCTAGCTTGTTAGCATAACAAATGACTAGCTAAACATTTTACGATTTCGGGTGTGTTCGTAAATTCAATCTGGAGTGCCAGAGTGCATTCTGGGTGTTCGTAAATCCAGATCGTTGTCAGATTGTCCGTTCGTAAAATCAGAGTGTTTGGCCGAGGAGTAGGGGTTGATCCGAGCGTTCAACGGCAGACAAGCACCCATGTTAACTGGCTAACGTTCGCTAGCTACTTCCAAACACAAAATGAGAGAAAATCTCACTCTGACATTTTACTCGCCCTAGCAGAGCTGGTTAGGCTGTTTTCATGTTATCCAGAGCGTTGGGGACTGTAACTGCTGTTGCCAACAATTTAATAAAAAATGTTTTGCTAACGTTTACTGACACCGGCCATGTTCAACGGGTGTTGAGCGTTTAGTATTTGGTCCCATATTCCTAGCACACAATTATTATATTAAGCTTGAAATTGTAAATAAGAATATAATATGTTTTGTAAACACTTCTACATTAATGTGGATGCTACTGTGATTACGGATAATCCTGAACGACTGTGTACAAAAAGTGCAATAATTTCTAAACGGTTCACCTGATATGGATGACCCTGCACTTTAACCTTTTGGGGTGGCAGGTAGCCTAGTGTTTAGGGCGTTGGCAAGGTAAAAATCTGTCGTTCTGTCCCTGAACAAGGCAGTTAACCCACTGTTCACCGGTAGGCCGTCATTGTAGATAATATTTTTTTCTTAACTGATTTGCCTAGTTAAATAAAAAAAATAGTAATTACACAAATCCAAAGTGCTGGAGTACAGAGCCAAAACAACAAAAAATTAGTGCTTGTTCTCTAGAAAGTCTGTTCCTTGTCTACTGGCTTTTATTAGTTTGCACTTTTTTAGAGGCACATTATTTAATTGAAGTCATCAAGCTCCAGAGTCTTCCTAAAACACTTGTAAACAAATATTCATGGTAATACTTGCATGTATCCTCGCTGTGCATGGAAAATAATACCATAACAGCAGCCTATGTAACAAAGTAAATTAATTAATGCAATAGTCTTTGATGAAAAGATTGTTTCCATTTAAAGAGAAGTGCATGGCACCAAGAGCATGGCATCTGCAATGCCAGGATGGTGGGTTCCATTCCCAGGACCACCCGTGAGTAAAATGTATGCATGCATGTCTGTAAGCTGCTTTGGATAAAAGCATCTGCTAGATGGCATATATTATTATTACTATTATTATTATTATTATTATTGTTATCATTATTATTATTATCATCATTATTGTTATTATCGTTATTATTATCATTATTATTGTTATTATTATTGTTATCGTTATCATTATTGTTATTATTATAATTATTGTTATTATCATTATCACTATTGTTATTATTATCATTATTGTTATTATTATTATTGTTATCATTATTGTTATTATTATAATTATTATTGTTATTATCATTATCACTATTGTTATTATTATCATTGTTATTATTATTGTTATCATTATTATCGTTATTATTATCATTATTATTGTTATTATCATTATTATTATCATTATTGTAATTATTATAATTATTATTGTTATTATTATTATTGCTATTATTATTATCATTGTTATTATTATTATGTTAAGTGTTGGTTGAAGGAATTTTTTCTTTTTCTAAGGTAATTTCGGAGGAAGCAACTTCAGTCCATACCATTTCTTACTTTTCTCAAACAACGTTCTTCTGGATAACATCTCAAAGGAATATCTTACTCTCAAGTGTTCAAAGAGATTGTTGTGATATTTTCTTATACCTTTTGAGGCTTCTCAGCCCTAGCATCTGTACTTTTGTTGCTACATTACACTTGAGGACATGTCTGCAGTGCGGCTGGTGCTCCTGTCTCTGCTTTGTTCCCATTTTGGTAAGTGGAGTTGGCCACCTTTGTTGATTGACCATTTGTGTATTTTAATTTTGTGCACTGCCCTATGGGTCTCCCAATCACGGCCGGTTATGATACAGTCTGGATTTGAACCAGGTTGTCTATAGTGACACCTCTTGCACTGAGATGAAGTGTCTTAGACCACTGTGCCACTTGGGAGCCCTATAGTCACAACATCTTTCAGTATATGGATATTATTTTGTATACTGTTGAATTATGAAGCTACCCATTTCTACAACCAAAATGTTAAGCTCTAATAACATGTCTTCTCTCTCCTGTAACAAGTGTCCCTGTGCCATGGGGCCTGTTCAGAGGTGGACTCGGACACTGAGGCCGTTGCAGGCAAAGGGTTCAAACTAGGCTGCATCTCTTGTAAGATGAGGCCCGAGGTGGAGGCTTCTGCCACAGTCAACTGGTATTTCAAGGCCAAAGGGGAAGCTGACTTTGCTCATGTAAGTATCTGAGACAGATTATGATTGATATATTATATATATTATCAATTATATTATACATTATATTATTATTATATATATCCAAATTGTATGATTAGGGTAGGTGTTTTCTCTGCTCTGGTGCCCACATAAAAAATACTGCCACTATAATCCGCAATCTGTTTTGAGTACACCAGCGCTTTTGAGATTGGCTAGGACTAAGTTTACATAGTCCTTTAGACAAACCTGTCTTACTCCACATGGTCCAGAGCCCATCCCTAAGCACACAACCACAAGGCACAACACACAAAGGTTTGCACGCACACGTGCACATTCACACACGCACACACACACACCACAATACCCAACCACATGATTGCAGAGTGCTTGCTTGCAGTTCAGATAGAATCAATCCGGATGACATTTTAGATCTCTGAGATCACTAGGGCATCTGGGACAGCCGATAGGCAGATACAATGCATTCGGAAAGTATTCAGACCGCTTGACTTTTTCCACATTTTGTTACTTTATAGCCTTGTTCTAAAATGGATTAAATACAAAATTTCCCTCATCAATCTACACACAATAACCCATGATTACAAAGCTTTTTTGGCAAATGTATAAAAAAACAAACAGAAATACCATATTTACTTATTTATTCAGACCCTTGGCTATGAGACTCAAAATGGAGCTCAGGTATTGTAGTATTGTGCAAATGTGATTTTGGGTCTCGTCCCGTCTATTTATTACGGGTCTCGTCCCGCGTATAAACTTGTAACCTTACTTTTGAAAAAATGGCCTTTGAATGTGTTGGTACCTACTGGAGAGCTCTTCTTTGTCTACACCCATTCAGCATCGTTCACACCCTCTTAAGCTTTAGCCCCACTCTTTAAGGGTTGATCCGAGCGTTCTGTCCTAACAACAGCAGTCAAGCACCCAAGCTAACTAGCTAACGTTGGCTAGCTTGCTAGCTACTTCCAGACACAAATGAGAACAGCTCACTGACCATTTTACTCGCCCTAGCAGAGCTGGTTAGGCTGTTTTTATGTTAGCTAGAGCGTTGGTGACTGCATCTGTGCTGCTGGCAACAATTTACGCTTTTTTGCGAACGTTTACTGACACCGGCCATATTCAACGGGTGTTGAGCGTTTGTAAATTCGCCAGAGCTGTCAACAGTTTTCGCAGTGACATTCTATTGAATCTTTTTGTAAAGACATGTAGCTAGCTAGCTAGGTATACAATTAACCATAACCCCAACTCATGACGTTACTACCCTGCATGAATCTGCAGGTAGCTAACCAACCAGGTTCAATGTTAGCTAGCTAACATTAGGCTCTAACTAGCCAAGCAAATGGCTCTGAGATATGAATAATAAGATCATACACGTAACATTAGCTAGCGAGCCAGCCAGCTAATGTTAGTTAGCTAGCTAACAGTACACTTTAACTTGAAATGAAAACGACTTTCTGTCAAAATTAGAAACGTGTAATATCTGAAAATGTAGCTAGCTAGACTATTTTACCCGTATACATCATGGATGGACGCTCCTCCCTGTCACAGATGCGATGGTTGCCCTTAATTTGAAGATGTAATCCGGAGACAGGTGTTTTCTCCATCTCCTTAGCTATCAAACTCTAATTCTGCTGATTCCACTCCAGAAAGTGGAGAGCAACACTTAAACCATTTTTAAGCTGTGTTAGACAGGATTACCTACACATACTGACCAGCTCAAATAGACAGAAGCGTGCTATATGGCAGACCAATTCATTTCCAGCCCACTCATTATCTCAGCCAATCATGGCTAGTAGGAAGGTTGCTGTCTTTTTCTGTGGCTAAACTAACTAGGCTCGTAATTTAACAGTTTTAATCGTATTTACAGATGGCATACATGTTTGTTATTAAGGCACAAGAAAGTTCACATGTTCCAGAAGGCATTTCTGCCAAAAGAATCAGTTCAAATGGCTCTCCTGTGAAGTAGTGACCCGGGACATACGCCTAGTTTCCTGAAACGAGTCACAAATGTCTAATAACCAGTTTTTGCTTTGTCATTATGGGGTATTGTGTGTAGATTGATATGGAATGTATTTTTTAAATCCATTTTAGAATAAGTCTGTAACGTAACAAAATGTGGAAAAAGTAAAGGGGTCTGAATACTTTCCAAATGCACTGTAGGCTCACAGCTACTGTATGTAACTTTGGGTATACTTTCCTAATCAAGGAACCTCTCTCAAAACACAGTTGCATCATTTTGAGTCCATTATCTTGGATGATGCCAGATATGGGTGGGGATCTATGAAGTGAATCAGGAGGGATTTTTTAGTGCCAGGTGAACGACCCAGATGTCATTGTGTCATTAGATATATAATTACGATGAGGAGGGCCCCCACATTGTGGATGAGCGCTTTGAGGACCGCGTCGACTGGAACGGCAGTAAGAGGAGCCAAGACATACAGGATGCGTCCATCTACCTCTTCAATGTCACCTTCAATGACTCTGGCACCTACAGTTGCCACTTCCACCGGCTCTTGACGTATGAGTTCTACGAATACCAGACTGTTGTCAGCAAGCTTGTGCACCTGAAAGTGGTGGCTAAAGGTTAAGTATTACAATACAGACATGCTTTTGTATGCAATTTAAATTCCGATGTCAATTCCCAATTGTTAGGAAACGTTTATGACTTGAAATTAATCTTGTGTGTGTTTTGTATGTGCTAAGAGCCTATGTGGTGCCTACTGAGTGCTTTGACTCAACCCTCGTTCTCCCTCTCGCTCCATCCGTCTCTCTCTCTAGCCACCAGAGGGACGGCCTCCATAGTCTCTGAGGTGATGATGTATGTGTCCATCATCGGGCTACAGGCTTGGCTCTACATCGAGATGGTATACTGCTTCAGAAAGATCTCAGCTGCAGGAGAGGAAGCATTGAGAGAAAGCGCGTGAGTAACACTGTAACCCCTACTTCCTCTCCTGCAGCTGTATTCTTTCGTTTAAGGTCTATTACGGTCTCCCTCCATATAATCTCACTGTCCTTGTCTGTTATGTACCTGTCCGTCCTGTTGATTTGTGTTCTCTCCCCTCTCTTTAATAGTGCAATTCCTCTGTTCCTCCTTGTTCAATATTCTCTCCCTGTACTCTTGTCTGTATTTCCCTCGATCTTCGTCTTCCTTGCCACTCCCATTCTCTCTCTCTTTCCATCCCTGTGTCCCGCAATCGTCACATTTCCCACTCTAGAAAAGCCAAAGAAGGTACAATTCCAGAAAAACATTTGTTTGCTTGCTTCAGCTGTCTAGAAGTATGTTTAAATTTAAGTAGAAAATAAGTTCAATATAGTTGTGTCAGGAGAAGAGCTTATGTATTCCGTCGACATCACATTTTATTGAACATAAAATGTGTATGATAATACATTTGGCCTTGGTGTTTAGGCTGTGCTCTGTTGGGTGCTGCCGACATGGGAAAAGTGCTCAGTTAATTTACATGATCAAAAGCAAGCTATAGGTAGGGAGCAGAGTATCTGCCATGCCCCGCATAGATAGAACAGAACCAAAAGCAGGTGGAGGCTGGGGGGGGCTGGTTGGCAAGAGCGCAGCAGTTGCAAGCGATGATGTTTGCTGAATGGCCAAACTGAATAAGCTGCCATTAAAACAAATTATATTCAGTCTCTGATTGAATGTTAGCTCAGTTGACACTGCTTGCTTCGCTTTGCTACATTAAAGCAATAAGTCTGGTTACTTAAGTTGGATGGATGGTTGCTTGATAGAAGGATAAAGGAGGTTGTTATGGATGGATGGATGGATGGATGGATGGATGGATGGATGGATGGATGGATGGATGGATGGATGGATGGATGGATGGATGGATGGATGGATGGATGGATGGATGGATGGATGGATGGATGGATGGATGGATGGAGGTTAGCGGGGTTGTTGGATGAATAGAGAGATTAGAGGGCTAAGTGGATTGATAGAGGTTATGAATGAATAGATAAAGCACGGTTGAAAGAGTGGAATAGACATAGGAATAGTAGGATATATGCAGTGGAGTTTAAATGATTGAAATGTGAGTGGTTAGAATAGTTATAGATGGCTAGAATAGTTATATATGGATGGAATGGAGGGATGAATGATTAAGGTTAGGATGAAACATAGAGATAGTTAGAGGATGCAACATTACATCTGTCCCACTAGTGTGTTTGTTGTTTGAACATGTATAAAGCAAGTGCTAGCTACCTGTAGGTATGGAATGTTTTCTCACAAGTATACTTAATTGACTGATCCCTCCTGATGACCTGCATGAAATTATGTTATCCTTCTTAATCCATAGGAAGTGTCATTAAGTTATTAATGGCTCTGCCCACGATAAAACAGGCGTTTGGGTACTAGAGTCCTCTATCTATCTCCATGTGATGAAATCTCAGGTTTTTAGGTAAAAAGCGGATGATGATATTCTAACCATTTCTATCTTTCTCCTTTCTTTCCAGGAATGCAGAATATTTAGCTATAGCCTCGGAGAGTAAAGATAACTGTGCAGGGGTGCAAGTGGCAGAATAACCCAGGTATATCATGAAAAAAAAGAACCCAGGTATATCATGAAAAAAAAAAAAAAGAACCAAGGCTTGTCATGTATTTGCACATTTTCATCTAACAGAGTTCAACTGTCTTTGACCTCTATCATGTCACAGGATACAGTGCCTTCAAAAAGTATTCATTCCTTGACTTATTCCACATTTTGTTGTGTTACAGCCTGAATTCAAAATTGATTAAATAGATTTGTTTTGTCACCCATCTACGCACAATACCCCATAATGACAATGTGAAAACACGTTTTTTGAAATGTTTGCAAATTTAATGAAAATTAAATACAGAAATATCTCATTTAGATAAGTATTAACACCCCTGAGTCAATACATGTTAGAACTTTGGCAGTGATGACAGCTGTGAGTCTTTCTGTTTAAGTATTTTAAGAGCTTTGCACACCTGTATTGTACAATATTTGCACATTATTTTACAAATTCTTCAAGCTCTGTCAAGTTGGCCGTTGGTAACTGAGCTGTTTTCTTCCTCTCCGGCAACTGTAACTTTGTAGTGACTTTGTGTATTGATACCCATCCAAAGTGTCATTAATAAAATGACCATGCACAAAGGGATAGTCAATGTCAGTTTCTTTTCTTTTTTTTTACCCATCTGCCCTTCTTTGCGAGGCATTGGAAAACCTCCCTGGTCTTTGTGGTTTAATCTGTGTTTGAAATTCACTGCTCCACTGAGGGACCATACAGATAATTGAAGTAGTCATAAAAAAATCCTGTTAAACACTATTATTGAGAGTGAGTGAGTCCATGCAACTTATTATGTGAATTGTTAAGTACATTTTTACTCCTGATCAAAGGGGTTGAATGCTGACTCAAGACATTTCAGCTTTACTTTTTTTATTGATTTGTAAACATTTCTAAGAACATAACTCCACTTTGACATTATGGGGCATTGTGTGTAGGCCAATGACACAAAATGTCAATTTACTCCATTTTAAATTCAGGCTGTAACACAACAACATTTTGAAAAAGTCAAGGGATGCGAATACTTTCTGAAGGCACTGTATCCCATGTGTAATCTATTGATGTTTGCTACTGATTTCAGGAATGCAAATCTATGTACTGGCCACGTCACCTATACAACCCCTTGGATCACATGAAGGCACCCTGAAGATGCACAGTATCTACACTTTCTGAGACTTTATTGCCTTTCCTGTTACGTTAATGGATAAATGTGATATGATGACATCATTACTGAAAGTAGCATGATACCATGTATTACACACAAAAGCATGTATCTAATTCAACTAATGAACCATTATGTGTATGAATCCTGCATCAAGTAATGTTCTCTCTCTAAAGTGTATGTACATTTATATTAAGAGGTATTGTGAGAGAATTCATCTGATTAAATGGTTATCAAGAGCTGTATCACACACATTTTCACGACTCTAAGCACAAAAATCAAAGAGATCATCAAAATCGCTTATGTTTCAAAACCAATCACATTTTCAAATGACTGAGTACAACAAACAAAATTCAGAAAGTCACTATCACTGCACCAAATCGCTTTTTTAATTTGGATACATGTTCAATATAAGTATTTGTTATTCAAAGTGCAATATTCCCTTTACTTTTGATATGATTTTCTTGTAATATGTTAACAATACAATTAACTATCACTTAATCAAACTGCTCAAAACTGAAAACTAATTAACCAAAATTATGTAGTGACTAGTTAACGTATACACTACCGTTCAAAAGTTAGGGGTCACATAGAAATGTCCTTGTTTTTGAAAGAAAAGCAAAAATGTTTGTCCATTAAAATAACATCAAATCAGAAATACAGTGTAGACATTGTTAATGTTGTAAATTACTTTTGTAGCTGGAAACGGCTGATTTTTTTATGGAATATCTACAGAGGCCCATTATCAGCAACCATCACTCCTGTGTTCCAATGGCACGTTGTGTTAGCTAATCCAAGTTTATCATTTTAAAAAGGCTAATTAATAATTAGAAAAACCTTTTGCAATTATGTTAGCACAGCTGAAAACTGTGCCTGCAGAGCGCAGCATGGAGGAACGCATAGGCATATATCTTCCATTTGATAATCAGCTACCTACGCTGAAGGAGTGATGCAACCATGCATGTTGAATTATTACAATAGTCAATTAAACTGTTACAAATTTAGTCTATAACCTATTAAAAGAGCGACAGTATTTTTGACAGTCAATGGAAAAAATCTTGGTGCTCGAAACGTCATGATTGTGGGTTTGATTCCCGGGGCGACGAACGGAAAATGAATGCATGCATAATGTTGCTATGGATAAAAGCTTCTGCTTAATGTCACGTTTATTTTATTTGCACACCTCATATTTGTACATCGAACATTTTCCTGCGTGGAACTTTTAACCGTAGCTATGGGCTGCCTGCACATTCTGAGAAGACAGAAGGAAATAAAACAGTGCAAACCGGGTAAATTAGGAATTGTATCACCAACTGTGTAACTTTATCATAGTTTACTTTGTCATAACCCAAGGTTGCATGCCACATTTTTTCTGAACCTGGACAGAGACAAAGTTTAATTCAAGATTGAAACCTCACATCACCAAGTCAACAATAGGCTACTATTACTGTCTGTTTTACAAATCTGTGATTGTAATTTTCAACATAGCAGATAGCAGCATACATGTATCGTCAATTGCCAACAACAATGATTGCTGAAGTATCTTTAATAGGGAGCTAACATTACCTCTAAAGGAACCACATGATCCAGCAGCAGTGGCCTCTGCTGCTCGAGCCGTCTGCCTTGGTATCTTATCAAGAGTACGTCCGGAGAAGATACTAAAAAGTAAAAATTAGGTAATTGTAGCTATTGTATTTGCAGTAGTGTATTTCGTCGCAGTCACTAATTAGTTTGTGACATTGCTAGCTAGCTTCATTTCTGGACTGGTCATGGTTGTTGTCAAAGCTTCTCCGTTAACGTCAGCTAACGTTAATGTTAGCTAGCTATCTTAACTAACTAAGTTAATAAGTTTAGGGTCTAGCCTATGTGTTATTAGGTAGTTAATTGAGCTAGCTAGTGTTTTTGTTTGTAAAACATCAGTAGTCTAGCTAAGACTAAGGCAGCTAAGACCAGAAGTTACGAATGTATCTATGGTTCTATGAGTACCTGGAAGACAGAAGTTACGAATGTAACTATGGTTCTATGAGTACCTGGAAGACAGAAGTTACGAATGTAACTATGGTTCTATGAGTACCTGGAAGACAGAAGTTACGAATGTAACTATGGTTCTATGAGTACCTGGAAGACCGTCACTACGGTTGAAAGTATGGATTATATCCCTCAGGTCGAGCGTGAGGGATATGAAACAATACATCGTTTTGTGAAACTATTCATGGTTGACCCTATACAGTCAGTGGGTCAATCAGCTGCTGTCTACTTTAATTGAAAAGAAAATCTATGAAAACATTAAATAAACTATAACTATAATGTAAAACAACATTCTATAGGTTGAATGATGAGTGCTTCCAGATTATCCCATTCCTCACTTCAACCCCAGCCTGACAGACTGTCTCTCCACCCTCAGCCTGACAGACTGTCTCTCCACCCTCAGCCTGACAGACTGTCTCTCCACCCTCAGCCTGACAGACTCTCTCCACCCTCAGCCTGACAGACTCTCTCCACCCTCAGCCTGACCGACTGTCTCTCCACCCTCAGCCTGACAGACTGTCTCTCCAGCCTCAGCCTGACAGACTGTCTCTCCAGCCTCAGCCTGACAGACTCTCTCCACCCTCAGCCTGACAGACTCTCTCCACCCTCAGCCTGACAGACTCTCTTCACCCTCAGCCTGACAGACTCTCTCCACCCTCAGCCTGACAGACTGTCTCTCCACCCTCAGCCTGACAGACTGTCTGACATTAAAGACTGTCTGAAATGTATGAAGTAGAAACCAGCCAGAAACGAATGTGTGACAACAGTTATCACTTATAATAACGCATTATTTGTTGAACAGAAATTACAGTCCATCCGTTCTGGTTTACAATACATTTTTAACTTTCCACTAATAGTAACTATAAAGTGTAATGTAAAACATTCTATAGGTTGAATGAGTGTTTCAGCTGACTCCATTCCTCACTTAAACCCCATGTAAAGTGATGTGCTCTACAATACGTCTTCTTGTTTGTGTCCCAACCAGCAGACTCTCTCTGCACCCTCAGCCTCTCTGATGGACTGTCCACCTTTCACCCCATGCGCCAAATAATCAAAATATCAATCTTATGGCTAGCACCCTAAGCCTGAGCTGGTGTGGCTGGGCAGTAAAGGAGTCACTCTCAAATGTGAAAACTGTTCAAGGGTGTACACTTTCACTAGGCACTGTATACCCATTGAGTTATAAATACCCAATACCCAATAAGTTATAAATACTTGTTCTTCCCCATCAGAACCAAACATAGGCCTGTTTAACTGAAAACAAACACTGTATATCCTCAAAACATAGGTAGCCTAGCGATTAGCGAATACCCGAGCTGACAAGGTGAAGAAAAAAAAACCTGTCGATGTGTCCTTGAGCAAGGCACTTAACCCTAATTTGCTCCAGGGGCTGACATTACCCTAACCTTAAACATAGCCAAATCCCTTACCTAACCTTCACCATTTTAAATGTCAAATGACCAATAAGTATTCAGATCCCTTTACTTTTTCCACATTAGTTACGTTACAGCCATGTTCTAAAAGGTATTAAATGTTTTTTTTTCTCAGCAATCTACACACAATAACCCATAATGACAAAGTAAAAACAGTTTTTTAGAAATGTTTGCACATTTATTACAAATTATATAATTATTCAGACCCTTTGCTATGCGACTCAAAATTGAGCTCAGGTGCATCCTGTTTCCATTGATCATCCTTCAGATGTTTCTACAACTTGATTCCACCTGTGGTAAATTAAATAGATTGGGACATGATTTGGAAAGGCACACACCTGTCTATATAAGGTCCCACAATTGACATTACATGTCAGAGCAAAAACCAAGCCATGAGGTTTGGAACCACCAAGACTCTTCCTAGAGCTGGCCTTCTGGCCAAACAGAGCAATTGGGGGAGAAGGGCCTTGGTCAGGCAGGTGACCAAGAACCTGATGGTCATTCTGACAGAGCTCCAGAGTTCCTCTGTGGAGATGGTAGAACCTTCCAGAAGGACAACCATCTCTGTAGCACTCCACCAATCAGGCCTTTATGGTAGAGTGGCCAGACGGAAGCCACTCCTCAGTAAAAGGCACATGACAGCCCGCTTGGAGTTTGACAAAAGGCACCTAAAAGACTCTCAGACCATGAGAAACAAGATTATCTGGTCTGATGAAACCAAGATTGAACTCTTTGGCCTGAATTCCAAGCGTCACTTCTGGAGGAAACCTGGCACCATCCCAACGGTGAAGCATGGTGGTGGCAGCATCATGCTGTGGGGATGTTTTTCAGCGGCAAGGACTGGGAGACTAGTCAGGATTGAGGGAAAGATTAATGGAGTAAAGTACAGAGAGATCCTTGATAAAAACCTGATTCAGAGCGCTCAGGTCCTCAAGCTGGGACGAAGGTTCACTTTCCAACAGGATAACAACTTGAATCCGATCAAACATCTCTGGAGAGACCTGAAAATAGCTGTGCAGCGACGCTCCCCATCCAACCTGACAGAGCTTGAGAGGATCTGCAGAGAACAATGGGAGAAACTCCCCAAATACAGGTGTGCCAAGCTTGTAGCATCATACCCAAGAAGACTCAAGGCTGTAATCGCTGCCAAAGGTGCTTCAACAAAGTACTGAGTAAAGGGTTATATATATATTTTTTATAAATTTGCAAACATTTCTAAAAATCTGTTTTTGCTTTGTCATGTAGATTGATGAGGGGAAAAAAACTACTTAATCCATTTTAGAATAAAGCTGTAACGTAACAAAATGTGGAAAAAGTCAAGGGGTCTGAATACTGTCCGAAGGCACTGAACATACATGTAAGGGATAAACACTGACGCTTTGTACATTATCTGGAAATAATGGACAACTAGGTACTGCCCGAGTTTATTAGTTCCACATAATGAACAGAGCGGAGGCGTTTATCCCGCTTATACTACGGTTGCCAAAGAAAACAAGGACACATTTATATATAAAAATGATATGTTTTCATTGAGATTTCATTGAGGTAGAGTGGATTTGGGCCGTCGCTGGGCTGCTTCTGTCCCTACAATGGCAACTTGGGCCTAGTCTGTACCATCATTCATTTCGGACTTGGGCCGGATCCTGCTGCCAGACAGCAGTTTTAGATCTGGCATGCCGGAATCAGGCCAGATGCGGAGCAGACATTTGTGCTACCTGGGACACTTTAAAATTCTATATTTTTACCTCATAAATGTATCAATTTGACATCAATTTATAATGGAAGGTAAAACCAAATCATACATGGATGTGGCTGTAAATACTACATCATAATTTTTCCAGCAGCCAGTGACGTGGAAGGTGTGTTCCACGACACTAGAAATGTGTTAATTTGCCCGGTAGATTTAGCTTCTAACGTCGTTCGTATGATATTCATTCTTAATTGCTGATTTTTTTAAAAACTAGTTTTCAGGCCTTTTTGGCAGGTTTTGAGTGATCTGTCTACTGGGTTGCCAGATCACTCAAACCCACCCAAAAGACCTGAAAACGAGTCAATTTTTTATGCAGCAATTAAGAAGGAATATCATACTAACGACGTTAGAAGCAAAATCTACCGGGCAAATTAACACATTTCTAGTGTTGTGGAACACACCTGGTGAACGTACGTTCATAGTAACGATGTTAGAAGCAAAATTCGGGTTTCCTCAAAATAATTATTATATCACGCTATGACATGACGTAATAAAGGAATTTGAATATGTGGAGAAAAGATAATTTGACCTTTTTAAACTTGCCAGATAATTTTCAAATCAATGGATGTTGATTTAACCCATTTGACTGCTGATTTAAGCAACAAGGCACAAGGGGTATGGTAAATGGCCAATATACCATGGCTAAGGGCTGTTCTTAAACACGACGCAACGCGGAGTGCCTGGACAGGAGAGTTTGAGTGATGAAAGTTGGACAAGAAACACTTGGATGAACATAAAAAAACGAATGTTAGGCTATTTTCTGGCAATTGTGCTGTTATTATGTGCCAGATGTTAAGACTACAAATCGTTATAAATGGCCCATAAATGGTAATTTCAATAGGCATAGGCTACAGAATAAAATCTGGGTTTATGATTTTTTTAGGCCTACATCTCATTTCAGATCGTCTACAGTAGTCTAGATAAGATGTTGGCAAGATGTACACTACCGGTCAAAACATTTTGAACACCTACTCATTCAAGGTTTCTTTTTTTTATGTGTAATAACACATATGGAATCATATAGTAACCAAAAAAGTGTTAAACAATTATATTTGAGATTCTTCAAAGTAGCCACCCTTTCCCTTGATGACAGCTTTGTACACTCTTGGCATTCTCTCAACCAGCTTCATGAAGTAGTCACCTGGAATGCATTTCAGTTAACAGGTGTGGCTTGTGAATTTTGTGAATTTCTTTCCTTTTTAATGGGTTTGAGCCAATCAGTTGTGTTGTGACAAGGTAGGGTTGGTATAGAGAAGATAGCCCTATTTGGTAAAATACCACATCCATATTATGGCGAGAACAGCTCAAATAAGCAAAGAGAAACAACAGTTGAAAGTTCCTTCAAGTACAATCCAAAAACCATCAAATGCTTTGATGAAACTGGCTCTCATGAGGATCACCACAGGAATGGAAGACCCAGAGTTACCTCTGCTGCAGAGGATAAGTTAATTAGAGTTACCAGCCTTAGAAATTGCATCCCAAATAAATGCTTCACAGAGTTCAAGTAACAGACACATCTCAGCATCAACTGTAATGAGGAGACCACGTGAATCAGGCCTTCATGGTCGAATTGCTGCAAAGAAACCACTACTAAAGGACACCAATAAGAAGAAGAGACTTGCTTGGGCCAAGAAACACAAGAAACATTTGACCAGTGGAAATTTGTCCTTTGGTTTGATGAGTCCAAATTTGAGATTTTTGGTTCCAACCGCTGTGTCTTTGTGAGACGAAGAGTAGGTGAAAGGATGATCTCCGCATGTGTGTTTCCCACCATGAAGCATGGAGGAGGAGGTGTGATGGTGCTTTGGTGGTGACACTGTCAGTGATTTATTTAGAATTCAAGGCACATTTAACCAGCATGGCTACCGCAGCATTCTCCAGTGATACGCCATCCCATCTGTTTTGCGCTTAGTGGGACTATCATTTGTTTTTCAACAGGACAACGACCCAACACACCTCCAGGTTGTATAAGGGCTATTTGACCAAGAAGGAGTGCTGCATCAGATGACCTGACCTCCACAATCACCTGACCTCAACCCAATTGAGAGGCCAACAAGTGCTCAGCATGTGTGGGAACTCCTTCAAGACTGTTGGAAAAGCATTCCAGGTGAAGCTGGTTGAGAGAATGCCAAAGCTGTCATCATGGCAAAGGGTGGCTCCTTTGAAGAAGCTAAAATATATTTTTATTTGTTCAACACTCTTTTGGTTACATGATTCCATGTGTTATTTCATAGTTTTGATGTCTTCACTACTTTTCTTCAATGTAGAAAATAGTACAAGTAAAGAAAAACCCTTCAATGACTAGGTGTGTCCAAACGTTTGACTGGTACTGTATAAGAATAATAAAAACATATACTATTCGTTATATTCAGCACTTACAAATGTCAAAACGTTTTTTTTTTTTTTGTATCTTTGAGTAGTTAAATTAAATAGCGAGTGAATAGTGAATTTCTTATTATCTGATGTATTGGTGGCTAAATTAGATGTCATGGTATTTCACAGAAAACTTAGATTTTGCATGAATGACTCATGGGTGAAACCCCAATTAATGCAATCGAAGGTTCTGAACATGAGATAGGGGATATTACAAGTTTTAGAGTTTTGTACTTAAGTTTTTAAAAAATCACGCCATAAGTGAAAATGGCACTAAAGCAAAAAGATAATAATAATAAAAAAAAAAAATGTATTCAATCAATACATCCTCTCCAACTGTTGTATGTCTTATAACTTATACACAATCATCATAAAATGTACTAAACTTCAAAAAGGTATTTATAATAGAATGTGATCGACCATGAAAAACTGTCTTCTTAGTTTGATTGGTCTTGCTAGATGCACATTTTATTAAGACATATACAGTTGTCGGAAGTTTACATACACCTTAGCCAAATACATTTATACTCAGTTTTTCACAATTCCTGACATTTAATCCTAGGAAAACATCCCCGTCTTAGGTCAATTAGGATCACCACTTTATTTTAAGAATGTGAAATGTCAGAATAGCAGTAGAGAGAATTATTTATTTCAGCTTTGATTTCTTTCATCACATTCCCAGTGGGTCAGAAGTTTTACATACACTCAATTAGTATTTGGTAGCATTGCCTTTAAATTGTTTAACTTGCGTCAAACATTTCGGGTAGTCTTCCACAAGCATCAGGGCTTTGTGAGGCCACTCCAATACCTTGACTTTGTTGTCCTTAATTCATTTTGCCACAACTTTGGATGTATGCTTAGGGTCATTGTCTATTTGGAAGACCCATTTGCAACCAAGCTTTAACTTCCTGACTGATGTCTTGAGATGTTGCTTCAATATAGCCACATAATTTTCCTTCCTCATGATGCTATCTATTTTCTGCACCAGTCCCTCCTGCAGCAAAGCACCCCCACAACATGATGCTGCCACCCCCGTGCTTCACAGTTGGGATGGTGTTCTTCGGCTTGCAAGCCTCCCCCTTTTTCTTTCAAACATAACAATGGTCATTATGTTATTTTTGTTTCATCAGACCAGAGTACAATCTTTGTCCCCATGTGCAGTTGCAAACCGTAGTCTGGCTTTTTCTGGGCGGTTTTGGAGCAGTGGCTTCTTCCTTGCTGAGCGGCCTTTCAGGTTATGTCGATATAGGACTCGTTTTACTGTGGATATAGATACTTTCGTACCTGTTTCCTCCAGCATCTTCACAAGGTCCTTTGCTCTTGTTCTGGGATTGATCTGCACTTTCGCACCAAAGTACGTTCATCTCTAGGAGACAGAACGCGTCTCCTTCCTGAGCGGTATGACGGCTGCGTGGTCCCATGGTGTGTATACTTGCGTACTGTAACGCTGTGGTGTGGGACCCTGTGGGGAGGGGCTGCAGGAGACAGTTGGGCTATCCAATGTGGTTTAATGAGTTCAAGTTAAAGGTTATTCACTAGTTCATGTGAGAGTTTGATTGGGGGAGACGTCTGTGCCTTTTGGGTATTGGTGGAATGGCTAGGGGGTTGGGAAAAGGGATAGAGAGTGAGGAGACAGGTGTCAGGAAGCTCTCTTCACTACTGGACACGGAGTAGGATAGCTGAGGGAAGTCAAGTGCCTGCTAGAAACAGACCACAGAGCGGAGAATAGTGGGACTCACCAACCTTATTTGTTTTGAGGAAGACGTCTCAACCCCGGGGTTAGCTGTCGTGCGAAGCACGAGGAAATATATCTGGGCTCATTAGAGCTAGCAAAATAAACCTCGGCTCTGTCTCCTTTATTCTGTGCGTCCTGTGTCTGCTTCACCGTACAACGCTACAGTACTATTGTTTGTACAGATGAACGTGGTACCTTCAGGCGTTTGGAAATTGCTCCCAAGGATGAACCATACTTGTGGAGGTCTACGCTTTTGTTCTGAGGTTGATTTCTTTTGATTTTCCCATGATGTCGAGCAAAGAGGCACTAGGTTTGAAGGTAGGCCTTAAAATACATCCACATGTACACCTCCAATTGACTAAAATTATGTTAATTAGCCTATCAGAAGCTTCTAAAGCCATTTTCTGGAATTTTCCAAGCTGTTTAAAGGCACAGTCAAGTTTACACAGTATAGTGAATTATAGGTTAAATAATCTGTCTAAATAACTGTTGGAAGAATTACTTGTCATGCACAAAGTAGATGTCCTAACAGACTTGCCAAAACTATAGTTTGTCAACATGAAATCTGTGGAGTGGTTGAAAAAAACGAGTTTTGATGACTTCAACCTAAGTGTATGTAAACTTCTGACTTCAACTGTACCTACAATTTACAATGTTATGTGATAATGACAAATACAATAATAACATTCATTTAAGATTCACCATTTTTAATATTTAACTTTTACATTTAAATAACAGACTGCAATTACAGCTGTCCATTAGAACTCTCATAAGAATGCAAAAACATTTCAAACTGCAACAGAAAAATACCCATCAATTTAGGTAAAACCTTTCATGCAAACAGTAAATAAACATCTCATCAAATTCATAATGGATCCACCGACATTGATAACCTCTCAAACCCCAAGTGTACTTACACAGCCTTTCTCCTATACAGTTGCCACCAGTGGTGTAGCGGAGGGTAAACACACATACATTGGAGCACTACTTTGCGAACAGCGTGTACCCACCAATCTTTTATTTTTTTTACCACTATATCACTAGTTGGCACTACTGCAGCTGGTACACACAGTCAGTATTGGGGTACGGAGGTAGGTTGAGCTGGTACTTCTTCTCCATGGCAGGAGGGACAAAACGTCCCCCCAGATAGTGGTAGCGTCCACAGAAGTGTGTTGCTGACTTCTTAGGGGCAGTCAGGGAGATGAGCATGTCTGGCTGGAGTCCGTCTGTGCTGCCCTGCTCCACATCCCAACCTGAAGAGGACATGTACAGTATGGGAGAATATCACTATCCAAAACGGAAACATTTTGGCAGAACTAATACTTAAGGCACACTGTATTGAACCTCTGGATTCAACAAATAATATTGCTGATGTTTTCTGAACAAAATACTGCTCAAAATGTTGTTTTTATCAAGACAAGGAAGGTACCTGGTTCCGTGGTTGGCAATGCATTTTTTATCAACTTTGTTTTTGATAACTTGTTAATAGATTAATTGAAATATCTGGTGGTGACTCACATAAATCCAGGAGTGAATATGGCAAGTCAGTTTATATTTGGCTTGGCTAGCTAGCTTGCTAATATGATTTGAATGATGCAGCAACACCAGATCAACAGTATTAGCTTTTTAGCCCCCTGCCCCAGTTCCTAGAGGGAAGTGGACTGCGGTGTGTGGATGATGCAGAGGTTCACTCCGTCTTGCTTTTCTGGAACACTGCTGAAGTGTGGTGGTCTTACTGCTGCTTTTATAGTCGCCGATGCATTACCTAGGTGGGTGTTACATTTCAGCAGTGGGTGATCCAGCCTACCTACGGAGGAGGAGGAGGAGCTGCGACTATCCAAGACGACGAGGTGCCCATAGAGGAGCTCCGAGGCCTGTCTGTCTGAAGGTCTCTACCTCCATGCCTGGCTGTACCATCTATGCTCCCTCCTCTCAAGATACTACCTATCGTCTAAAGATGTGGAAGACCATCGCCCAAATACTGCCAGATCCCTATATTTGTTTTGCTAAATTGTTTTTGGTTTATTTTGTTTTTAAAGCGACTGAGATTCTACTTGTGATGAAAAGCACTATATAAAATCTATAATTTTTTATTACCTTTTGTGATTGAGATATAGTAGAGACTGGATATTTTTACTCAACTAGCTCATCAGTGAAAAACACCAATATCTGCCCTCTAGATTCTAGTTTGAAGTGAGTTAGGGACCCACCCACCTGAGGGGATGTCAATACTAACTATGGGTACAGTGGTCTTCTTCAGCACATCCAGGATGGAGCCAAAAGGCTCCCGCACTGCACCCTTGAAGCTGAAGCCAAAGATGGCGTCTATCACCAGGTTGTAAGCCTCGTCGACCACCATTGCCTAAGAGGAGAATCTCTGTCACTGTCAGCATTAGTACAACCACACACCGTCACATATACACACTCCAACATAAATATATCAACAACCTTGCATACAACAACACTGACACACACAGACAAACTTATGCGAGGTAGGTTTGTGCCCTGACTCCTGGGCTAACAACCAAATAGAATTTGCTCTGAGGTTAACACAGCTCACTGCTACCTCAGGCATTTCAGTCAGGAAAGGGATGTCCATTTTCTCACACTGGGTGGTCAGGCCCTGGAACAACTGTTTGTTTGGCCTCTTTGGGTACAGTATGGTGGGTGCATAGCCCTGTAGTCACACACAAAGCATGTTCAGAATCACAGACTATAGGCATGTTACTTAGTAATACAAATAATAGGCTATTTATGCCTATTTGATGGCAATTTGACAGTCACATACTATTACAGAAAAAGCACAGCACAGCATTTATTCCAAAAGCAATAGATGCCTTTAAGAATATTTGGTAAATTATAACAAGAACCAATTCTCTAATATCTACTGCATGCCTTGATATTCAGAAACATATCAGATGAGAAGGATGAGACACTTACAAAGAGTTTGAGATGTCTGGCACAGACAAGGCCATCTCCTCCATTGTTACCTGGGCCACAAATCACAAGCAAAGAGGGTCTGGCTTTGACCAGAGAGCTGCTGGGGTAGGCCTGGAACCGAAGAAAGATAACAGGTGAATAAAAAGGTTGGCTAAAAGCCACACTTAAAGCACCTGTCAAGCCTAAAACCATTTCAACCAGCCTAAAGTAGGGCCTTCAAACTGTGAAATGTCTAATCTACACCATGCAGAGTCTAGACTAAATTGAGTTCAGCTCGTGCGTCTGAGATTTTCTGAGTCTCACCCTGGTGACTGCTGTAGCACAGCTGAGCCCAGCCAGCTCCATCAGCTGGTCCACACTGAAGCCATACTCTGAGAACAGCTCCTCGTCAATTTGCTGAGCCTCCTCCTGCCTGAGGATACAGATAAATATTTAGCAAAGTTCACACATATGCAGGCATACATACATACATACATACATACCAGTGGGGAGAACAAGTATTTGATACACTGCCGATTTTGCAGGTTTTCCTACTTACAAAGCCTGTAATTTTTATCATAGGTACTCTTCAATTGTGAGAGACGGAATCTAAAACAAAAATACAGAAAATCCCATTGTATGATTTTTTAATAATTAATTTGCATTTTATTGCATGACATAAGTATTTGATCACCTACCAACCAGTAAGAATTCCGGCTCTCACAGAACTGTTAGTTTTTCTTTAAGAAGCCCTCCTGTTCTCCACTCATTACCTGCATTAACTGCACCTGTTTGAACTCGTTACCTGTATAAAAGACACCTGTCCACACACTCAATCAAACAGACTCCAACCTCTCCACAATGGCCAAGACCAGAGAGCTGTGTAAGGACATCAGGGATAAAATTGTAGACCTGCACAAGGCTGGGATGGGCTACAGGACAATAGTTAAGCAGCTTGGTGAGAAGGCAACAACTGTTGGCGCAATTATTAGAAAATGGAAGAAGTTCAAGATGATGGTCAATCTCCCTCGGTCTGGGGCACCATGCAAGATCTCACCTCGTGGGGCATCAATGATCATGAGGAAGGTGAGGGATCAGCCCAGAACTACACGGCAGGACCTGGTCAATGACCTGAAGAGAGCTGGACCACAGTCTCAAAGAAAACCATTAGTAACACACTACGCCGTCATGGATTAAAATCCTGCAGCGCATGCAAGGTCCCCCTGCTCAAGCCAGCGCATGTCCAGGCCTGTCTGAAGTTTGCCAATGACCATCTGGATGATCCAGAGGAGGAATGGGAGAACGTCATTTGGTTTGATGAGACAAAAATAGAGCTTTTTGGTCTAAACTCCACTCGCCGTGTTTGGAGGAAGAAGAAGGATGAGTACAACCCCAAGAACACCATCCCAACCGTGAAGCATGGAGGTGGAAACATCATTCTTTGGGGATGCTTTTCTGCAAAGGGGACAGGACGACTGCACCGTATTGAGGGGAGGATGGATGGGGCCATGTATCGCGAGATCTTGGCCAACAACCTCCCTCCCTCAGTAAGAGCATTGAAGATGGGTCGTGGCTGGGTCTTCCAGCATGACAACGACCCGAAACACACAGACAGGGCAACTAAGAAGTGGCTCCGTAAGAAACATCTCAAGGTCCTGGAGTGGCATAGCCAGTCTCCAGACCAGAACCCAATTGAAAATCTTTGGAGGGAGCTGAAAGTCCGTATTGCCCAGCGACAGCCCCGAAACCTGAAGGATCTGGAGAAGGTCTGTATGGAGGAGTGGGCCAAAATCCCTGCTATAGTGTGTGCAAACCTGGTCAAGAACTACAGGAAACGTATGATCTCTGTAATTGCAAACAAAGGTTTCTGTACCAAATATTAAGTTCCGCTTTTCTGATGTATCAAATACTTATGTCATGCAATAAAATGCAAGTTAATTATTTAAAAAATCATACAATGGGATTTTCTGGATTTTTGTTTTAGATTCCGTCTCTCACAGTTGAAGAGTACCTATGATAAAAATTACAGACTTCTACATGCTTTGTAAGTGGGAAAACCTGCAAAATCAGCAGTGTATCAAATACTTGTTCTCCCCACTATACATACATACATACATACATACATACATACATACATACCCAATGTATTTTATGGACTGGGCCATGTTGGACGCCTGTCCACTGAAGCACTCCTTACTTAGACTATTCGTCACACTGACCAATGGACATGCCCCCCTGTGGGAGAGGACTGTGGTTGCCCGTGACGTCACAAGGAAGCCAATCCTAAACAGAGCCTGCAGACTCAACATCCAGTTGGTTCATACACCTGGAGGAGGAACATATTCACATTTCAACAATGTAATGGACCCTGAAGATGGTCAGACGAGTAAACAGGTGTTATTGTTATTGCCTGGGTGCCAGTCTGTTTCTGCGCTCTTGCCAACTCCTTTATGGTATTGTCATCCAGAAATGTTGGGCAATGGAGTTAGTAGGAGCATAAACAGATGCTTTAAGCTATGGTCTTCACAATTCAAAATATATAAATAACTTAAGTTATAAAGAAACAGCTCTGCGGTAAAACGTATAGATAACAGTTTATACAGAAATAGGCCTAATATCAAGCAAGCGCAACACTGAAAACCTCCAACTTGCCTACTAGTTTGACATGCTCACGTCCATAACAAAGTGATTTGAGAGACTCACCAAATGCACAATCTTCTATATTAAAAAGTCGTTAATCTTCAAATATTCAATTGCACGATTTACGAATAAAATTACACCATTTATATCGCCTTTAAAACCGTATGGCTGGTGTAGTTTGTTATGTGAACTGCTTAGCATTTATTTCCTGTCTCAACGGAAACTTTCTTCTTTTGGTATCATCGCGTTCACACGTTTGTTTGTGCATACCGCCCCCTACTGTGCAGTAATGTGTGGTCAATCACGTTATATTTTGTGATACAAAAATGAAAAGGAAGGAGGAAAGGAAAAAATGGCACCAGCAACTAACCCTACACCTATATACCACTATTTCATAACCCTCCCCCCATTCCACTACTTTGACCCTAACTGATCCTAAGGCAGGCTGACGGCCTGGGAGGACGACACATTCAACACACCTTGTAACTCTTCTGTAGTAAAACCCTGTACACCCAAGTACTTCTCTGCAGCTGCCACAACATATATTTTCTGTGATTTACTTTCCATTTCTGCAGTACAGTTGATAACCATGGCAATGAATGCTGAGAAGACAACCTTACTGAAGCACAAATTGATATCACTCTGTATTGGCCAAGGCTTACTACTCACCCTTGACCCATCCTCTACTCTCTTCACTGCCTCAGCATACAACACCCTCTGTTCTACTCTTGCAACCTCAACCGGTCTCTCTACCGGGCACTTCTGATCCCCAGCGACATGGGCACCCCCACAATTGATACAGTTTGTCCCACTGATACCACACATTCCTTTGTCCCATGCCCTCCTGCACACTTCTCACATCTTGGAATCTCCCTTCTACACAGTGCTGCAACATGACTATAAGCTTGGCATCTAAAACAGGGGTGCACGTTTTGGTTTTTGCCCTAGCACTACACAGCTGATTCAAATAATCAACTAATTACCAAGCTTTGATAATTAAGGGCAAAAAAACAACACGCGTTTGGGAAATGCTGCGTGGGTTCGGCACAAAAGCTCTCAGTTTCAGCACACTAGCTACCGGGTCTGCGACCCGGGTCTGCGACCAAACGGCGGGCGTCACAGACACGGGAATCTTCCATTTCTGTTGTTCCATCTCAACACCACCCCAGTAATGAGAAATCATCACAAGACCACTTTGAGCTACCTTCACCGATTTAACAGTACACAACTACAGAAACAGTTTACAAAAAAAAGGCCTTACCTGTAGGAAGTGGGATGATGTCATAGCCAACATAATAAAAGTCTACTGTATAGTCATAACCGATAATAGAATCATTAAGTGGATCATATCAAAAATGACCTAGGATATTTATGTAAAAGGCAATAATTATGTGAATATGTATTTTCAAAGATGCAAGTGGAAAGGAATACACCCACATTTTTGTTGTCATTAATTTACGTGTAATTCTAAATCCCTAAATTGTAAAAAAAAATAAAAAATAAAAAAAATAACAGATTATATAAGAAACCATGTGTCAGTATTTTCCTTTTATATGAAAAGAACGAGAATATTTTAACTGAGACAAACCATATGACTCTGTGGAGGCAGAAGCACACATACAACACAGTGTATCCAGTAATCCAGGTACAATTTTATTAATTGGGACATGAATAGAAGCAAGATGTGTTCCAGATCCGACTCGAGGCGTACTGTAACATGCATGGATCCATTGGGAAAAGATATAGCTGGCAGTGGCAACAGTGGTTAAATATAATTTTCATGCCAACAAATTAATCTAACCTTTATTTCTGCTCTGTCAATATTTAAACAGTAGTGAAATATAATAAACATACATGTCTGAATATATTACAATGTAAAAAGTTAGAAAAACATATTGTTTAAAGAGTATATCAAATATATATAAAATTTTGAGATGAAATGGAATCCATGTGCACCAGTTAGAATTCAAGGCCTCACATGATGGGGCAGTTCTCCATTCTAGATCCACTCTGAAAAAGGAGATATATTTTTTAACATATGCTGTTTGTTGCGCAAAATATCTTCATATTTATCGAATACATCAATGATTATACAACCAGCGTTCTGTGTCATTAAACAGGTTTGTGTGCTTTCCAGCAGATGTAGCGTAGATTTCAAATGAGCAGTCGCCTACCTATAGGGACAACAAATGTTGAGTGTCTGTGGGACTTGTAGGACCTACCCTACGAGGCGTGCTGCTGCTCACAACATAGGAGTGTGGGAGGAGGCCCTCAGCGATGCCCCCACTGCGGATGGAGCGGGAGGCGGAGGACACAGAGAAGCCGCCGCTGGACTTGCTGTCAGAGGGCAGGCCACAGGAGCCACACCGGCTCCGCAGGTTATACTCACCATCTCCTCCGCATGTACTATGGGCCACCTGCAGGGGGCGTCAGATATATATATATATATTAACCACACATCCATTTTGCTGCGTTCCTTATGGACGTGCCAAAGTCCAAAGACACACCCTTTAAATACTCAACTGGCATTTGATTGCACTCACCATATCATCATCATCTTCGTCAAATAGGGTACGGGTCACCTTCCTCATAGCCATTTCCTGAATAGAGAGAGAGCGTCGCTGCATGTCACTGACTATAATATGAACATGTTTGTGGAGGCATGGCAAATCAATGTTGTACATTTGTTGTTGTAGTTATTGTTGTGTTTGTTATTAGTTAACAGTGAGTGCCCACCTCTCCGTTGGCACTGATCAGAGTGGTCTGGGAGTGGCCTCCACTGCCCCATGAGGTCTGGGTCTTCCACACCAGGTCAGAAGGGGGGTTGTGGCTGCCGCCAGCTGCAGATGCCCAGATCTGATTCCCCAAAAGAACATTCATAAGTGGTCAGAAGTATTCCATTTGTTTTACCGCAGCTAAAATGGCCATTATTTTCAGACACACTTACCGTGACCCTCTGTCCGGCCTTCAGGGTAAATTTAGGGGGGAACTTGAAGGTGATGGGGTTGCCGGAGCCCACCCGTCGCTTCAGCTGCCAGTTTCCCAGGTTCTGGTCCTGTGAGAGTGACGTAGAGAATGGATTTACTGTAAATCCCTAATTAGACTACTAAAAGCAGTGGCAGTAGATTCGTAAACGACCCTCTTCAGCCTCGTCCTGTCAACCTAATACAAAAACAACAAACAGACTTTCATGTGTAAAATGCCAAACTACCTCCTCTCACCTCATTTGCTTTGTTGCTGAGCAGCACATACTTCCCATCCAGGTCCACTTCGTCCACAGTGACGCGTCCACTAGCAGAGGCCTGCTGGGTGATGCGTGTTCGCGCAACAGCGCCTCCTGTCAGGCAGGAGGCCTCACTGTCGGTGTTGTTAAGACGGCGCTTCTTGGTAGAGGAACTGCAGTGGACGTTACGGGTGCCTGATCCACTTCCTGTCACTCGTGTGAAGGGAGGGCTGGGGGACAGACGCAGCCTGGAGGGGGTAAATGAGGGAGGGGGGAGGGGTTTTAACACCCGAGAAGGGAGAAGAGCAAGAGTAATTTGCGAATGACTGAGTTTGACATGTATTTGTGCTTCTGTATGCAGCCAGGTGTATACAGTACTTTTTATACTGTATGTGCCACGTGACTGTTTGTAGCCCTGTGAGTAAGTACAGTAAGTGTTTTGTCAGTTTGTGAGAATGTACAATATGCATTAGTTAGAATACCTGACAGATCAGTCAAGCAGCACTACATTTCGATCCAATCAGAAACATTATCTTTAGCCTGCTTGTTATAAGTCCTGCCTCCAACTTGTAATTGCTTATGTATCGTCATTGCTAGCAACTATCTAGTTAGCCAGGCTATCTATTTTCTATGCATCATGGGCACAGCGCATTGCAGTTATGTTTATGCTTGAGATATAAGAATATTTATGTCAGTTTATTATCGGGGTCAGAGTTTGTTTACATTGTACAGCCTGCTGGTAACTGCGGCACCTTATTAGAGATAGCAGGTTTAAGTTGTATTCTGCTATTGTAATTCATGTTCTCATATACTGCATTATCTTTTAGATGTAATGGAAGCTTATTACATACAGCATATAATTTTAAGTCAGTATTGTATTCACATCTGTGTGAAGCCTTATTTCATTACATTTACATTGCTTATCTGATTAATCCTTTATACTGTATGCATCTTATAGTATTAATCACATATGATTTTGTCCTATAATATGTTTCTTTTTCTATTCCTTGTAAAACCACATCCTACAGTTGTTAATTAAATAACCCTAAAAAGTACCAGTGTGTGGTTCATGGTGGTGAGGTGAAAAGCCAATTAAGATGGCATCCATACTGCTCTAGCCGGCAGCCTTGTAGTGATTCAATATCGAAACCAGCGAGCTAGCTTAGCTCTCAGAACAGGTTTAACACTGCCCTATTTTACAAGTATTGTATGTGTGACTATAAAATGCATATTTCTGTGTCTTCAGTATACCTCTGCTCCTCTCCCTCCAGTAGCTTTCTGTAGGCAGAGATCTCCATGTCCAGGGCCAGTTTGACATCCAGCAGCTCCTGGTACTCATCTAGCTGCTGCTGCATCCTCTGTCTCATCTCAGCCATCTCTCTCTCCTTCTCCCCCAGCAGACGGCGATTGGTGTCCCTTTCATGAGACAATGCCTCCTCCAGGTCCCTCACCTTCGCCTCACGGGCTGCCAACTGGAATGGGTGGAAAGGTTCTTATGAAATGAGTACAACTTACTTATTGACAGGGTATACACAATTTTAACGGTTAAGTTAGCTAGCTAACTTAGTCTAGTTGTTTTCTCAAGATCAGGGTCGGATGTTCGTTGCAACCGGGAACTCATCTATTTTTCAAAATTAAAGTTGATAGATTTACCAAAGAAGCATCGCAGTGAGTAACCTGAAGACTCGACATTGAATTGGACAAGTTTCCTCTCGCGACCTCTACAAGACAGAATGTTGAATTTTTTATTTTTTTTACTTACTTTACTGGTTGTCTGGTCCGTAAGGATCACCACTTTATTTTAAGAATGTGAAATGTCAGAATAATAGTAGAGAGAATTATTTATTTCAGCTTTTATTTCTTTCATCACATTCCCAGTGGGTCAGAAGTTTACATACACTCAATTAGTATTTGGTAGCATTGCCTTTAAATTGTTTAAACGTTTCAGGTAGCCTTCCACAAGCTTCCCACAATAAGTTGGGTGAATTTTGCCCATTCCTCCTGACAGAACTGATGCAACTGAGTCAGGTGTGTAGGCCTCCTTGCTCGCACACGCTTTTTCAGTTCTGCCCACAAATTTACAAAACGATTGATGTCAGGGCTTTGTGATGGCCACTCCAATAACTTGACTTTGTTGTCCTTAAGCCATTTTGCCACAACTTTGGAAGTATGCTTGGGGTCATTGTCCATTTGGAAGACCCATTTGCAACCAAGCTTTAACTTCCTGACTAATGTCTTGAGATGTTGCTTCAATATATCCACATAATTTTACTTCCTCATGATGCCATCTATTTTGTGAAGCGCACCAGTCCCTCCTGCAGCAAAGCACCCCCACAACATGATACTGCCACCCTCGTGCTTCACGGTTGGGATGGTGTTCTTCGGCTTGCAAGCCTCCCCCTTTTTCCTCCAAACATAACGATGGTCATTATGGCCAAATCAGACCAAGAGGACATTTCTCCAAAAAGTACGATCTTTGTCCCCATGTGCAGTTGCAAACCGTAGTCTGGCATTTTTATGGTGGTTTTGAAGCAGTGGCTTATTCCTTGCTGATATATGACTTGTTTTACTGTGGATATAAATACTTGTGTACCTGTTTCCTCCAGCATCTTCACAAGGTCCTATGCTGTTGTTCTGGGATTGATTTGCACTTTTCACAACAAGGTACGTTCATCTCTAGTAGACAGAACGTGTCTCCTTCCTGAGCGGTATGACGGCTGCGTGGTCCCATGGTGTTTATACTTGCGTACTATTGTTTGTACAGATGAACGTGGTACCTTCAGGCGTTTGGAAATATCTCCCAAGGATAAACCAGACTTGTGGAGGTCTACAATTTTTTTTCTGAAGTCTTTGCTGATTTCTTTCTTTCCCATGATGTCGAGCAAAGAGGCACTGAGTTTAAAGGTAGGCCTTGAAATACATCCACTGGTACACCTCCAATTGACTCAAATTATGTTAATTAGCCTATCAGAAGCTTCTAAAGCCATGACATCATTTTCTGGAATTTTCCAAGCTGTTTAAAGGCACAGTCAACTTAGTGTAAGTGAACTTCTGACCCACTGGAATTGTGATATAGTGAATTATAAGTGAAAATCTGTCTGTAAATAATTGTTGGAAGAATTCCTAACCAACTTGCCAAAACTATAGTTTGTTAATTGTTAATTGTCTAATTATTTTGTTTAGTGGATCTGGTATTAACAAATCAATGTGTGTATATTAGTTGTTTGTTCCGTTTTTTGGTTGGATCTAGCTAGCAATTATAGCGTGCTGCAGCACCGGATGTTTACTGGGGAATAATCTCTCGTGGACAGATGAAACAGTGAGAATCTGTCAAGGCTCACATACAATTATGTGATTATGAGCAGCAGTAGTTCCTGGTTTGGGGTTTTCGTCATTGATTATTTGTACGAATGAGGATTGGGCGAAGGTGGAGCTTAACTAGTGCAGTGATTTTTGAGCCTGTGTGCAGATGATCAATGGTTTCCACTAGCAAACATTTGCTTTTTGCCCATGATTAACACAGGTGAAATTAGCGAAAGGGAGGGGTTTGGCCGAGAGTTTCCGTTTGCGATAGAGGAGACTATGCTTCCTTCCTTTGCACAAAGGTACTCACAATTGTTAACGGCATTTCCTCCAGAAATAAAACAGGCAATGACAAACTTAGATAATTTTACTTCTGGGTAACCGAGATTAACTGTGGAATCTTTTGGTTGCGCATGCATATATATTGTGTTATCGTTTTGACAGTTGAAAAGATCTATAACAAACCTGCACAAATACTGTACCTGTTTCTGCAGCTGGCTGAGTTGGGCAGACATAGACTCGATGCGTACTCTGGTCTGCTGCAGCTCCTCATGGGCTTCCCCCACCAGGTGGCTGCTCCTGTCAGCTGACTGACGGGCGTTCTCCAACTGGCACAGAACAACAATAGGTCATCAGTCCTTGGGAGCATGGGGACCAGAATCAGTAGTGGGCTAAACTGATGCTATTAATGGGGACCAGAATCAGTAGTGGGCTAAACTGATGCTATTAATGGGGACCAGAATCAGTAGTGGGCTAAACTGATGCTATTCATGGGGACCAGAATCAGTAGTGGGCTAAACTGATGCTATTCATCTCTTAACTATGCTGATGAAATGTACTTCAATCAATCACTTGTGCTACCTTAGATGTATAGGTTTTCTCTATGTCATCCTTGTACATCTTGATCTGTAGCCCGTGCTGGGAGCGCATTTCCATCAGGGCCTCGGCCAGCCTGCTCTCAAAGTCCTCCTGTTTACCATTACCCAGCTCCACCATGCAAGACTCGTGGCGTCGCTTCGTTTCTCTCAGCTCCTGTAAGAGATTTACCAACAAAACAAAATCTTAAGGACTGGTTTCCCTGACTCAAATGAAGCCTGGGGATGAGGGTGTTGCACGTGGCAAGCGTTTGTACATTCACTCTGCCAAAACAGTACACAGTAAAGGCGTCCGCATACATAGGTTTAGTTTGCTTCTAGAAGAACTCGGCTAGGTGAAACAAACACCTGTCCTCGCATACTCCCTAAAGTCCTTTGCTTGAATAACGACAAAAAAAGCGGCAATATTACTGTTGTTTGTCCCTCTTGAGCCACTGTAGCAACATAGACAGAAACCTCCACAAAATATTCAAGAAATAAATCCAGAAATCTGTCATTTATTTTGAGGTCTAACACGCTGACCACACAGCCTGTGTTGAGTGTGCGACCGTCACAAAATAAATGTACACATACAGTGGGGAGAACAAGTATTTGATACACTGGCGATTTTGCAATTTTTTGTAATTTGTATCATAGGTACACTTCAACTGTGAGAGACGGAATCTAAAACAAAAATCCAGAAAATCACATTGTATGATTTTTAAATAATTAATTTGCATTTTATTGCATGACATAAGTATTTGATCACCTACCAACCAGTAAGAATTCCGGCTCTCACAGAACTGTTCGTTTTTCTTTAAGAAGCCCTCCTGTTCTCCACTCATTACCTGAATTAACTGCACCTGTTTGAACTCGTTAATTGTATAAAAGACACCTGTCCACACACTCAATCAAACAGACTCCAACCTCTCCACAATGGCCAAGACCAGAGAGCTGTGTAAGGACATCAGGGATAAAATTGTAGACCTGCACAAGGATGGGATGGGCTACAGGACAGTAGGCAAGCAGCTTGGTGAGAAGGCAACAACTGTTGGCGCAATTATTAGAAAATGGAAGAAGTTCAAGATGATGGTCAATCTCCCTCGGTCTGGGGCACCATGCAAGATCTCACCTCGTGGGGCATCAATGATCATGAGGAAGGTGAGGGATCAGCCCAGAACTACACGGCAGGACCTGGTCAATGACCTGAAGAGAGCTGGCTGGGACCACAGTCTCAAAGAAAACCATTAGTAACACACTACGCCGTCATGGATTAAAATCCTGCAGCGCACAAAAGGTCCCCCTGCTCAAGCCAGCGCATGTCCAGGCCCGTCTGAAGTTTGCCAATGACCATCTGGATGATCCAGAGGAGGAATGGGAGAAGGTCATGTGGTCTGATGAGACAAAAATTGAGCTTTTTGGTCTAAACTCCACTCGCCGTGTTTGGAGGAAGAAGAAGGATGAGTACAACCCCAAGAACACCATCCCAACCGTGAAGCATGGAGGTGGAAACATCATTCTTTGGGGATGCTTTTCTGCAAAGGGGACAGGACGACTGCACCGTATTGAGGGGAGGATGGATGGGGCCATGTATCGCGAGATTTTGGCCAACAACCTCCTTCCCGCAGTAAGAGCATTGAAGATGGGTCGTGGCTGGGTCTTCCAGCCACGACCCAACGACCCAAAACACACAGCCAGGGCAACTAAGGAGTGGCTCCGTAAGAAGCATCTCAAGGTCCTGGAGTGGCCTAGCCAGTCTCCAGACCTGAACCCAATAGAAAATCTTTGGAGGGAGCTGAAAGTCTGTATTGCCCAGCGACAGCCCTGAAACCTGAAGGATCTGGAGAAGGTCTGTATGGAGGAGTGGGACAAAATCCCTGCTGCAGTGTGTGCAAACCTGGTCAAGAACTACAGGAAACGTATGATCTCTGTAATTGCAAACAATTTGGTTTCTGTACCAAATATTAAGTTCTGCTTTTCTGATGTATCAAATACTTATGTCATGCAATAAAATGCAAATTAATTACTTAAAAATCATACAATGTAATTTTCTGGATTTATTTTTATAGATTCCGTCACTCACAGTTGAAGAGTATCTATGATAAAAATTACAGACTTCTACATGCTTTGTAAGTGGGAAAACCTGCAAAATCGGCAGTGTATCAAATACTTGTTCTCCCCACTGTACATGTTATTCAATAATTTCATCCAAACTTTTTGCGTGCGTCAACAAGTGTCTGCGTAGCCAGGCGCTAAAATAGAACTTGGTTATAAAAAAATATAAAAAAATTATGGATGACAAAACACATCACGACAAGAGAGACACCACAACACTACATAAAGAGAGACCTAAGACAACAACACAGCATTGCAGCAACACATGACAACTCAGCATGGTAGCAACACAAAACATGGTTCAAACATTATTGGGCACAGACAACAGCACATTGAGTCTTTGAATGAAGAGATAAAACTGTCCAGTCTGAGTGTTTTTTGCAGCTCGTTCCAGTCGCTAGCTGCAGCGATCTGAAAAGACGAGTGACCCAGGGATGTGTGTGCTTTGGGGACCTTTAACAGAATGTGACTGGCAGAACGGGTGTTGTATGTGGAGGATGAGGGCTGCAGTAGATATCTCAGATAGGGGCGAGTGAGGCCTAAGAGGGTTTTATAAATGATCATCAACCAGTGGGTCTTGCGACGGGTATACAGAGATGACCAGTTTACAGAGGAGTATAGAGTGCAGTGATGTGTCCTATAAGGAGCATTGGTGGCAAATCTGATGGCCGAATAGTAAAGAACATCTAACTAAGGTGTTTAGTGCAGTATATCCCAAGTGAAAAATGTGCATGAAAACTATTCATATCTTGTTGAATGACAACAAACACTTCATGTTCCCACTCCTACTAGGAGTAGTACTGTTTACCAATCACTGACAAAGGGGATAGACTTCGACTTGCATCAAGAAAAATGTGCACGAACAGTAAAAAAAAAACCTGGCAAAGACCAAAACTAACAAAAACGTCACAAAATGTTGTCATAATATTTGTGCAAATAGTTTTGACTGGGAAGCATATGGTAAGCTTTTAATTTAGCCAATTAGCTTTAGCCGGCTGGTATACGACAGTGGCAACGTTGGTTTGACATTGGCTAGCCTCTTGTATTAAATATAATTTAATACAATTTAAATATAATACAATTTATAGTTGGTTTGAAGTTAAGACAGATATTTGGAGCTGTTGACCTTTTAAAATATTATCCCATGTACATTGTGTAAGTTATTAATGGTCCTTAACTAGCCCCATAAGGATATTGAATGTCAAACCAAATTAACCATGGTCGTTATGATGGAGTCACATGCAGCTGCGCTCTTATTTGATGATTACTTGGGTGCTGCCAGCTGTAGGCAGGATTGAAATAAACCCAACCCAAGGAAAACTGTTACGGTACCCTTCATTACGTGACAAACTTTTTTCCTATCATCTCACAAATCTCAGTTTTGTAAGAGACTGACCTTTATGACCCACAATTATTCTATGTACACTTTGTAGTCAATTTTGACACTATAACAAATGTTTCTGTCTCATATCGATGCAACATTGGCTGTTTTCAAAACAAGAAGTTGCTTTTTAGGGGCAGTCGCTCTTTAATCTTAATTGAGAAACAATACTGGTCCATAATGATTATTACTAGTTTTACTGCAAACTAGTCATGGAGGTCTTTTTCAAATGTCTATCTCATGATAATCTTCATCATGGTAACAGTAGGGACAATGTCAGACAGTCTGACCTCAGTGTAGAGGTTCTTCTGGAACTCCAGCTCTTCTTTTACTGTCTGGATGCGGTTCTCTCCATCCACTCTCCTCAGCATCTCATCTTGCAGCTGCTTCTTGGCATCGCTCAGACTGGTCTCCAGCTAATCGAGTCAGAAAGACAAATAAGATGTTAGTGTATGGCATTCACACAGATGTGGGCAAGAACACACAAGCATGCACACACGCACACAACGAGAAGAGACCCTTTATAATAGTGTCAACTAGATGGAGAGATTGAATCAGATTTAACTGGAGCCGCAAAGTCAGTGACTCACAAAAGCAATAGTGGGACAATAGCGTTGGACAATAGCTGTGTGAATGGGATTTATAGTTTCCATGGAGAACCAGACAAATTGTCAGTGAGTTCACCTTGGCTATCTGGGCCTTTAGGTTCCTAACATTTGCCTCCAGGTTGCGTTTCTCTCCCAGGGCAGTGGTCAGGGATGCATCCTTAGAGTTCAACAAAGCCTCCAGATCCTTCAGCCGGAGTAGCGCCCCCGCCAGGTCGGACTCCTTCTTTGTGTTCCTGAGGAGACAGGCATTTGCTGGAATCACTGGTTTGTATGAACATAAATTATGATGATAATTGCTGCAGTCTCTTGGAGTGTTGAGTAGATTTTAATATAAATATAATTTTATTAAATATAATTTTATCCGTACACTAGCCTCGTCCCCAATCTCAATTGCTACAGAAAGAGAGACAGTCGGTGAACAAAAGTATACCTACGCTGAATTTATTGCCTACACTGATTATCCCTTAAACAAATGAATTATATAGATGTAGAACAGTTTTTCCAACAGTTCCCTTTTTTCATTCATACAGATGTATCCATGGGCTATTTTAGGGAGATGAAAGCCTGGGAATGGGGGGGGGTTCCAGCCCTGTGCTATGACTCATAGTTATATCTATATCCATCCACTATGACGCATCTGGTAGCCACAAGCCACAACCTTCTTTGTTTGGCTGAGAGGCTGCCATGGCAACCCGGCCTAGCTTTGCCAAATACAAGGCTGCCACCATCTCAATATTTATGGAAAAATAATGGAAGCGGGGAGTGGAACACTCCAAACACTGCCACGTATTGTACATTTAGGTTGTGTCCCATTTGGCACTCTATTCCCTACACAGTGCACTACTGTTGACCAGAGCCCTATGGGCCATGATTAACAGTTGTGTACTATGTAAGAAATAGGGTGCCATATGGGACACAGCCATAATGACTGTAAAGCACACACGGGAAAGTGTTAGTCACTGGGCTTGGATGCTGTATAATAGGATGGGATGGGAGCTGTTTGGCTGGATGATGGTTGAAGTCAAACTGCATTAAGCAATGAGGAAAATATGGGAACGAGTGGTCTGACCAGGATGCCCCTCATCACGAAAATGAAGGCATTTGCAAAAAAAAACTGCATCATTCAACACATGCAGCAGCTGTGTAGGCAAGCTATAGTCACCGGCCAGTTCACGAAAATGGATGGCTCCTACAGACAGTGATTCACGTGGCCGTAGTTTGTTAGCCAGACAGACATCGAGGGCATTCAGTTACTGTTCGATTGAACGTTAGAACGGGGAAAAACTAGTGACCTAAGTAATTTTGAGTGTGATACAATCATCAGTGCCAGGCACGCCGGATCCAGTATCTCAGAAACAGCAGCCCTATGCACAAAACAGTACTGTATTAATGAGATTTGTGCAGTAGGCTATAGGCCCAAAACATTATCACTGCCTATTGGCTTTGCTTGAATTCCCATGCAATGCATTGTTGTTCTTCAGACAATTATTTAAAAATTATATTTTAACATTTGAGGTAGGCTATATGATCACACCAGTAATAAAGCAGTTGTTGTATTACTTTTGAGGTACAGCTGAGTGAGGATAAATGATTTTTATTTTACTGGGCTGATGGAGCCTGCATCTGATGGTCAACTCAGTAGAGGGAGAGGGCAGCAGAGGGTCCTCCTCTCAATGTCCCATCACTTTCCCTTTCCTCCGCTGACACTGACTGTAAGGCTTGACGCTGGTAGACGAGAAGCAAGTACGGGGAGAACATTTAATAAACAACGGACATTAAACAGAACAGGACCAGCGTCTGGACCGGTGAAAAATAACGACATCAATGCTGACACAGGGAACAAACTGAGCAGCAGACAGATATAGAGGGGGTAATCAATAAAGTGAAGGAATCCAGGTGAGTCCAATGAGCGCTGATGCGCGTAATGACAGGCGGTCATAATGAAGGGTAGCCTGGCGCGAGGGAGAGCGGGAGCAGGCGTGACACTGACCAAAAAGGGACACCATCTTCCAGCTGATACCGAAATTCGAGTCGCACCGCATTATTTCTGCCTCATGCACAAATTAATGTTGTTACTCCTACGGTAGTTTGTACCTTCAGACATATGAAATTGTTCAAAATGGGAACACGTCGCCTACCCTGCTTGCAGGGAATCTGAATCGGGTGCACCTACCGCCAACAGCGTGAGACACCTTGTAGAATGCCCCGAAGAATTTAGGCTGTTCTGGAGGCAAAGGGGGCTCCAACCCGGTACTAGACGGGTGTACCTAATAAACTGTTCAGTGAGTGTATAAGCACAAAAACAGCGTAATTTGTCATTTCAAAGCATAATAAGTGATACATTGTCAGGCTAATCCAAATGACCTTAGGGCCTGATTAAATTGTATTTGAGGTCAAAGACAAACAAGCTTTCAATCAGAATCAGAACAACTCTTCAAAAGGCATCCAAGCATCCCAGTGGCCACAAGAATGGGGATGCAATACAAAACATCTGGATCTATTCAGGTCTTAGGAAACTGTATATTTGCATACAGTTTTAACATTTCCGTGGAAACCTCAGACATGCTCTTGATTCCCCAGTGGACAAAGGGTTGTTATATAACCACTGGAGACATGGTGGCAGTATAACTTTTACATCTTAAACCTATTTGGGTGAGTCAGAGAACCCAAACTACTCCAGAATGGAAACAGTAGGCATGGAAAGTCTGAATCCAACGCTCAACCACCACACATACTTTCATTGGTTCAACTGACTCTGTAAACCTGTGCAAAATGTGCCTAGCTTTTCTGTCTGTCACAGAATGGTATAATCAGACATTCTTCATGTAATTAATAATCTAATAATACTAATCTCAGTTCAACTGAATGCCACATCAATGCTCTTCCTGCACTCTGACACACACACACCAGGACATAACAATGTGTTGTGGTCTTTACAGGGAAGTGTGCATTAGCTACATGGGAGATGATCTATCTCAATTGAGGGCTTCTAGGATAAAAACATTGTTTTTATATTGGAATATACACCGACGCTGTAGGTACCTGGCCTTGAGCTCCTTGTAGTCCTCCCGCACCTTGCCTAGTTCCAGCTGCAGGCGGGCACGCTCTTTGGCCACCGAGTCCAGAGTCTGCCTGGCGTCAGCAAGCTCGGCCTCATAAGCAGCCTTCATGCCCGTCATCTCCCGGCTGATCTCGGTCTCCGATTCAGTAATGCGCAGCCGCAGCCCCGCATTCTCAGATTCCAGCGAGCGCACCTTGTCGATGTAGACGGCCAGGCGGTCATTGAGGTTGCACAGGTCATCCTTCTCCTGCAGCCGTGTGATGCGGTTGGGCGAGAGCGGCGTGCTTACGCCGCGGGCGGTTCGATTCTGGTTAGGTGTCGTCATGGTAGCCTAGTCTGTACAGGGACATAAAGAAGGTTTTTCTGTCCGAATTTCAGAAGAAGGCCTATATCAAAGTAAAATAACTCGGAATATACATATGAATACCACAAACACTCAAATAATCATCAACTGCAAACTGTCATAAATCTCAGCACTGTTACCATAGGCCTTTCTATCCAGTAGATTCCGACCCTACCGTTACACTTGTTTATTCCGACCCTACCGTTACGCTTAGCTGCAGCAGTGGCTGCTGATAGCTAGTGTGAGGAAGAGAATGGTAGTTTTCGAAAAATCAGTTTGGACATAGGTCAAATTTGGAGTACAGTAGAACATCCCATCCCTGCATTGAGTCATGTTTTCCAATCCATATCTCGCGCCGGCTCTGCAGTCTCTTAATCTAACCATGACTGTTCCGACCCCAGTGCAGTTCAGTGTAAACAAGCATAATGGTGAGATCGGAATCTGCTGGCTAGACATTAACATGCTTATGCTAAATGAATAAACATTGAAACATGTTATCTTACATTCCAAAGTCCTGCTGCTGGAGGTCAATACTTCATAAACCATAATATATACAATAATTGAGACTGAGTTTATTCATTCAAAACTTGTGTCACAGAAAGGCTAATCATAATTGAATTTGTTAATTGTTTATTTTAATTATCTGTAGGCTAATCTCTGACATGAAATTGATAATCAACTCAACCAAAAACATAAGTTGTGTCTCTATTTCATAGGACAATTTTCCATGAGACTTACCTTGAAAGGTTTTGTAGGAGGGGGAAAATGTAAATCAGCGTTTGTCCGATGGTCAACTTGTCTTTCTGACTGTGAAAATAGCTCCAGTAATCAGTGTATGTTCGGTGAATTACCAGCAGAGGAACGCCGTCTGAGAATCAGTCAGTCAGTGCCCTTTTATTTGACCACAGAGAGAGAAAGAGAGAGTTTTACTGTATGCTCCGCCTTTCTTCCCCTCCCTTCATTCACTGTGTGTGTGTGACCTTTGAGAATGAATGTTGAATTGCCCTGGTAAAGTCATGATGCTACATTTACATTTCAAAACAATTGCTCAACACTAAAAGTGCTAATGTAACATGGTTTGTCAGCATTCAATTCCATGCTTCTTCGTTTGTGTACAGCCTTTGCCTCTACATGAGTATATAAATTACGAGGTTATAGAAAACATTTAATATTTGATAGTAGGCTATGCAGTCAGAAGTCATCCTTATTCGTGGCAGCTGAACACTATATATAAAAACCCAAACAACCAAAACTGTGCCCCCACCACAAGAAATGTGATTAAAAACACAAATGGGTAGTTACATTGATGATTATTTCAAGACAATATTTAGTTCCAGTAAAGCCATAATAACTAGGCAATGGAATGCGGGAGACTGTGGTGGAGAGGAACTGTAACTATGACTCATAGACAAGAGGAAAGAAGTAGCCTAGTCCTCCCTAGTGCTACGAGCAAGCAAAGCAAAGCAATGACTTGAAAACCAATAAAGATATGTGTTTTAATAAGATTGTGTATGTAATCATATTATGAGAAAGATTGCACGCTGAATCTTTCAGAGTTCTAGGCCTACAGGTCTATTGTAGACTAATTTGTGTTTTTTTTAAATAGAGGTAGGCTTGGTGTACTATGATCTTACAGAACAATAGACATACACTGAGTTTAGAAAACATTAGGAACACCTTCCTAATATTGAGTTGCACCCCCTTTTGCACTCAGAACAGCCTCAATTTGTCAGGGCAAGGAGCCGAAAGCGTTCCACAGGGATGCTGGCCCGTGTTGACTCCAATGCTTCCCACAGTTGTGTCAAGTTGGCTGGTAGTGGAATTCTACTTCGAATAGCTCATCCCACAGATGCTCAGTTGGATTGAGATATGGTTACTGGGCAGGACATTAGGGATTAACCTGGATAACTAGGATCCTGGGACTGTCCCGGGAAAACTTCACATTTCCCCCCCAAAAAAAGAATGACAAGAACCGGGAAATGACAAATTTGTCCCCAATGTAATTTTTTTTAAATAAACATGCGCAGCAGCGGATTAGCAAAAACTTTAATAGCACATTATCCATAATTGAATACTACAGACGAAGAACCATATATGTGACAATTTTTCCATTTTAAGATAATCAGTTATTTTTACATTATTGATTGTGTGAACCACATTAGGTGTTTTATGGTTGACAAATAATTTACCATACTCATATCTTCCAACAACATTGATATTTTTTTGTTAAAAAATACTTTTTTTATTGCCGTTTAAATTTTTTGAATGTGGAAGAACAGTGTATCGCCAGTGATGATTTCAATTTGTGGAAGAACAGTATATGTGTCATTTTGTATGACACTTGTAAGTGTCCTTTTTTAACACCTGAAATTATGTATTAAGTACTTTCAAGTACAGATGTCCTTCATGTAAATAACTTCAATGCAATATTTAGTTAGTTCATTTGTATGGAGATTCATTTAAAGGTGGTCTATCAACTTTAGCACTGATGACTTTTCTTAAAAGTTGAGTCGTGAAATCTTAGTCTCATTTAAAATAAAGCCCTCAATGTTAACATACCTTAGAATAACTAAAAAAATAGAATACAATTAAATTAATTCAATCAAAACAAGCACAACTTGTACATATCAAATTGGGATCGATATGATGTGCCAATATGCATATCCAAAAGGTAAATATTACAAAACGTTCAGAAAACCCATTCTCTTTTAGTTTAACACTATGATCAGCAATTAAGTTTTGAATTGCGTTAAACCCATGCTAAAGGCAAGAATTGTCCTTCTGTACTGAGGTGACACAGCAGTAAATAAGTATTAACTGCTTAGAATTAATGCTAAATGTGGCGACAGAGAAACTTATATTGTAATGAAGAAAAAAGGAGAATCAATATCAAATGAATACTCACATACTGTATGGGATGACTTATGTGTTTTTAATTAATTCAGATTAAAAAAGGTTCAAATGATCACACACAATAATTCTCAACAGAACACATTGTACAAAACATGTTCTACACTAGGAACAACATCTTCTAATTAAATGAATTCAATATATTGTGCTGGTTCAAATCATACACAAATTGATTCACATAGAAAACACCTACTATACATTTAATTTCCTACAAAATAATATTCAGATTCAACATACAATACAGGTCACAGAAAAAACTGTTAATTATGTAGCTTGGTTTAACAACAAATGATTCACTCTGCAGTGATTTATAAAAAGAGTGTGCAGCAGCTGGCAAGTAGTTGAGCATAGTCATCAGATCATGGTACTTGTCTTTTTTGATGGGCAGAGGACTCTCATATGCTCTAGGGTAGTGGCTTGCAAAATAGGGAGGTTGAGGTGTAGCTCCTTGTTTTGGTTTGGAGATCAGCCACGATTTCCATCCCTCTAATAGACTGTGGCTCTGTCTGGCGTACAGATTCCAAGGATCCTCAACTGAAATTAGAACAGAAACATTTTAATTTCCTGACATCAATAAACAACTTTCACAGTCAAACATTAGGATATTTTATTGTTAGAACAACATGTTGCATGTTGTTCTATTATACCTGTTGTCCAGCTGGTCACTTGAGGACAGAATCTGGGAGGTGCCTGAAGTCTTCACATTACATCCTCATCACCTTGAATGGTTTTACTGGTTGTGCTTCAAGTAACATCTTTGAAACATCGTCAGGTGTATGAAGGACTGACACCTTGCACCTCTTCTCCATGGTGGCCGAAGTTTGATCACAAGGAAGAAAAGAATGACCAGAGACCATGAACTTCTGCTCAACTTGGGGAAAGTAACCATAGAGACGAGCATCGCCATCAGATCGAGCATCAGCCAGTGGTTATTCTGCCCACAGCATCTGTCACTGAAGATGACCAACTTCCGCACCTCTGGTTTGATGAGTGGCGTAAATTTTGCCTTCACCCACTTCAATATGCAGCTTGACACCTCAATGGACCCTCGGTGTGTAATCTCCTCATGCCAAACATACATGTATGCATGATCTTCTTTTCCAAGTTCCTGGATGCAAAGGTTAAACTTTGACAGCTACCGCTGGTAGTAGACACTGGAGTGGGTCAGATTAGGGGTGTACACCACCCACTGTAGATCCACAGAAATGACATGGCAGTCAGCATTGACTCAGTGTCACTTTGAAGCTGTGTGTAGGCCTTTTCGGCTTTTCGATGGTACAACTCACTTTCAACTGCAATCTTCCTCTTCTCCTCTTCAGATATTGCTGCTGACATCTTAGTGAAGAATGTGTCACATTTGCCACAGGTGTCACTCCTGGGTTGGCCGAAATTGAGACTGCTGTTTGAAAATGTCCCTAGAAACCCAGAACTTTGCAGATGATGTGGTATTCTTCTCTTTGTAGAGTCGGTACATTCGCAACAAATTCAGATCAGGGCTGATGTATTCTCTGTGTACATCCCTCTTCATCGGAGAGTAGTGGTTCTGGGTTCTTGGGAAAGATAGAATGTGCTTCTTAATGCCCTCTTTCACTGTAGCATGTATCCGATGTGGCCTGTAAGGAGACAACAAGATGTTGTTAAACTTGTATTCTCTCAATGGTCTAGGGACCTGCCTTAAGAGTGCAACTGTGTCGCTATAACCAGGGTACAAATCCCAGTCACACCATTGCCGCTTGTGGCCGGGGGTCTTGTAGGGCGGCGAGTATTAGGCCAGTGCAGTCTGGTGGGAGGGGAAGGTAATCGGTACTCAGTCCTCGATGCTCAGGTTGTAGTTGGACAGCTTAGTTACCACCATTTTGTTTAAATGTAATAAACATTTAAATATTTTTGTTTCAGAATTCGCTATTCACCCATTTGATACTCTATTTTAATGTTTAGAAGATTGTTTAGAGCACTGCTATAGTAAAATTATCCAGGATGGAATCCACAGCGCATTACCTTTTGCTATGCTTCACTTTTCCATCTTCTAAAGGAGACCTAGCCTCAGTAGCCTGATCTGGAGACCCTGCAACCTGACCTGCCTCAGCTTGAACTCCTAACTTTTCCTGAACAACCTGACCAAAACAATTACATTTCAATTTGCAGGTTCTTTAAAACTAGTACAGAGAATACAATATGTTTGTAATTTATATTCATATAGACATCAATTCATATTTTCACCTGCCTGAAGACGGCTGTTGGTTAGCTGGAACACAGACACGAAAGTGACCTTGCACACATTCAATCTCTGGCCTGCTTGTTGTACATGGTATTTGAAGGTTTATTTCCATTGTTTGTTCTCATTTGTATCCTCAGGTTTACATCTCTGTTTCACCTCATGCTGCAGTAAAAATTTACAATGATAAATTCATAATTGAATATACTGTAGCACATTCAGGGTACTGCTTGATCAGGACCTCCATCTTTCACACACTCCCAACCTATACACAGAATGAGTTTGTCTTGCACCATTGTGTAACGTTAATGTACGTATCATTACTGTCAAAGTTAAACTATGCAAGTGTTCAATATAGCTATAGCCTGAGATAATCAACGCTTGTTATTTCTCGTATGGGACTGTGTAGAAACTGTTGAACAGTTGCAGCTTGCGCTCATCAGTCAACTTTCCACAATCCTTTCTGCACGTCGTGGAACACGCTCTTCCCTGCAGGATACAGTGTAACGTTACATATATAACTAGCTAGCTACTGTAGCCATGTCGAATCATCCGGTGGATGGAGAAAAAGTAGCTAGCTATGTTTCTTCTATAATCTAGCAATAACATTTGTAACGATAATGTATAAGTTAGTAGCCAATGAACTTTAGCTAATATGTTTTCTCTATAGTTACAAATTAGACAACCCAGAACATACATGTTAGTTACTGTACTCTATAGCTAGCTAGCTTGATATACGGTTCTTCCACATACCTCTTTTGGACATGTTAGGTAAACAACATGTAAGATCACACATGTCACGTTAGCAAACGAGGCAGCCACCTAACGTTAGCTAGTTAAACAACAATGAACAGTGCCAAATAATGTCCTTACAACACTGCATGAATCTGCTAGGAGCTAACCAACCACTAGCAAAGCAAACAGATCTGGGATACGAATAATATCCCACGCAACGTTAGCTAGGGAGCCAGCCAGCTAACGCTAGCTAACAGTACACGTTAGCTTAAGACATGTAGCTAGCTAGGTAAACAATGAACATAGCTAGGTAAACAACTTGTAATATCACACACATCACATTAGCTAACGAGCCAGCCAGCTAACGTTAGCTACTTAAACAACAATGAATAATAACGTCATACACGTAGCTTTAGCTAGGGAGCCAGCCAGCTAATGTTAGCTAGCTACCTAACAGTACACTTTAGCTTGAAGTTAAATCACTTTCTGTCAAAATTAGAAACAAGTCATATCTGAAAATGTAGCTAGCTAGAATATCTTACCCATTATTCTCATATACTTTTCCTGCAACCCGCCTCACTGTGGAACGTGAATCGGATCTACTATTTATTTCTTTCTTTCACATTTAACTGAACCTCTGACATAATCTATCCTGCTAACTAGTTACTAGCCATTGCTAGCCACTGCTAGCGGTCTCCACCACTGCTCTGCCTGCACCAGCCAGCTTTAGTTCAGACAATATCAGCCAGTCTGCACAGCGCGCATATCGGATTGCTTTCTCTACCTCATCTCCGGATTTCTGCCGAAATCACAGGACCATCACACCAGATCATCGCAGCTAGCTGCAACTGGGTGGCTGTTGTTTGGCTAACACTATTGTCCCGAAGCATGCACCAGTTAGCCTTGAGCTAGCCTTGGGCTAGCCTCGAGCTAGGCCCATCTCCTGGCTAGCCGTTGGTACCTCTTTGTCAACCGGCCTGAACCTTCTTTTGTCAACACGGAGCCCCGTTGATCCATCACGACTGGTCTGCCGACGTAATCGTACAAAGTGGTTTCAAAAGGCTTTTCCCACTCGCCTAGTGCAGTAGCACCCACTGAACTGCTCCCTGGCTCACCTCTTTGCTGCTCATCGGACCTTATGATCACTTGGCTACACAGCTGACGCCTGCTGGACTGTTCCCTTACATGGTACCTCATTCTTTATCTGTTAAGCCTCAGCTCCGAACTCAGGTCCTGTGTGTAGTACAACATTTTCTGTAACCGACCCTCTCTGTCCATTCATCGCCATTACCCGTTGTTGGCTTAGCTCTCTTGATTAACTCTTGTGATTGTTTTATGCCTCTCTCTTACTTCAATATGCCCTGTCTGTTGCTGTTAAGGTTATTTGTTATTGTTATATTTCACTGTAGAGCCCCCAGTCCCGCTCAACATGCCTCAGATAGCTCCTTTGTCCCACCCCCCACACACGTGGAGACCTCACCTGGCTTAACTGATGCCTCAAGAGATGTAGCCTCTCTCATCATTACCCAACGCCTAGGTTTACCTCCACTGAATTCACATCCTACCTTGTCTGTACATTATGCCCTCAAACTATTCTACCGCGCCTAGAAATCTGCTCCTTTTATTCTCTGTACCCAACGCACTAGACGACCAGTTCTTAAAGCTTTTAGCCGTACCCTTATCCTACTCCTCCTCTGATGTAGAGTTAAACCCAGGCACTGTAGCCCCCAGTACCACACCTATTCGCCAGGCGCTCTCATTTGTTGACTTCTGTAACCATAAAAGCCTTGGTTTCATGCACGTTAACATCAGAAGTCTCCTCCCTAAGTTTGATTTATTCACTGCTTTAGCACACTCCGCCAACCCTGATGTCCTAGCCGTGTCTGAATCCTAGCTTAGGAAGGCCACCAAAAATTCTGAAATTTCCATCCCCAACTACAACATTTCCCGTCAAGATAGAACTGCCAAAGGAGGCAGAGTTGCAATCTACTGCAGAGATAGCCTGCAGAGTTCTGTCATACTATCCAGGTCTGTGCCCAAACAGTTTGAGCTTCTACTCTCACTGTTGCCGCTTGTTACAGACCCCCCCCTCAGCCCCCAGCTGTGCCCTGGACAACATATGTGAATTGATTGCCCCCATATATCTTCAGAGTTCGTACTGTTAGGTGACCTAAACTGGGATATGCTTAACACCCCGGCCGTCCTACAATCTAAGCTAGATGCCCTCAATCTCACACAAAGTATCAGGGAACCTACCAGGTACAACCCTAAATCCGTAAACATGGGCACCCTCATAGATGTCATCCTGACTAACTTGCCCTCCAAATACACCTCCGCTGTCTTCAACCAGGATCTCAGCGATCACTGCCTCATTGCCTGCGGCCCGGGTATCCTGGAAGGATATTGACCTCATCCCGTCAGTAGAGGATGCCTGGTTGTTCTTTAAAAGTGCTTTCTTCACCATCTTAAATAAGCATGCCCCATTCAGAAAATGTAGAACTAAGAACAGATATAGCCCTTGGTTCACTCCAGACTTGACTGCCCTTGACCAGCACAAAAACATCCTGTGGCGTACTGCATTAGCATCGAATAGCCCCCGCGATATGCAACTTCCACCTGGCTACCCCCACCCCGGCCAACAGCTCTGCACCCCCCTCAGCAACTTGCCCAAGCCCTCCCTGCTTCTCCTTCACCCAAATCCAGATAGCTGATGTTCTGGAAGAGCTGCAAAATCTGGACCCCTACAAATCTGCTGGGCTAGACAATCTGGACCCTTTCTTTCTAAAATGATCCGCCGCAATTGTTGCAACCTCTATTACTAGCCTGTTCAACTTCTCTTTCGTATCGTCTGAGATCCCTAGAGATTGGAAAGCTGCCGCGGTCATCCCCCTCTTCAAAGGGGGAGAAACTCTAGACCCAAACTGTTACAGGCCTCTGTCCATCCTGCCCTGCCTTTCTAAAGTATTCGAAAGCCAAGTTAACAAACAGATCACCGACCATTTCGAATCCCACAGTACCTTCTCCGCTATGCAATCTGGTTTCCGAACTGGTCATGGGTGCACCTCAGCCACGCTCAAGGTCCTAAAATGTATCATAACCGCCATTGATAAAAGACAGTACTGTACAGCCGTCTTCATCGACCTGGCCAAGGCTTTCGACTCTGTCAACCACCACATTCTTATTGGCAAACTCAATAGCCTTGGTTTCTCAAATGACTGCCTCACCTGGTTCACCAACTACTTCTCAGATAGAGTTCAGTGTGTAAAATTGGAGGGCGTGTTGTCCGGTCCTCTGGCAGTCTCTATGGGGATGCCACAGGGTTCAATTCTTGGTCCGACCCTATTCTCTGTATATATCAATGATGTTGCTCTTGCGCTGGTGACTCTCTGATCCACCTCTACGCAGATGACACCATTCTGTATACATCTGGCCCTTCTTTGGACACTGTGTTAACAAACCTCCAAACAAGCTTCAATGCCATACAACACTCCTTCTGGTTAGACTGTAAACTCTCCTTCCAGACTCACATTAAGCATCTCCAATTAAAAATTAAATCTAGAATCGGCTTCCTACATCGCAACAAAGCCTTCTTCACTCATGCTGCCAAACATGCCCTCGTAAAACTGACTATCCTACCAATCCTTGACTTCGGCGATGTCATTTACAAAATAGCCTCCAACACTCTACTCACCAAATTGGATGTAGTCTATCACAGTGCCATCCATTTTGTTACCAAAGCCCCACCACGGCGACCTGTACGCTCTCGTTGGCTGGCCCTCACTACATATTCGTCGCCAAACCCACTGGCTCCAGGTCATCTATAAGTCTTTGCTAGGTAAATCCCTGTCTTATCTCTGCTCGCTGGTCACCATAGCAACACCCATCCATAGCAACACCCACCCCTGTCAGAGCAGCTTACCGATCACTGCACCTATACACAGCCCATCTGTAAATAGCCCAACCTACTACCTAATCCACATATGTTATTTTTGCATCATCATCCGCACATCTTTCACTCCAGTGTTAATGCTAAATTGTAATAATTTCTTGCCACTATGGCCTATTTATTGCCTTACCTTCCTAATCTTACTACATTTGCACACACTGTACACTCGTGGCAAAAAGTTTTGAGAATGACACAAGTATTGGTCTCCACAAGGTTTGCTGCTTCAGTGTTCTTAAATCTTTATGTCAGTAGTTACTATGGTACACTGAAGTATAATTACAAGTATTCCATAAGTGTCAAAGGCTTTCATTGACAATGACATTCAGTTTATGCAAAGAGTCAATATTTGCAGTGTTTACCCTTCTTTTTCAAGACCTCTGCAATCCGCCCTGGCATGCTGTCAATTAACTTCTGGGCCACATCCTGACTGATGGCAGGCCATTCTTGCATAATCAATGCTTGGAGTTTGTCAGAAGTTGTGGGTTTTTGTTTGTCCACCCGCCTCTTGAGGATCGACCACAAGTTCTCAATGGGATTAAGGTCTGGGGAGTTTCCTGGCCATGGACCCAACATGTCTATGTTTTGTTCCCCAAGCCACTTAGTTATGGCAAGGTCCTCCATCATGCTGGAAAAGGCATTGGTCGTCACAAAATTGTTCTTGGATGGTTGGGAGAAGTTTCTCTCGGAAGATGTGTTGGTACCATTCTTTATTCATGGCTGTGTTCTTAGGCAAAATTGTGAGTGAGCCCACTCCCTTGGCTGAGAAGCAACCCCACACATGAATGGTCTGAGGATGCTTTACTGTTGGCATGACACAGGACTGATGGTAGCGCTCACCTTGTCTTCTCCGGACAAGGTGTTTTCCGGACGGCCCAAACAATCGGAAAGGGGATTCATCAGAGAAAATGACTGTACCCCAGTCCTCAGCAGTCCAATCCCTGTACCTTTTGCAGAATATAAGTCTGTCCCTGATGTTTTTCCTGGAGAGAAGTGGCTTCTTTGCTGCCCTTCTTGACACCAGGCCATCCTCCAAAAGTATGCACTCACACCTGCCTGCTGCCATTCCTGAGTAAGCTCTGCACTGGTGGTGACCCGATCCCACAGCTGAATCAACTTCAGGAGATGGTCCTGGCGCTTGCTGGACTTTCTTGGGCGTCCTGACGCCTTCTTCACAACAATTGAACCTCTCTCCTTGAAGTTCTTGATGGTCCGATAAATGGTTGATTTAGGTGCAATCTTACCAGCAGCAATATCCTTGCCTGTGAAGCCCTTTTTGTGCAAAGCAATGATGACGGCACGTGTTTCCTTGCAGGTAACCATGGTTGACAGAGGAAGAACAATGATTTCAAGCACCACCCTCCTTTTAAAACCTCCAGTCTGCTATTCTGACTCAATCAGCATGACAGAGTGATCTCCAGCCTTGTCCTCATCAACACTCTCACCTGTGTTAACGAGACAATCACTGACATGATGGCAGCTGGTCCTTTTGTGGCAGGGCTGAAATGCAGTGGAAATGTTTTTTGGGGATTAAGTTCATTTTCATGGCAAAGAGGGACTTTGCAATTAATTGCAATTCATCTGATCACTCTTCATGACATTCTGGAGTATATGCAAATTGCCATCATCAACATTGAGGCAGCAAACTTTATGGAGACTAATACTTCATTCTCAAAACTTTTGGCCACGACTGTACATAGATTTTCTATTGTGTTTTTGACTGTACGTTTGTTTATCCCATGTGTAACTCTGTGTTGTTGTTTTTGTCGCACTGCTTTGTCTTTATCTTGGCCAGGTCGCAGTTGTAAATGTTCTCAACTGGCCTACCTGGTTAAATAAAGGTGAAATAAAAAATATCGGTCCGCTAATACAGGACTAGTAAGGGTCCAGTATACTACTTTTGTGAGAAAAATAAAATGTTGCAACAACAAAATAAATAATTTAAATTGTTTATTTAATGTTTTTATGTCACAAACAGGATTGTGTTCTCCTTTTGGCTCTACAAGTGTCACAGAACTCATCCAAAGTCAAAAATCAATTTACTTAGCTTTCTTAAATCTCCTAGATATAGGAAAGATAGTTCAAAACCTTATTCCGTATGATTCATTTTTTGAATTTATTCATTTTTCCCATTTATTGTGTTATTCAATTAATAAGCCATCTGTATAATCAACTCGATTTTGCCGAATATACAGTGAGGGAAAATATTATTTGATCCCCTGCTGATTTTGTTCGTTTACCCACTGACAAAGAAATTATCAGTCTATAATATTAATGGTAGGTTTATTTGAACAGTGAGAGACAGAATATCAACAAAAAAATCCAGAAGAACTCATGTCAAAAATGTTATAAATTGATTTGCATTTTAATGAGTGAAATAAGTATATGATCCCTCTGCAAAACATGACTTAGTACTTGGTGGCAAAACCCTTGTTGGCAATCACAGAGGTCAGATGTTTCTTGTAGTTGGCCACCAGGTTTGCATACATCTCGGGAGGGATTTTGTCCCACTCCTCTTTGCGGATCTTCTCCAAGTCATTAAGGTTTCGAGGCTGACGTTTGGCAACTCGAACCTTCAGCTCCCTCCACAGATTTTCTATGGGATTAAGGTCTGGAGACTGGCTAGGCCACTCCAGGACCTTAATGTGCTTCTTCTTGAGCCACTCCTTTGTTGCCTTGGCCGTGTGTTTTGGGTCATTGTCATGCTGGAATACCCATCCACGACCCATTTTCAATGCCCTGGCTGAGGGAAGGAGATTCCCTCCTGTAGCAAAGATTTGACGGTACATGGCCCCATCCATTGTCCCTTTGATGCGGTGAAGTTGTCCCGTCCCCTTAGCAGAAAAACACCCCCAAAGCATAATGTTTCCACCTCCATGTTTGACGGTGGGGATGGTGTTCTTGGGGTCATAGGCAGCATTCCTCCTCCTCCAAACACGGCGAGTTGAGTTGATGCCAAAGAGCTTGATTTTGGTCTCATCTGACCATAACACTTTCACCCAGTCCTCCTCTGAATCATTCAGATGTTCATTGGCAAACTTCAGACGGGCCTGTACATGTGCTTTCTTGAGCAGGGGGACCTTGCGGGCGCTGCAGGATTTCAGTCTTTCACAGCGTAGTGTGTTACCAATTGTTTTCCTGGTGACTATGGTCCCAGCTGCCCTGAGATCATTGACAAGATCCTCCCGTGTAGTTCTGGGCTGATTCCTCACCGTTCTCATGATCATTGCAACTCCACGAGGTGAGATCTTGCATGGAGCCCCGGACCGAGGGAGATTGACAGTGCTTTTGTGTTTCTTACTGTTGTCACCTTCTCACCAAGCTGCTTGGCGATGCTCTTGTAGCCCATTCCAGCCATGTGTAGGTCTACAATCTTGTCCCTGACATCCTTGGACAGGTCTTTGGTCTTGGCCATGGTGGAGAGTTTGGAATCTGATTGATTGATTGCTTCTGTGGACAGGTGTCTTTTATACAGGTAACAAGCTGATATTAGGAGCACACTCTTAAAGGAAGTGCTCCTAATCTCAGCTCGTTACCTGTATAAAAGACACCTGGGAGCCAGAACTCCTTCTGATTGAGAGTGGTCAAATACTTATTTCACTCATTACAATGCAAATCACTTTATAACATTTTTGACATGCGTTTTTCTGGAGTTGTTTGTTGTTATTCTGTCTCTCACTGTTCAAATAAACCTACCATTAAAATTATGGACTGATCATTACTTTGTCAGTGGGCAAACGAACAAAATCAGCAGGGGATCAAATTATTTTTTCCCTCACTGTAGGAGATATTCTGTCATTCGTTGAAAAAGGTTATCTAGCAAGCTCAGAGCTCATTTGACTTTTGTTTGACTGCCATTACAAAGTGTGTATGATTCGACAATGCTATGCTCGGGGTGTGCCCTGAGCGTGCTCAGCTGAAATGCACTGAATTATTTGAGGAACATGATAATGCTCTGAATTTTGAATGGCCTGTTTCGCGACGGGGATTCCCCCAAGGGCATAAGGCAAGGGTAAGTGGACAAGGGTGTGTCTTTTAAGTGACACCTTCGTCCTCTTTAAGTGAAGAGACAGATAGCTACAAATCCTTCCAAGCAAACCGTTTGGAGCACACTACAGTTTGAAGCACACTATAAAATTATACAAAATTGATTATTTCATTTTCGCGCCTTATCAAAAATTACTTTGATATCACGGGTAGAGTGAGGCTAAAGAGGCTGCAGTAGCCTAACGGTGGTGCTGTTAAGGAGATGTTACATTTTTAAAGCAAGATGTGTATACAGTCATGACATACATTGCCTTCGAAAAGTATTCAGACCCTTGATTATTACACATGTTGTTATGTTACAGCCTTATTCTAAAATGAATAAAATAATAATAATCCTCAGCAATCTACACATAATACCCATAAGTCCACATAAGTCCCGAGAGGCACAGCGGTCTAAGGCACTACATCTCAGTGCTAGAGAAGTCACTACAGACACCCTGGTTCAAATCCAGGTTTTTAATTATACGTTATTAAAACGCAAAGGATATATGAAAAAAATACATATTTAAATATGTTGATTGGTCGAAAGACCAAGCAACTTTCGGTCGACCAAGGTTTTTTTTAGTCGGGGACAGCCCTAGTAAACAACAACAGCAATTGTGCGATGGCGACGAAAAACAACTACAAGTGTGCTTGCTCGAGTTCCTCAACGACACAGCTAGGACAGCTCAAAAAAGTACCTTTATAGTTGAAGACTCTTCTTTGAGTCATAAAAGTGCATTGAAATTACTTAGGAACTTTGCACACTTTGTAGATGTGTGGCCACTTGGAGACACCAGTTAATCCTCTCACTCAAACAAACTCTTGTATTTTTTGTATTATGTTGTACCTACCCCATATTTTCCAGGAATATTATTATCACGTTACTGATTGTATTCATCGTTTTTTCAGGTTTTGTTAATATTTCTGCTTGTTCTATTTTTGTGTCCTCACATTTTGGTTTAATAATTTTCCCATAATCTCCAAACTGTTCCCTTTCAATTGCGACCATGGTTATGCATATGCTTTTTATATTTATTGTGTAAGAAACATTTCAATTTAGCCCTATGCATATACAGTTGAAGTCGGAAGTTTACATAAACCTTAGCCAAATACATTTAAACTCAGTTTTTCACAATTTCCCACAATATGTTGGGTGAATTTTGGCCCATTCCTCCTGACACAACTGGTGTAACTGAGTCAGGTTTGTAGGCCTCCTTGCTCGCACATGCTTTTTCAGTTCTGACCACAAATGTTCTATAGGATTGAGGTCAGGGCTTTGTGATGGCCACTCCAATACCTTGACTTTGTTGTCCTTAAGCCATTTTGCTACAATGTCGGAAGTATGCTTGGGGTCATTGTCCATTTGGAAGACCCATTGGCGACCAAGCTTTAACTTCCTGACTGATGTCTTGAGATGTTGCTTCAATATTTCCTTCCTCATGATGCCATCTATTTTGTGAAGTGCACCAGTCCCTCCTGCAGCAAAGCACCCCCACAACATGATGCTGCCACCCCCTTGCTTCACGTCTGGGATGGTGTTCTTCGGCTGGCAAGCCCCCCCTTTTTCCTCCAAACATAACGATGGTCATTAAACAGTTCTATTTTTGTTTCATCAGACCAGAGGACATTTGTCCAAAAAGTGCAATCTTTGTCCCCATGTGCAGTTGCAAACCGTAGTCTGGCTTTTTTTATGGCGGTTTTGGAGCAGTGGCTTTTATCTTGCTGAGCGGCCTTTCAGGTTATGTCGATATAGGACTCGTTTTACTGTGGATATAGATACTTTTGTACCTGTTTCCTCCAGCATCTTCACAAGGTCCTTTGCTGTTGTTCTGGGATTGATTTGCACTTTTCACACCAAAGTACGTTCATCTCTAGGAGACAGAACGCATCTCCTTCCTGAGCGGTATGACGGCTGCGTGGTCCCATGGTGTTTATACTTGCGTACTATTGTTTGTACAGATGAAGGCGGTACCTTCAGGCATTTGGAAATTGCTCCCAAGGATGAACCAGACTTGTGGAGGTCTACAATTTTTATTCTGAGGTCTTGGCTGATTTATTTTGATTTTCCCATGATGTCGAGCAAAGAGGCACTGAGTTTGAAGGTAGGCCTTGAAATACATCCACAGGTATATCAAATGATGTCAATTAGCCTATCAGAAGCTTCTAAAGCAATTACATAATTTTCTGGAATTTTCCAAGCTGTTTAAAGGCACAGTCAACTTAGTGTATGTAAACTTCTGACCCACTGGAATTGTGATATAGTGAATTATAAGTGAAAAATTCTGTCTATAAACAACTGTCGGAAGAATTGTAGTAGATGTCCTAACCGACTTGCCAAACTATAGTTTTTAAACATGAAATCTGTGGAGTGGTTGAAAAATGAGTTTTAATGACTTCAACCTAAGTGTATGTAAACTTCCGACTTCAACTGTAGGCCAATTCCCACGAGTGTAAAGGGTTAATATACAACAACCACAAATTTCCATGTGTTTAGGAATTGACATATGGAGAGGGTTAAGGTACCTCAGCAACCCCTTTAAGTCATACACTCTGAGCTGCTTGGACGCATCGAAGACATGTTGAATATATTAAATACATGCGTATCTCATGAGACCTCATGCGCCAGCCATTTTGAATGACATGGAAATTAGTCTTATGCCTTCAAAGGGTTGCATATATCATTAAGTGGACACACACCCAAAGGATGGTCCCCTTTCTCAGGATCAGCTCCCACACACTGAGGAAGAAGGAACTTACTGTTTCTCTGGACATCCTGTTTGGGTTTAGAGTTTATAAGGATTTAAATACCTTCGCAAATAAATTACTAAATATGAATCAGGAGGGGGCAGTCATTTCAAACGGTGGTGAAGTAATTCAGTGTCAGGCTCTGTGGTCAGAGTCTGGCAGTTCTATGTGTTCTATGTCTGTGTGGTGTTGTGTGTGGGATCCCTAATTAGAGACAGCTGCTATGCATTGTCTCTAATTAGGGATCCTACTTATATGTGTTTGTTCCACTCCTTAGGCATGGTTCATTGTAATTTGTCCCGTATTGAAAGTAAGTGTGTTTTGTGTTTGTATATTTATCTTTGTTATTTTGTATAGTTCACGTCAAGTATAGTTAATACTTTAATAAATGATGTCGAACTATCGCTGCACTGCCCCTTGGTCTACTCAATACACACCCGAGCGTGACAGAATTAACCACCACCAGACCAAGCAGCGCTATTTGGGAGAGAAGGAGGAAAAGAGAGGACAGCGTCGTAATCGTAATCGAGGAGCAGGAAGTAATGGAGCCCGTAGGCAACCCCAATAATTTTTTTGGGGGGGGGCTATGGGGGTGGTCTGGCCGCGAGGAAGACGCGCCAGTACCACTCCCCTTGTGGAACATGGAGAAGCCAACGTACAAATGGGGGGCGCAGAGCAAGGAGCAAGAGGAATATTTGGAGAAATATTTTGGAGAAGTTCTGGAGGAAATGTGGGAGATAGCAGAGGAGGTTGAAAAGGAAATGTTGGAATGGATCAGTCCGGGTCCGGTCGCCTACTCCACTACTGTGAAAGAGCAGTCCGCTCCAAAGGTGCCCAGTCCGGGTCCGGCTGTCTGCTCCGCTCCAGTACCAGAGCAGTCCGCTCCACCGGTGCCCAGTCCGGGTCCGGCCGTCTGCTCAACTCCAGTGCCAGAGCAGTCCGCTCCACCGGTGCCTAGTCCGGGTCCGGCCGTCTGCTACACTCCAGTGCCAGAGCAGTCCGCTCCACCGGTGCCTAGTCCGGGTCCGGCCGTCTGCTACACTCCAGTGCCAGAGCAGTCCGCTCCACCGGTGCCGGCTCCACGCACCAGGCCTCCTGTGAGTCTCTCCAGTCCGGTAAGCCCAGTACCGGCTCCCCGCACTCACCCTGAAGTGCGTGTCACCAGTCCGGTGCCATCTGTGCCGGTTCCACGCACCAGGCCTCCAGTGCGTCTCTCCAGTCCGGTATGTTCCATGCCGGCTCCCTGCACTCGCCCTGAAGTGCGTGTCACCAGTCCACGCTGTTCTCCAGGACCTAGGGGTTCTGCCCAACACCCAGACGTGGATCCACCTGATGTCCTCCATTACTGACCACCCTCCAACTTTTTATTACATAATCTACAGCTACTGTTATCGTCATGTTGTCATTATCTACAAAGAAAGTTTCCTTGCTCTATCATACTGGGCACATAATATGGGAGATACACAGATTAACTAAAAACACTAGCACTACAAACAGAGCGAGCAGCAGTGCCTGGACTTTAGTCTCCATCTTCAAGTCTCCCTTCCGAGACTGGCTGCCTGTTGAGAACAAGCACAGCAACCACCTCCTCTATATTCCACACATGAGAATAAAGTATTTTAGTGTATGGTTGCCATGTGACTGTACAATAAAAATAACACAACTGTACCAGAGAAATATAAATGTTTATAATTTAAAATCTTAAATATCAGCAGGTTGGTTTTCACAGCTGTTTCACAAGGTGTTCATTATTTAAATTGTAAGGTATCCTTAGATGGTATTTATAAGTTCCACATTAATTGTTGTATCCTAGGACCTACAATAGATACATATATATATTCAAACACAAGGGTGTACTAATGAGCTATGCAAGATAGAAAAACAACAATCATAATAGAGGACTACTGAAATTATTTCAGTGTATATAAGGGAAGGGCAGGTTAAAACATGACAGCCAGACAAGCCAGTGTATTAATCAAACGGATTTGCATATGAATGGAATGGAAATTAGCTGACTTTGTGATCTGTAAGGTAAGTAACATTCATGTGTCAAGACGATTACACGTTTCTGAAAAGGAGCAACGTTTAAGACATTAATTTCACGGTGTTGTAATGTTAACAAGGTGCCCAAAAGTAGTTTGAAGTAATGGTTTAATTTTATTAGCTAAACAAAAAAGGTCATTTAGACTGTAATGATCTCCAAAATGTAGGTAATGATCTCCAAAATTCGAATCATTAGGTCATCACACCGTTGATATAGCAACGGGCGCTAATCGTCTATCGAATCACATTGTGACGCAGGGGCCGACACTTTTTTGCTGGGGGACATTATTTGTCATGACAGACCCACAACCACCCCAAAACAATGTCAGTTGTCCCTTAAAAAAAAGATTAAAAAGTGCAGTAACTGCAGTCAACTGTCCTATTTTGGACGCAGTAATTGCATGGATAACTGCAGTGTACTGCATTTATACTAGAATCTAACTGCAGTTACACTGCAAAATTACTGCAGTAAAAAAAAAAAGGTATTTTTTTTCGTAAGGGTGGACCGTGGACATGGACATGTGCCCTGCATGCTCATTAGGTAATCAAGTTATGCTGATTGATTTCAATTGCACTAAACACAGTGCTTGACTTGGGCAGGAGCTCACCAGAGCCGAGTACCGGCACCTCAAATGTTCTACTCCTTGAGCTCTTGTTCCTCTTATAGAACATTAGCTCCAAAGTATTGTGGAGCTCCTGCACCTAAATACAAACAGTGCCTACACCCCAACATAAGTACCGGCACATATTTGATTCAAAGTCAAACACTGACTACACAACCTTTTGTTAGAGACTGCGCAAGAATGATTCGCACACAATAGTTTAGCGGAATCAGGAATCGCGGTTAGAATAGACTCCACTCCATATTTTATTATCCACAACGACGAGGCAACTTTTAGACGCAGCCTTGCGGATGGATACATTGAACACCACTACGAGTGCAAATAGCCCAACCAGGGAGCAACAAACACAACATTAATAAAAGGCACAAAATAAACAAGCTAATCGCGGAAATATCGGTCCAATTCCCATCTATAAATCCGATGGTACATTTCGTTTCGAAGCTTATGAAACCCGAATCGCGCATTTTCGAAGAAGAGGGAGAGTCAAAAGAGCACACCGAACCAAAACACCTCCCAGATCTGCAGCGGTCTCCATTTTAACTCCTTGCCCGGTCGGTACCTCACGTGTTCTGGACTGTCTTTCTCACATGACCCTTGTTTGTCCCCGTGATCAGTACTTCCAACTCCGTATTTCAGTGTCGCTGAGTATCACATTTTAAACTGTAACCTTCATGGATATGCTAGAACAGAGTTTGGACAGCTCTACAGGGTAAGAAAACGCATCCTATGCTCACCGCTCGCAATAGCTTCACAGGCCTAGGCACCATCTTCCTTTGCAACACATTAGCGCTAGCTATATGAACAAATGTAATATATTTCGTTTTGTAAATCCAAATGCATAAGGACCCTATATAATTTTACGTGTCGTGCTTTGCATTCCGTTATTATTGCAATGGTTTATTTACTCGACTCAGTCAAGCTAGACCAGGGACAGTCTTGTAGGTCAACTATGTAGCTGTAACTTAACTGTCAAATTATTACAACCGTTTTAATGTCAGTGATGTGATTAGAAAGTGTATGACGTCGCTTTCAGTGTTGAGCAATGAATCAATATAAGATTAATAAGAATGCACGACTTGTATACACAACTTCTATACTTCTCAGTGTTACGTAAAAAATTGTACACAATAAATTATTCTCCTGTGATTGGTTTGTTTGCAACCCAGAATGATGAGCAGCAGTGATACTATCATTATTGGTTACATGAAACTGGCTACATTTTGCGCGCGTTTGAATGATGCATTTGTTTCAATTATTATATTATTTTGCAATATTCCACTCTGGGTTTAATAGTGATTATTATTTATATAATTTGTAAATCGCTTTTTCTCACACCCAAGGCTAATAATAATAATAAAAACAATGAAAGTGTTACTGAACAGCACGTCTTGAGCTGTGCCTTAGAGAGAGAGAGAGAGACTGCAGCCATAATAATGTTTTAGCCTCTGTTAGGAGTAAGGGGGCGTTACCAATTTGTCAACGTTTTCGAAGTGGAGGGAAAGTGGAGAGTCTAGTGTTGACCTGCTGATGCATGAAATTGTATTCAGATCTTATTTTTTTAAAGACGTATTTTCGTTTGATGGCTAACATCAGCCAATATGCGTAAATTTGACTAATTCAGCTTTAGCAGTCTAGATGGTGATTAGTCCACTTTTCGAATGTCACATTTTCTTCCGCTAACACAACGCCAGGGGGCACTCTTGCTACTGATATCCGTGTACAGTAAGAAGTACACAGTAGTGATGGTTGACTCCTAACCCGCGGGGTGGGCGGTTTTAGGGTCAATAGGCTAAATATTGTGTGGATGTAGGACAGGCGGGTTGAATAAAGTTAAAACAATACATAAAACATGAATAAACGTATAATTCTTGTGCAATTTATATCAAAAGGCTACATTGTATGGCTATGTGAGAGGTTATAGACCTAGTCTGTGTTCCGATTTTTTCTTTAATTATTTTAGGCTATCTGGCATGGCAAATACCCAACACGCCAATCACCAAATGTTTTTGGGATTGGGCAGAAAAGGTTAATGACAATTTTATGGAGGCAAAAAAGCACAATGTCGGAGTTGAATTCAATATTAGAAAAGCTGCGAAATGGAGTGTTGAAAATAAAGAGAAGGGAGGGCCAGAACAGTAATGTTTGGGAAATATTTGGTGAAGTGGTAAAAGAGGATGATAGCATTGCCGGAAATGTTATGAGTAATGATTGTGAGGTGCTATACACATTCGACAGTCACAAGACAGGATTTGAAATAGGCCTATGGCACGTCAAAGGAACTGTAGCCTACTGTTCAGATGGGTTAAATGGAAACTGAAATCTGAACACAGACTAGGTCTATAACCTCTCACATAGCCATACTATGAACTCCAGCAGAATTAAGCATTTCTTGCAGTAAAATGATACACCAAATTTAGGCTACATTTTGACCCGGGAACAGGAGTGGAGAATTTAAAAAAAAGTGTATTATAGCATCAGAATGTGAATGCGCAGTTAGATACCGTCTGTAGAGGTGCTATTTTTATCAACTTCAAAAAAGCTGATAGTATTCCAACTACATAAAATAGGCCTATTCATCCAAGCCAGACTGAAATCTTATCAGAAACATGTTGGGTCATTTTCACAGCTTTCTATTTCCTTACAACCGGTCTAACTGATGATATATGGAAATATTTCCAGTTTTTTGGGGGGTGGGGGGGGAGTTATTGCATTTTCGACGGTTATTGATGAAGACCGTCATGAAAATAAAATAACGTAAAAACTGTTTAAATAGGCCTACATGCATTTGAGGATTTATTTGATTTTATATTAACTTTATTTATTTATTTATTAAACATTCTACGTCTCCTGCTCTTTCCTTTAATGCTTGAGCAGATCATCACTATAGGCAAAAAAAAACATGTATGTGTGGACTTTCTTTTATTCAATGCATGTTTTCATTGTTTGCTAGTAAATAAATCGGCCTTAAAAAAAAAAAGGTTGTTCTGGCTCTGAGGCCTATAATGCGCTAATTATAGACAAATGTGCCAATCATCTCCAACCTGGCATGGTATAATTTGATACGGAATCTTTTTTTAATTGATAGACTGCCCGATATACCACCCTAGGTGAGACAAAAAAGAAATTGACGCCCTCCTATCCCTGCAAAGTAGAATAGCCTAGTAGCCTAGACTATAAAGTGTCACACTTTTATGAATGCCCATGTGGTAGCCTACCGTTTGTAAAACAAGCTATTTACCGTTAATCCCTGTCATGAATAACTGCAGTGTTTTCATACACCTAGGTTGAAGTCATTAAAATACATTTTTCAACCACTCCACAGATTTAATGTTAACAAACTATAGTTTTGGCAAGTCGATTTAGACATCTACTTTGTGCATGACACAAGTAATTCTTCCAACAATTGTTTACAGACAGATCATTTAACTTATAATTCACTATATCACAATTCCAGTGGGTCAGAAGTTGACATACACTAAGTTGACTGTGCCTTTAAACAGCTTTGAAAATTCCAGAAAATGATGTCATGACTTTAGAAGCTTCTGATAGGCTAATTAACATAATTTGAGTCAATTGGAGGTGTACCTGTGGATGTATTTCAAGGCCTACCTTCAAACTCAGTGCCTCTTTGCTCGACATCATGGGGAAAAACAAAAGAAATCAGCCAAGACCTCAGAAACAAATTGTAGACCTCCACATGCAACTGCACATGGGGACAAAGATTGTACTTTTTGGAGAAATGTCCTCTGATCTGATGAAACAAAAATAGAGCTGTTTGGCCATAATGACTATCGTTATGTTTGGAGGAAAAAGGGGGAGGCTTGCAAGCCAAAGAACACCATCCCAACCGTGAAGCACGGGGGTGGCAGCGTCATGTTGTGGGGGTGCTTTGCTGCAGGAGGGACTGGTGCACTTCATAAAATAGATGGCACCATGAGGAAGGAAAATGATGTGGATATATTGAAGCAACATCTCAAGACATCAGTCAGGAAATTAAAGCTTGGTCGCAAATGGGTCTTCCAAATGGACAATGACCCCAAGCATACTTACAAAGTTGTGGCAAAATGGCTTAAGGACAACAAAGTCAAGGTATTGGAGTGGCCATCACAAAACCCTGACCTCAATCCTATAGAAAATGTGTGGGCAGAAATGAAAAAGCATGTGTGAGCAAGGAGGCCTACAAACCTGACTTGGTTACACCAGTTGTGTCAGGAGGAATGGGCCAAAATTCACCCAACTTATTCTGGGAAGCTTGTGGAAGGCTACCCGGAACATTTGACCCAAGTTAAACAATTTAAAGGCAATGCTACAAATACTAATTGAGTGTATGTGAACTTCTGGGAATGTGATAAAAGAAACCACTGGGAATGTGATGAAAGAAATAAAAGCTGAAATAAATAATTCTCTACTATTATTCGGACATTTCACATTCTTAAAATAAAGTGGTGATCCTAACTGACCTAAGACAGGGAATTTTTATTAGGATTAAATGTCAGGAATTGTGAAAAACTAAATGTATTTGGCTAAGGTGTATGTAAACGTCTGACTTCAACTGTATATACAGAATTTCTTCACACCCTTTGCCATTTTGTTGTGTTACAGTCTGAATTTAAAATGGATTACATTAAGATTGTTTGTGACTTGCCTACATACAATACCCCATAATATGTGTATATATTAATAAAACATTTTAAAGCTTACATGCCTTGAGTCAATAAGTAATCAACCCCTTTTATTGCAAGCCTAAATAAGTTCAGGAATAAATATTTGCTTAACAAGTCATATAATAAGTTGCATGGACTCACTCTGTGTGCAATAATAGAGTTTAACATGATTTTTAAATGACTACCTCGTCGCTGTAGCCCACACATACAATTATCTCTAAGGTCCTTCAGTCGAGCAGTGAATTTCAAATACAGATTAAATCACAAAGACCAGGGAGGTCTCCAATGCCTCGCAAAGAAGGGCACCTATTGATAGATGTGTAAAATAATAGTATTTATTTATTTTTAAGCAGACGTTGAATATACCTTTAGTATAAGTTATTGCACTTTGGATGGTGTATCATTACACCCAGTCACTAAAAAGATACAGGCGTCCTTACTAACTCAGTTGCTGGAGAGGAAGGAAACCACTCAGGGATTTCACTGAGGCCAATGGTGACTTTAAAGCAGTTACAAAGTGGTGGTTGTTATAGGAGAATGGTTGTTATAGGAGAAAACTGAGAATGGATCAACAACATTGTAGCTACTCCACAATACTAACCTAATTGACAGAGTGAAAAGAAGGAAGCCTGTACAGAATAAAAGAAATATTCCAAAACATTCATCATGTTTGCAACAAGGCACTGAAGTAATACTGCAAAAAATGTGGCAAAGCAATTCACTTTCTGTCCTGAATACAAAGTGTTACGTTCGTGTCAAATCCGATACAACACATTACTGAGTGCCACTCCATATTTTCAAGTATAATGGTGGCGGCATCATGTTATGGGGATGCTTAGAATCGTTAAGGACTGGGGAGTTTTTCAGGATAAAAAAAAGAAACAGAATGGAGCTAAGCACAGGCAGAATCCTAGAGGAAAAAATCTGGTTCAGTCTGCTTTCCACCAGACACTGGGAAATGAATTCATCTTTCAGCAGGACAATAACCTAAAACACAAGGCCAGATCTACACTGGAGTTGCTTACCAAGGAGACTGTGAATATTCCTGAGTGGCCAAGTTACAGTTTTGACTTAAATCTACTTGAAAATCTATGACACAACTTTAAAATGGTTGTATAGTGATGCTAAATAACCAATTTGACAGAGCTTAAAGAATTTTGAAAAGAATAATGGGCAAATGTTGCACAATCCAAGTGTGGAAAGCTCTTAGAGACTTACCCAGAAAGACCCACATTTCTAAAAACATCTTTTCATTTTGTCGTTATGAGATATTGTGCATAGATGGGTGAGAGAAAGAAATCTATTTAAACCATTTTGAATTCAGGCTATAACACAACAACTTGTGTAAGGGGTATGTGTAACAACTTGTGTAAGGGTTATGAATACTTTCTGAAAGCACTGTAATATGATATTTTGTTTTCAAACATTTTAAGAAAAATGACAGCAAACCTGCCCTGTACAAGTCACTTTTTATGTAAAATCCCATAGGAGTGTATTATGTCCAGATGGTTGGTTCTTATCTGCTGGGCTATTATTAATTAGCCTATAGCACAAAGCTGTTCAATTGAATATGAGTGTTATAACAGAACTCCCTTCTCTCTCCATCAGTCACGAGAAACAGGAAACAGAGGAGGTTCTCCAACTGGAAGGTAGGCATCGGGGTGTGTGAAATTTCCTCTGTTCAAACGGGTAATTATGGAATTTACAAGTGTGTGTGTGAGAGAGAGAGAGAGAGCGTAAGTGTGGGTTCTAACATGCAGGTGTGTTTTTTCTCAGAGGGTGTGGGGACGGAGGAGCAGACTGCAGTTACCATAGAGAGTGTACAGCAGGCCGCAGCTTTTGCGGATCGTAATGTTCAATACCAGTTCCGCACAGAGAACAGCGGAGGAGAGGTGAGCTCAATCAATGACCCAGGCAATTGTGAACACACACAGTTGTTACTACCACAGTACCACAAAATCCCCCTTGTCTGGATGAACAAATAAAAAGAGGAATCTGTAGATTGTGTAAATTACGTCTGTTTATTCTGTTTTATTGTTGTCAGCACCTTTTCTCCAGGTCAAATTCAGGTCAAATTTGGCATACTCCTATCCTGACCTCTCCCCTTGACTTTCTTCACTCCAGGTGACCTATCGTGTGGTCCAAGTGACAGATGACCAGCTAGAGGCAGCAGGCGACGGGACTGGGGCAGTCAGTGTGGTCTCCACTGCTGCATTTACTGGAGCACAGCAAGCAGTGGCACAGGTGTGTGTGTGTGTGTGTATGAGTTTGTTTGTTTGTGCATTAGTGGGCATGCTATTACGCATGGCATACCCTATCATCTTAGGGAAGTATTGTTGTCTAATTTGACTTCTCTCTCTCTTTCTAGGCTGTCATTCAGAACCCCTTCAGTAATGGGGGTAGTCCAGCGGGGGAGACTGTGGGAGGGGAGCCACGTTTTGCCTATTTCCCTGCTGCCACAGTCAGTGATGGGGCCGCCACAGCAGTGTCGGTGCAGGCTGACCCAACACTCACACAGGCCGGAGGTGAGTAGCCAACAATCCTAGTGTGAAACCCACATATAGTGTAACCATTCACTAGTGCAGCTCATACGTAGCATTACAGTTGAAGTCGGAAGTTTATATACACCTTAGCCAATTAAACTCAGTTTTTCAGAATTCCTTACATTTAATCCTAGTAAAAATTCCCTGTCTTAGGTCAGTTAGGATCACCACTTTATTTTAAGAATGTGAAATGTCAGAATAATAGTAGAGAGAATGATTTATTTCAGCTTTTATTTCTATCATCACATTCCCAGAAGTTTACATATACTCAATTAGTATATGGTAGCATTGCCTTTAAATTGTTTAACTTGGGTCAAACCTTTGGCCGATTCCTCCTGACACAACTAGTGTAACTGAGTCAGGTGTGTAGGCCTCCTTGCTCGCACACGCTTTTTCAGTTCTGCCCACAAATTCTCTATAGGATCTAGGTCAGGGCTTTGTGAAGGCCACTCCAATACCTTGACTTTGTTGTCCTTAAGCCATTTTGCCACAACTTTGGAAGTATGCTTGGGGTCATTGTCCATTTGGAAGACCCATTTGTGACCAAGCTTTAACTTCCTGACTGATGTCTTGAGATGTTGCTTCAATATATCCACATCATTTTCCTTCCTCATGATGGCATCTATTTTGTGAAGTGCAGTCCCTCCTGCAGCAAAGCACCCCCACAGCATAATGCTGCCACCCCCGTGCTTCACGGTTGGGATGATGTTCTTCGGCTTGCAAGCCTCCCCCTTTTTCCTCCAAACGTAACGATGGTCATTATGGCCAAACAGTTCTATTTTTGTTTCATCAGACCAGAGAACATTTGTCCAAAAAGTGCAATCTTTGTCCCCATGTGCAGTTGCAAACCGTAGTCTGGCTTTTTTATGGCGGTTTTGGAGCAGTGGCTTCTTCCTTGCCGAGTGGCCTTTCAGGTAATGTTGATATAGGACTTGTTTTACTGTGGATATAGATATTTTTTTACCGGTTTCCTCCAGCATCTTCACAAGATCCTTTGCTGTTGTTCTGGGATTGATTTGCACTAAAGTACCTTCATCTCTAGGAGACAGAACGACTCTCCTTCCTGAGCAGTATGACGGCTGCGTGGTCCCATGGTGTTTCTACTTGCGTACTATTGTTTGTACAGATGAACGTGGTACCTTCAGGCGTTTGGAAATTGCTCCCAAGGATGAGTTCTGCCTGTGCTTAGCTCCATTCTGTTTCTTTTTTTCTGGAGTTCTTGGTTGATTTATTTGGATTTTCCCATGATGTCGAGCAAAAAGGCACTGAGTTTGAAGGTAGGCCTTGAAATACATCCACAGGTACACCTCCAATTGACTCAAATTATGTCAATTAGCCTATCAGAAGCTTCTAAAGCCATAACATAATTTTCTGGAATTTTCCAAGCTGTTTTAAGGCACAGTAAACTTAGTGTATGTAAACTTCTGACCCACTGGAATTGTGATATAGTGAATTATAAGTGAAATAATCTGTCTGTAAACAATTGTTGGAATAATTACTTGTGTCATGCGTTAATGTCTTAACTGACTTTCAAAAAATATAGTTTGTTAACATGAAATCTGTGGAGTGGTTGAAAAATGTGTTTTAATGACTTCAACCTAAGTGTATGTAAACGTCCGACTTCAACTGTATGTCATGGTATTGAACAAACATTTTTTTTTACACTTTCATTTGTAACCCTCTCATCTGAGTTCCAATCAGTTTTAACCTAGTTGCAAACTAGCCACCTTTCGTCGAAATTCGCCGTTTTGAATACAAAATAGGTGATTTGTGTAGATCTGATGAGAAACGTTTTGGGTAGGAGGAGGGTGGGGGGGGGGGGAGGGGGGCTTTGGATCACTACAGTCTGTAAGCAAACGAGTGATACGCATTTGGAGCAATACTGGCTGTATCCAAGGCTCAGCCAATCGTTCACATAACAACAGAATGCAGCGCGCGACTTAAGAGAGAAGTTACAACATAGTTGCTAGTTACAGCGTACAGCTTTCTCTCTGGAAAGAGCGTCCGCTCTGGACAGCAGATAGTATAAAGGCAGTTTGCCAGTTAGAGCACCGCGTCCCCTGAACGATAACGAAGAGGTAGGTGAGAAGCCTGACCACAGAGACGGGGGTGAGAAGGTGATGAAGCGTACTTAACGAGCTTTAACCGAAAAACAACTGGCATTTGGAAAGTTTAAGAAAGTATGGTGGAACAAGTATTATTATCATTGTTAAGTATCTTGCGGATCGAATAGCTAGCCAGAGAAATGTTGAGCAACATTAGCCAACTTAACGGATCAAATAATTGAGTTTATGGTGTGAAAATTCTGGCTAATAAAGTCAGACAGCTAACATGATTTAGATGTGTGTGTGGTCACAAGCGTTTTATTATAGAGGCTGTCATGGCTAATATTAGTATTTTTGATATTTTTCTCAAGACTTGAGTGTCATTTGCAGTAAAGTCTAGGCAACAAATAGCATTGGATTACTTTCTTTAAATTTTTTGCCTGTGAGTTAGGTTCACATTAACCACTTTATTTTACACACAGAGACTGATCATGTAGATCATATTCTTTGTTTAATTAGTTCAAACCTGCATTTAACCCTAGCAGGGATGTTTTTTGCATGTTTCCGTGCAAAAGAAAAAGAGTCACCTTTTTGGGCCCTCACCAGTTTGCATCCCTGAGTGCAGTGCCTCCAACTAATAAGTAATGTACACCTAAAGATATTTATTTACAGTAAAAAAAAAAAAGGCACAAATAGATCCCCTTGAACTATGATAAAGAATGATCACAACAAGCAAGATGTACAGTTATTCATTATTATATATATATATATTCAGTTTCAATCCAAAACTCAAGCTTGAATCAAATTATAAACCAACAATTATCAACATAATTCCAATCACATCGATGTACACTTAATTAGTAGGGACCTGGTACTCACAGCCCTAAATCCAGATTGTGACTGATGAGAAGTGTACAAGTGCAATAACAGTCGAACGGGCCGGTGGCTGTCCCATTCAAACATGGTCAATAAAAAGTCTCTCTTCTGAAACGGATAAAAAACATTGATTAATTGGGACTGGTCCCAATGTAGTTAATTATATAGCTCCAGTTCATCTCGTTTTACCACAACCAGTGGCGAACGTTACTCACATCACCCAGAGCTGTCTCTCACAGCATCTGTCGGTCGAGCCTCAGAGCGGAGATCATCCAATGACAGTTGAACCAAAAACAAATCCAACGCTGTCCTCGCGGTGGTCTGGGATGCGGGACTAACTAACAGTTCAGCACTTTGGTTTACTCAGTCCGCGTTACAACAACTTTTTAAAACAATATTTAAAACAATGAAATAGCCGTCTTGCTAGCTCACGGAGTTCGCAAGGTTGTTCTCCCTTCTCTCTCTCGCGTGTCTAACTGTTGCCTTGCAATGGTCCATCTCCAAAATATGTCCCACATGCAACACAATAAGTAATAGTAATTTAAAAAAAAAAGAAGAAACTAAAAGTAACCGGGGGTTACATATATTTGACTTAATTGAGTTTTGACTAATGCCTTTATTGCATTCGAGGGCCAGAGACGTTTAGACTTTCTTGGGAATCCTCTAAATCCCTGCTTTGTATCACCTCTCTCTGACACCAGGTCAGTTCTATGTGGTGATGAACCCACCTGATGTGTTGCAAGCTGGCATGCCACGGACCATTGCCCCTCGCACACACACCTACACCACGTGAGTACGGCTTCATCTGCCACACAGTTTAGTGTTCCATACTCACCACAATGCTCCCCCATCTATGTGGTTCGTCTCACTTCTCCCTCCCAACTCCACATTGGAATGGACTTTGCCTAGCTAAACCTTCAGGAAATGATCACCTCTTTTGTATTTACCTGCCTATTTTGGCATGATTGGTTTGTGATTGTGTGTACCATGACAAAACATTCAAAATAAAATCCAGATGTGAGAAAACAACAAACTGTCCCACTTGCCTGCCATCCCCAGAGACCTTGGTGAAAACGAGATACTACAGCATGGCAGTTCAAACTGGTGAGGACTACTTTCCCTCGCATCCTCTAAAACTGAACCCTTCTACTCCCATCCTTGGCAAATGTGTGGTGAATCCACTAGTCGTAATGAATCATATGTCTTAGTGTACCTGTCAGGTGTGTGTGTGTGTGTGTGTGTGTATATAGCTTTGGGTTATAGGTTGACCGAAGGAGTCCTCTTTAATGGGGTGAGGAAACGTCTCGGTAACACTTTATTTGGATTGTCCATCTGTAAATACTCTACAAACTATCAGTAACATTTCAGCTAACTATCTACTAAACCCTAACCTTAGCAAGCAGTTGCTTATCAATAGACAATAGTTTGTTGATAGTATGATGGATTCATGCAAATCCCGTGTGGCTCAGTTGCTAGAGCATGGCGTTTACAATGCCAGAGTTGTGGGTTTGATTCTCACGGGGGGCCAGTACAAAAAAGTACTAAAATATATGCACTCACTACTGTAAGTTGCTCTGGATAAGAGCGTCTACTAAATGACTACAATATTACATTTGTACAATGAATTTGAATAAACTGTACATTTGTTTGTTTTTGTGAGTGTGGGTAACAGTGACATAAAATGTTATAATTTATTTGTCTCTCTTTGCAGGAAGCTGGATGGTCCACGAGCACCTAGGGATGAGAGAAGGAGAGCACAACACAATGAAGGTAAACTGATTATTTATCTGGCTTACGGAAACTTGAAAAGTTCAGACTTACCAGGGGCATAGAGAGCCTTACTAAATGTTTTCCGTGTAATTAAAAAAATTACACTGAACAAAAATATAAACGCAACATGTAGTGGTCCCATGTTTCATGAGCTGAAATAAAAGGTCCTAGAAATGTTCTATACGCACAAAAAGCGTATTTCTCGAAAATGTTTAAGTCCCTGTGTGGCTAATCAAGAAGCTGAGGAAACAGCATGATCATTACACAGATGCACCTTGTGCTGGGGACAATAAAAGGTCACTCTAAAATGTGCAGCTTTGTCACAACACAATGCCACAGATGTCTCAGGTTTTGAGGGAGTGTGCAATTGACATGCTGACTGCAGGAATGTCCACCAGAGCTGTTGCCAGAGTTTAGTGTTAATTTCTCTACCAATTAGCCACCTCCATCATCATTTTAGAGAATTTGGCAGTACATCCAACCAGCCTCACAACCGCAGACCACGTGTAACCAAGCCAGCCCAGGACCTCCACATCCGGCTTCTTCACCTGCGGGATTGTCTGAGACCAGCCACCCGGACAACTGATGAAACTGTGGGTTTGCACAACTGAAGAATGTCTGCACAAACCGTCAGACGCTGTCTCTGGGAAGTTCATCTGCAAGCTCATCAGCACCAGGGGTCTTGACCTGACTGCAGTTCGGTGTCGTAACAGACATCAGTGGGGAAATGCTCACCTTTGATGGCCACTGGCAAGCTGGAGAAGTGTGCTCTTCACAGATGAATCCCGGTTTCAACTGTACTGGGAAGATGGCAGACCCTGTGTATGGCGTTGTGTGGATGAGCGGTTTGCTGACGTGAACAGAGTTCCCCATGGTGGGTTCATGGTATGGGCAGGCATAAGCTACGGACAATAAATACAATTGCATTTTATCGATTGCAATTTGAATGCACAGAGATACCGTGACGAGATCCTGAGAACAATTGTTGGTGTTGACCCGAGGCTCAATCCCTTTGTTCGTCATGTGACCTTGTATTGAAATCTTAGCTCCTTCAAATTATTAAGATATGGCATTATTAGTGTGCTATCTGAAAGCCGCCTAATAATATATAATTCACATAGTGTCAACACTCATAAAATTTGACATCAACCGATAAACCATGAGGACCATGAGTCTTTCCATTTTACTCTCTTTATCACTGTCTTTGTTACTTTCACTAGTCTCAATGTGTGTTTCCTTCAACTAGGACCCTTCTACTCTTCTCAATAGGAAAACCCTCTCAATCATTACTGATAATACACACGGATCACTCTCAAACAATGTTTTGCTTTTACCGCTATTGTCAGGTTTAAAAAAACAAAACAAACATGATAACTTTCTCCATATTGGAAAGCATTGTTTTCATTTTAGACTACCCTAACAATGTTACTCTATATATTTATTTTCCGTTGGATTTTCACTTTCTGCTTCACACTCAATAAATGTCTATTATTTTGAGATTAATATGTAATGCGCCGAAATGATAAAATACATCTGCCAATTCAGAACGGGAGAGAAACTTTTTAAGGTAGCTCTCGAGACTAGAGTTTCTTCCTGTGATCAACATTTATTATAATTGGGCTAGCATTGCCTAACAGTCCACTGTCAATGGAGTGCGCTTTCCATAAGGTTTCTGGCACCTGAGACAGAAGAGACAGAGACCGTTTCCCACTCCGTCTCGGAGAGTGGTTAAATTTTGCCTACTCACGAATTGATTTAGAACTTCGTTGTTGGGGATATCAACAAACTCCATCAGGAGTACAATAAATTGTAGCCTTAAGTTTAGTTAACAAGTCTACCTAGCAAGTTAAACGGTTGAGTATGTGAATACAGAAAATCATGTTCAACATTCATTGGTCCTATTTAACAGGGCATGTGTTTAGTTTCAAAATGTATTACTGGGGGTGGTATTCCTTTTAATTCTTGACGAAGGCTCTGATTAATGTGGCAATTATATTTTTCGTTGGAAGCCGTTTTAAAAGCATAGGAAATGCGCCAATATTTTGTGCAAGACTTTATTTCCCAGATCCTTTAGACATTATCAAAGGATCCATAAAGGGGCCACTGAACATTTCTCTGAATACTTTAACTGTCTGTGCGCAAGTAAATATATTTGTATAGTTTTCTCTGTTTTTTAAAATGTTTTATTGTTACTTTATAAAATCTCTAGTAAACCATTTATACACACATACAATTTCATCTCTCTTTATCCAACTACGTCTCTCAACCGACACAATTCTACCAACTTCATTAACCGTACCTTCGATGCAGGCCAACAGATTCCTGCTGTAAACTGTTTAAACTATGTATATTCAATGTAGGCTATCCGATTCCTACTAATACATTTTTTTTATTTATTTCACCTTTTATTTAACCAGGTAGGTCAGTTGAGAACAAGTTCTCATTTGCATCTGCGACCTGGCCAAGACAAAGCAAAGCAGTGTGACAAAAACAACACAGAGTTACACAGTAAACAAACATAGTCAAAAACACAATAGAAAATCTATATACAGAGTGCAAAATGTAGTGCAAAATGCAGTAAGGTTAGGAGGTAGGACAATAAATAGACCATAGTGGTGAAATAAATTACAGATTATCATCATTAACACAGGAATGAAGGATGTGCAAATTATGATGTGCAAATAGAGATACTGGAGTGCAAGATTTGTGAAAATAACAAAAATAAATATGGGGATGAGGTAGTAGTGTGGGCTATTTACAGAAGGGCTATATACAGGTGCAGTGATCGATAAGCAGATTTGACAGCTGATGCTTAAAGTTATTGAGCGAGATAGGAACCTCTAGCTTCAATGATTTTTGCAATTCGTTCCAGTCATTGGCAGCAGCGAACTGGAAGGAATGGCGGCCAAAGGAGGTGTTGGCTTTGGGGGTGACCAGTGAGATATACCTGCTGGAGCGCATGCTACGGGTGGGTGTTGCTATAGTGACCAGTGAGCTGAGATAGGGCGGGGATTTACCTAATAAAGACTTATAGATGACCTGGAGCCAGTGGGTTTGGTGACGAATATATAATGAAGGCCAGCCAACGAGAGCATACAGGTCGCAGTGATGGGTAGTGTATGGGGCTTTGGTGACAAAACGGATGGCACTGTGATAGACTACATCCAATTTGCTAAGTAGAGTGTTGGAGGCTAGTTTGTAAATGACCGCCCGGCCAGGGAGGTGACCAAGAACCCAATGGTCACTCTGACAGAGCTAGGTTGTTGTGGAGTAGGGAGAACCTTCCAGAAGGACAACCATCTCTGCAGCACACAATCAGGCCATTATGGTAGAAGGCACTCCTCAGTAAAAAGCACGACAGCCAAACAGTTTGCCAAAAGGCACCTAAAAGGACTCTCAGATCATGAGAAACAAGATTCTCAGGTCTGATGAAACCAAGATAGAACTCTTTGGCCTGAATGCCAAGTCACATCTGGAGGAAAAATGGCACCATCCCTACGGTGAAGCATGGTGGTGGCAGCATCATACCATATTTGTATTTAATTGTAGGAAATCCAATCCCTACTTATATACTGATCCAACAGTATTCTATACTGAACCAACAGTATTCACCAGCAAGTGTAGAGAAACCAATCCCTATTTATATTCTGACAAAAGTATTTTATACTGATCCAACAGTATATGCATTTGATTGTATTAAAACAAACCCCTACTGTTAGAGACACCCCTGTGCTCCCATTGATAAATATTAACCGGACAAATTCATTATTCTAGTGGATGAGGAGGACGAGATCTTTCACCATTAAGGTTCAGCTGGAAACAGACAGTCCCTCGCAGAGATTTTTAAATAAGGTCTCTGATGCCCCATTCACATTAAATGTATGCACTCCGTTACGTTTCTCCGGATGTCATTCATTGCAATGAAGACCGTCACAACGGAGTGGAATCGGAAGGCCCTCTAGCGGCTGAAGTCTCCGTTGAGAAACGGACCCGTCAAACTTTGAATAATTTCAAACTTTGCGTCGTCTTCGCTGCATCCTGCAGCAGCCAGAATCCGTTCACATAACCGGAAGTTACCAAATCACAGCAAAAAATCGAAATAAGTGGTAGTAAATATCACCCATTCCTACAAACATGTTACATTTCAGTAGAACATAAATATGACGTGAATAATATTACACTATTGTAGTTTTCAGTTTTACACTAAAACGTTTGTGATAACAACGGTGGTTGTAATTACATGTTCCATTATTAAATAATGTTCCCATGTTACGTTTCTTGTGATAATAGCAGTGATGGTTATAATGACTTAATCATTTATTAAATAATGTTCCCATCTAAAACGCATATTGTGATAATATTGCTGGTTATAATTCTTGGTCCTTTCTTGAATAATATTCCCATTTTATTCTAAAAAGTATCTTAAGATATTAATGATATAATTGAATGTTGCTTTTTTAAATAATGTTGTTGCATACGTGTTTATTTTATATTTTCAGATTACGCCTTAGCCAAATTAAGATTTAACATACTTTTTATTATTGTCGGTTACTCACTCCAAAATGTATATTTTCGCGCTATAAGTAGTATAAATAAGATGGGCTGGAAGACTATGGGGCATATTTATTAAAACCCAAATGAGAGACGCCAAGCTTCGTAAAGTTTTCTTGATCGCTATGCTGGAGGACAGCTGCTATAGTCGCCGTCTGCCCAGAAATGTCTGGGTCCACCCGCTCCTAAGGTCCAGATAGAAATTCGGCGAGTACCATCGTCTGGTTTTGTAGCTGCGGTTGTATGGAGAGCAGTTTAGACGGTACTTTCGAATGGACCGAAGCCAGTTCAACCTGCTACTGCAGAAAATTGGCGCCTCCATTACAGCCTTCGCAGACACACGGGAGTCCATCAGCCCACCCGAACGTCTCGCCATTTGTCTCCGGTAATTTGATCGCTGTACCTACCTATACTAATCACGTTGCGATGACTACTTTTCTGCGTCAAGTAGCGGATACGAGATTGCGTCAAAACAACGTAATTACGTACGTTGTAATGTGAACTAGGCTATACCCTTTTAAGTTGTTAAGCCGAGCGAAATGGATCAAAAAGTCAGGTTGCTCTCATCTGGGTCATGGCACCAAATGTTGTGGAAAATTTGATCCAAAGATTTAAGGCAGAGCCTATTTAATGATATAATAGAAAAATATTTAATACAAGCAGCTGCAGGGGAGATCTATCTCTGATTTCATAGAGAACATCTCAATTAAGAAATGGTTACATGTCCCTTTATGTAATGGGAGGTGATAATACAATCATATTGTTTACACAGCAGTTTTATGCCTTTCATAGACCCCTGGTATGTATATGCTGTGTAAACAATTCCAGGAGTCTATAAAAGGCATAAAACCTCAGTCCAACACAGAACATACCCCTTGAGAAGTTACAACCGCTCGCCCTAAATACTGCCACCACAGGAGTATGGCTCATGCTGTATCTTTGACAGCTAAACTGTGGGATTATTATATTTGCAGTGGAAAGGCGGAGAAGAGACAAGATCAACAACTGGATCGTCACTCTCTCAAAGATCATCCCAGACTGCAACATAGACAGTACTAAGACTGGAGCAGTGAGTGTGGTCAATTCGTCTATAGAAATTAAGTCCCATAGAACCCACTTTATCATTTAAGACACTTACAGAATTTTGGGGCCGGTTTCCTGGACACAGATTAAGCCTGGTCCTGGACTAGAAAGCATGCTCAATGGAAACTCTCTATTGAAATAGGTTTTTAGTCCAGAACTAGACATAATTGGTGTCTGAGAAAATGACCCGCAATGGCAGATTGTTCGAAATCATGATGTCTTATAATAGAAGTAATGTGCAACCTCTTCTCTCCAGAGTAAAGGAGGGATCCTGTCGAAAGCGTGTGACTACATCCGGGAGCTGAGACAGAATAACCAACGATTGCAGGACAGCTTCAAAGAGGTGTTGAGAGTTCAGGCAGACAACGAGATACTCAAACAACAGGTACACACTTATATGTGTAACTCACACTTTCCACTCTGCTGTCTGTGTCAACAACACGTCAGGGGTGTATTCATTGGTGCACTCCGTAGCAAAACATTTTGCAATGAAAAAGATAATTGCTTATTGGACAAGTTTATTTTAGTCCCACCCCGTTTCAGCCTTTTTTGCATTTGTTTGGTCGTTTTTTATGCCTATGTATGAAGGTCTTATAAAAGGCCAACATTGAAGAGTTTTTTTAGTTTTTCTTACATTTGGTAGTCTTAGCATTTGGTTGTTAACATTGTTCAACTGCGACGTTCTGTCATGTTATAGATTGAGGAGCTGAAGAATGACAATGCACTGCTTCGAGCTCAGCTACAACAGCACGGCATAGAGATCAATGGAGATACGACACCACAGTGATGGACTAGGCACACACACTCTCTCTTACTCACTGGAACACTGGTAAAATACAAATACTTATAGAAAACATGAAAGTACTCATGCGCATGCATCATCATAAATTGACACGCATACACACAGAACAGAGGGCTTGAGAGGAAGAAGTGATGGACTGCTGACTGATCAAGCCCCACACACACTCTTCCAAGGCTGAAAGCTGAAATTCATGACTCTGTAGCTAAATGAGTTCCCCACCTCTGCTCAAAGAATAACCAACTCTTCAAATGTCGTGCTTTCACCTGACTCTGTTTTACTTGCGGACAATGACAATTCACATTTATTCTGTTTTAACCTACTGACGTTTTCCTTTTGTTTTTTTTCCAGCACTTGTTGTGAGTTGTACTACCGTGTCTGACATGAATTAATCCTTTTGTTTGTCATTTAATTTATTATACAGAACGAAAAGACAGTTGCAGTAGGGATCATAGTGCAAACATAGGGCTGAGCATTGCTGTTCCATTTTCCTTTAGAGATTACAAACCAATGTAGACAAATCAGGTACCTTCATCCTTTGATGCACACCATTTCAAAGGGTTGTTTCATTGTCAAATGGAAGTTGATAAGAGAATACTGATTAAGCTGTTTTAAAGGCCTGCGATATCAAGGTATGTTTGTTGTATTGACACTAGGCCTGACATTGCAGACTGTCAGGGCAGTAGGTGATAGCATAGCTCAGGTCATTAGGACGATATATAGCATTGGTTCCCAAATTAATTTCAGTCCCCTCTTCCTTGCTTCATTTCTCTAGGTCTTTTGTTGTCCCATCTGGTGCACAGTAAATAATTTAACCTGAATATCATTAAATCATGGTATGTATTTGCTTGTGATTGGTCACTTACCTGTATTCAATACATTAATTGGAGCATGTGTCAGCGTTTCCATGTATAAGATGATGAATGTCCCTGTGAAGGGAGCCTGAGTCTCTATCACTGAGGGAGAGTTATAGATGATGATTTTCACCATGTTCTCCAGTCATTTAAAAGTTTGGGAACCAGTGCTATGAAGGATAAGTGTAGCACATCCCCGGTCAGCAGTGTTTTAAGGATTTGTTTGTGAGTGAAGGTTGTCAGCGTCCTTGTTTTATCTCCACTGAAAGCAATCATAGCATGGCATTCTAACCACTGGCAAAATGTATTCCAATTGTACAATAACATTTCAGTGTTTAAAAGATAGCATTGATACAATCATTGGATTGGTTCTGTAGTAAGATGGAGGGGCATTTTCAAGAGCTATGTGCCCAATTCCAAATCGATCCCTAGGCCCTACACCTGTATTCTGATTGGCTAGGTGACATTCGCCATATTGCTTACATCATATCCTTTTAGGTCTACACTAGTGCCTTGGGGATAGTGGCAAGAGGTGGGTTTGGAGTTGAGCTGCAGTCAATCTGTATTTGATTTAAAGGGCATGTTGCAGAAGGGTCCAGACACACTAGCGATTTCACTTGGTTTTAAGAAACCTGGACCACTCGCAATAGACTTCCTCATTGTTCGTTCTGTAGAATGCTGCTTCTCCGTACCAGCACAGCTGGTAAGGGGAAGGGCTTGAGTCGAATAAAATTGAATATAATGTTGCGGGTAAAGTTCGGAATAACACAATTTCACGTGTACAACATCTAAAGTACTGCATCACTATACCGAGAGTGTTGCAGTTTCTAAAATGATGTATTTGGGGGGTTTTGGAGCCTTTGATCATGTTTTTCCGTAGCTCCTATACTGCAGAACAAGCAATGAGGAAGTCTATTGTGGGTGGTCTTAGTTTCTCAAAACCAAGTAAAATCGCTAAAAAAGTGCATTTTGTCTGTTTAAAACACCTTATCCAGGGGAGTGGCTAACCTAATGTTTACTACTCGCTATAATTAACCCTATCTGGCTCGAAGGTCCATGAAAAAGAGTGGTCCTTTGAGACGGATAGGGACAACAGTGGTTGGTATACTATATAACTGAATCAAATATGGACAACATACTTTATTTTTTTTCGCATGAGCTAGCAGGGAGAATATAGTTGCCATGTTATTTTGAACTTGTAGGTAAATTTGTCCTGTATTGCCAATAGGGCCTTCCCCGACTGAAAAAACTCCTTGGTCCACCGAAAGTCGGCTGTTCTTTCGACCAATCGATTGGTCAACATTTATAAACGTGTATTTTTTCATATATAGCCACACCCTATGTGTTTTAATAAAATGAACTATGTTCACTGAGCTGGTCTGATGCTTTAAGACATCAATTACTTAAGAGGGAGCCAGAGATTAAGATAACCAGAAGAAAACTCTTCTGACCCGCCTCCTCCCGCTTTTGCTGGCCTTTGCAGATTCTGCCTTTATGCTCCTGAAGTTGCCAGTAATACACTACACAATAGAAAAAGCACTCTCTGAAAATTCATTTCAACACCTTGGGGAGCGCCACTGCAGTGGCCGCTGTCAAGCATATAAAACATGTCAATGTTTTAGCATGCAACTACAGAGTAGGCTAACTTACTGTTTTCAAGTGGTATGTCATATTCATTGTTGAACTATGAGCAAACCGCTGTTTGCACAGTTTTCATTTACCTTTTGGTTTGTCTTAAGTAGGTCTAATAAGAGTATGAAGTAGCCACTGTATGTACCGGCAGGTAAGTCTTAGGCTATGATTAGGCTCATTTGCGTGTGCCATCTGGAAAGAATCTGGCAGATACACAGTTAAATGAAAGGGGATGTTTGGCATACAGTTGAAGTCGGAAGTTTACATACACCTTAGCCAAATACATTTAAACTCAGTTCCTGACACAATTCCTGACATTTAATCCTAGTAAAAATTCCCTGTCTTAGGTCAGTTAGGATCAACACTTTATTTTAAGAATGTGAAATGTCAGAATAATAGTAGAGTGATTTATTTCAGCTTTTGTTTCTTTCATCACATTCCCAGTGGGTCAGAAGTTTACATACAATTAGTATTTGGTAGCATTGCCTTTAAATTGTTTAACTTGGGTCAAACGTTTCGGGTACCCTTCCACAAGCTTCCCACAATAAGTTGGGTGAATTTTGGCCCATTCCTCCTGACAGAACTGGTGTAACTGAGTCAGGTTTGTAGGCCTCCTTGCTCGCACACGCTTTTTCAGTTCTGCCCACGCATTTTCTATAGGATTGAGGTCAGGGCTTTGTGATGGCCACTCCAATACCTTGATATTGTTGTCCTTAAGCCATTTTGCCACATCTTTGGAAGTATGCTTGGGGTCATTGTCCATTTGGAAGCCCCAAGCTTTAACTTCCTGACTGATGTCTTGAGATGTTGCTTCAATATATCCACATAATTTTCCTTCCTCATGATGCCATCTATTTTGTGAAGTGCACCAGTCCCTCCTGCAGCAAAGCACCCCCACAACATGATGCTGCCACCCCCGTGCTTCACGGTTGGGATGGTGTTCTTCGGCTTGCAAGCATCCCCCTTTTTCCTCCAAACATATCAATGGTCATTATGGCCAAACAGTTCTATTTTTGTTTCATCAGACCAGAGGACTTTTCTCTAAAAAGTATGATCTTTGTCCTCATGTGCAGTTGCAAACCGTAGTCTGGCTTTTTTATGGCGGTTTTAGATCAGTGGCTTCTTCCTTGGTGAACTGCCTTTCAGGTTATGTCTATATCATGACAATTTCTTTGATCGCAAACACCAATGCCAAAATCCTGTCATTATACTTTTGATTAGCTAGTATTATAATTTCCCTTGAATTAAAGTGTTCTCTTGTCAGTTAAAGACAGTTTTCTTACCTTATAGTAGTTCTGGCTGCAATCAGAATCTAACCATCCTGGCTTTGGCCTCGGCAAAAGCTTTCATTATGTCCTCCATGTTCAAGGATCTACGGACCCTCTGCTCAATGGAGATCATTGCTAATCCATTAAGTCAATGAGGAGAAACTCCTCTCACCTGAACCAACAGTGACAGGTAAAGTCAAGAGTAAACGCAGGCTGATACACAGATTACCATACAACTCAAACAGATTCTCTTTGTAGATGTAATCCAGAATTTCTGCTAGAGAGGAAATGTGTTATGGAAAAACAACAACAGCTGCCCTTACTTCAAGGATTAAGTCTTGGCTGTCAATGTCCCCTAATGTATTTTCCAGGTTCTTGCATGACTCCTCAAGTGTGTCTTCCCAAATGGCTTTCTTCATGTTATCTAGTGAATATAAAAATCCAAAAATAGAAAAAAAAAAATTCCACCTGTGAGAACCTCTCACTGACACTAGTCAGCGCTGAATCAACCAGGGGAAGGAAGAAATCTTGCTTAAAGCGCTGTTCTGGTGTGAATTTAGTTTCCTCTGTGCTCATAGAGGAACTAGCGAGATGCTCATTTCTGTCTCTCCACTGGGAATGCCACATCTACCTGCATTTTCTCTGCTATTTCTCTGGCATCTGTCTGGGCTGAGGCAAGTCCACTTTCTCTGTATTCCTGGAGAAACTGTTTAACACCATCAGTTTCCCTCTTAACTGTTTCAATTGAAACACTGGGGCTTTGAAGGAGTTTACTGACACGATTGACCTGATATAAAACATTGTACCAGATCACAACACAGAGTATGAACCGCCATGTTGTCAGCTCCTTGCAAAGGCTTTCTGATAAAGACAATGTCTCTCCATCCTTCTTCTCTGCTGCATGTTCACTGGGTTCTGTTAAGGCCTCCACAACTTCTGGCATTTGGTAGTGAAGTGCTTTGTGACTGCTGCAGGTAACACACATTGCCTTGTTGTTCAGTTCAAGCACTCTTGCCTGGACACCCTGCTTGTGTCCCATCATGTTACTCCCATTATCATAGGATTGCCTACGACAGTCTGCGATGTTCAATGTCATGTCATTAAGCTGTTCAAGGAGAGTATTACACAGGCCTTTTCCTGTGGTATCAGCAACGCTGATGAAGCCAACAAAGTGCTCTAAGATGGAGGCTCACAGTTCACAATACGTAGCACCAATGATAGTTGTTCTCTGTGTCTAATATCAGGGGTACAGTCCATTATGACTGAAAAATACTTGGCCCTTTTCACATTGTGCACAATTGCATCAGATGTTTTCTGTCCAACTAATGCAATAAGCTCGTTTTGGATTGTGTTACTCAAGTAGTGATCTTTTTATAATTTTTTTGTCAATCCTTCTAAGATATTCGCTCATTATAGGATCAAACTGTGCTAACAGCTCTATCTGTCCCAGAAAATTGCCATTATGTGGCTCAAAAGATTTTTCAGAGTGTCCTCTTAACAATAGCAATTATTCTGCTTAATACAGCCTTCCAGTGCTGTTCTTCCAGAGACTGCATTTCCTGACTGGCACTGTCAATGGTTTTGCCTGTTGTAAGTCATTTTTTTAACTCCTGGTCCAGACAGGTCTGACACGGGTAGGGGCCATCTTATCCCAAGAGCAGGAAGGCGAGGAGCACCCCATCTTTTATGTCATCAAGAATCATAAATATAAAATATATTTTTTGTTAAATACTTTTTGGGTTACTCCGTGGAGGTCTACCCTGGCAGTTGTTGATAGAGGGGATGTATGTGCCGTGACGTTGGCTCCCTCTGCTGGGAGTACACAGGCTGGGCACCCTGACACTAATGGCCCAAGTAGAGGTAATTCGAGGAGAGTGTCAACCAGCCGTGCAGGCCACATGAAGGGAGCACTGTAGCACACCGCGAGGAGAACAAAGTGGGAAGATAGAGAGACAGACACAGAGCAGAGTCTAAGAAAAAGGACAGAGCCAAACCTAAGAGATTTTGTTGCTTAAGTAAAGTTGTGTTTTCTGACTAGAACCTCCCTGTCTCGGTGTTAATCTCTGCACGCTCAAACCAACACCCCACAGTTTACCATAATGTCAAATAGTGTTATCACGTGTATCTTTTTTGACACGCAAAGACCCAAATGGCATTCCATGTGCCTCACCCTAATAATTTGGTCTATTTTCACCTCTTAATTTTGCCTACTGTTCTGACTTGGTGGTGTACAAATAGCCTATAACCTGTTTTAGAGAAATGTAATCATCAAATATTGTAAGAGCTTTCATTGTCTGTTTATATGCCCCCTTTATTTATCCTACGGTTCTGACTTGGTGTACAGGGAGAACACTGTAAGTACGGCCCATGTTCTGAATTCTGTCGCTGTACATTTCAATAGTGCTGAACAAATAGTTACAGTATATTGACTACGTCCGTCCTAGTTTGCTCATTAATATCTTAATTGAAATTACCTCTGATCCGCTTGTCTTCCCCTTATGCCATAGTTTGTACATCTCAATTGTCAGTAGAAACCACATTTGTTTAAGCAATGTTTTTTTTAAAGGCAGTAAATGAGGCTGAATGAACTGTTTCGCTGCCAGACAAGGCTCCGCTGAAAGCCAGGTGTAGCAGTGGTAAGGTGTTGGGACTCTGCTGTTGGGACAGCTTTATGTAGGCCCTAACAGTTTGTTGGCACAGTTTGTCACCGTTATACTGCAATTAATGTATTGTTTAGTGTTGTGTTGTGAAGTGGCTTTGCTGGCATGCATCCCATATATTTTATTTGTTTTGCCCCACCAAGATTTACATGCTAAAATCGCCAATGATCATTGTATCTATAATGTTACAGTGTGCAATTGGTAAACTAATAACCATCCTACATAGTTCACTGAATATACAGGACTCTATAAAGAGCAGTTATCTGTATTTATCTAGACCAGCACATAGGAGTGCAATTGTCTATTTGTGTGGATTACAGCTTGGAAAGGGAGCTCATTATTTCTGTATGGATGTTAAATGGTCCACTAAACCACTGTCTTGTTTACAGTTCCAAGCACTGGAAATAGGAGCCCTGTACGCTGTGACAGAGCTGTATAATCTCCCCATGTTTGCACATCCTGCTTTACACGCTTATTACAGAACATTAACTCAATATTAGACATCTTTCACACCCACCTCTGGGCTCACACAGCTTCTGGTTCTAATGTATTTATTCCAAGCCCCATGGATGTAGCCTACTGGCTAGAGCACACTTTAAGTAATAAGGGTGATTGATTTATTCATGATTGCTTTATGAAATATAATCAGTCTGTACATACAGTGATTCGTGGAGGCGTGGTTAATGGTTATACTATAATTTTAGCCTACCTTTTGGTAGTGTAACTGATCATAGGTAGGATAACATGAATTATCTTTGCAAACTTTGCCAACAGTTACATAACATAACAGAATACACCTAATACATATAATATACAGAATACATAATTGCACTAAAAACATACGTAAACCTTCATACATAACTAATTGTATCATAAACTCTCAAGGGGGCAATGTTTCTCTGTATTTATAAGTCTTGGAGGATACCAATGGGGGGGCAGCAGTGAAGCCCTTGAAGCTGTGACTGAGCATGCTTCTGACATCCGCTGAGAAGTAGAAGTTGATGGGGTCCGGGCAGGCATTGATGGTACTGGAGAGCAACGCTACATCCCTCCAACTCTCGCTGTTTTTCTGAACGAACCCCACCACATGGGATACGTTGTAAGCAGGGTTGGGTAGGTTACTTTCTAAATGTAATTCGTTACTAGTTACCTGTCCAAAATTGTAATCAGTAACGTAACTTTTGGATTACCCAAACTCAGTAACGTAATCTGATTACATTCCGTTACTTTTAGATTACTTTCCCCATAAGAGGCTTTAGAAGAAGACAAAAATGTATGTTACCAATTGAATGACATCTATTGCAGGATAAATCAATGTTAAAGTTTACACAGCTAGCCATATATGGATGTTACATTGTACTTTATGGGTTGGTTATGTAGGCTTCTTCTAACCCATCACTTTCTACTACATATAATAATATGATTAAATTATATCTTTACATTAAAAACCAAAGTCTGTCAGAATTCCAATAAACATACTCCTTGATTTGTAGATGCAGATTAGACAAATAGTTTTACCTGAGTAAAACTCCAAAACTAAGGACTTATTAGTCAGCCCTACTCTGTTGTTCATGATTTTATTGTCATGGAGGACTGATTTGGGCTCATTGATTTGAGTTGAAAAATAAATGCTGTGCTTCTGAAAAGTGCAATTTATATGTGAAAAAGTTATGCCATATGTTGCATTTGCTATGGGCCTATTGTTACCTTTTTGTTGGTGACACTTTGATATCTTGATAATATGCAGCTGTTGAAAGGGCAAATCCAAAACCGTCGCCCCGCCTCTGTTTTGGTAAAAAGCTGAGGGATGGGCTTGGAGAAATGTAACCACTCACAGATTAATAGACAGCGCTATGAATGCAAGGACTGACCATCCATGTCATCAAAATTATTGTTTAAACCATGTTATGAGGCTATACAGTGTGTTTACATTTACAATGTTTTCAAACCTTGGAGAAAAACAAGCTTATATTTTGGGTTCTCATGAAGTGTGACAGTTCATGAGGCATTTATTAGTTATATTCTTCAAGAATCAATGGATATACAGTGGGGAGAACAAGTATTTGATACACTGCCGATTTTGCAGGTTTTCCCACTTACAAAGCATGTAGAAGTCTGTAATTTTTATCATAGGTACTCTTCAACTGTGATTGACGGAATCTAAAGTCCAGAAAATCACATTGTATGATTTTTAAGTAATTAATTTGCATTTTATTGCATGACAAGTATTTGATACATCAGAAAAGCAGAACTTAATATTTGGTACAGAAACCTTTGTTTGCAATTACAGAGATCATACGTTTCCTGTAGTTCTTGACCAGGTTTGCACACACTATAGCAGGGATTTTGGCCCACTCCTCCATACAGACCTTCTCCAGATCCTTCAGGTTTCGGGGCTGTCGCTGGGCAATACGGACTTTCAGCTCCCTCCAAAGATTTTCTATTGGGTTCAGGTCTGGAGACTGGCTAGGCCACTCCAGGACCTTGAGATGCTTCTTACGGAGCCACTCCTTAGTTGCCCTGGCTGTGTGTTTCGGGTCGTTGTCATGCTGGAAGACCCAGCCACGACCCATCTTCAATGCTCTTACTGAGGGAAGGAGGTTGTTGGCCAAGATCTCGCGATACATGGCCCCATCCATCCTCCCCTCAATACGGTGCAGTCGTCCTGTCCCCTTTGCAGTAAAGCATCCCCAAAGAATGATGTTTCCACCTCCATGCTTCACGGTTGGGATGGTGTTCTTGGGGTTGTACTCATCCTTCTTCTTCCTCCAAACACAGCGAGTGGAGTTTAGACCAGAAAGCTCTATTTTTGTCTCATCAGACCACATGACCTTCTCCCATTCCTCCTCTGGATCATCCAGATGGTCATTGGCAAACTTCAGACGGGCCTGGACATGAGCTGGCTTGAGCAGGGGGACCTTGCGTGCGCTGCAGGATTTTAATCCATGACGGCGTAGTGTGTTACTAATGGTTTTCTTTGAGACTGTGGTCCCAGCTCTCTTCAGGTCATTGACCAGGTCCTGCCGTGTAGTTCTGGGCTAATCCCTCACCTTCCTCATGATCATTGAGGCCCCACGAGGTGAGATCTTGCATGGTGCCCCAGACCGAGGGAGATTGACCGTCATCTTGAACTTCTTCCATTTTCTAATAATTGCGCCAACAGTTGTTGCCTTCTCACCAAGCTGCTTGCCTATTGTCCTGTAGCCCATCCCATCCTTGTGCAGGTCTACAATTTTATCCCTGATGTCCTTACACAGCTCTCTGGTCTTGGCCATTGTGGAGAGGTTGGAGTCTGTTTGATTGAGTGTGTGGACAGGTGTCTTTTATACAGGTAACGAGTTCAAACAGGTGCAGTTAATACAGGTAATGAGTGGAGAACAGGAGGGCTTCTTAAAGAAAAACTAACAGTTCTGTGAGAGCCGGAATTCTTACTGGTTGGTAGGTGATCAAATACTTATGTCATGCAATAAAATGCAAATTAATTATTTAAAAATCATACAATGTGATTTTCTGGATTTTTGTTTTAGATTCCGTCTCTCACAGTTGAAGTGTACCTATGATAAAAATTACAGACCTCTACATGCTTTGTAAGTGGGAAAACCTGCAAAATCGGCAGTGTATCAAATACTTGTTCTCCCCACTGTATATAGATGTGTATATATGTATATACTGTATATCATTTATAAGTCCTAAAATGGATGTAGCATCTACAGATTGCCCCTTTTTAAATCTATCAAAACTGCAAATTTGAGCATGTGTCCATTAGGCCTATGGTTATTTTTTTTTATCAGCATGAATTAGATTGAGCAATAAAAGCCCCACTTGTATTCCATAGGCTGGGATTCACACTATGCAGCTGTTGCAAGATTGCATTTTTCACTGGCTGTCCACTGGTTTCAAAAACAATGCAGCTTAAATGTGTTGAATTCAACCATTATTGGGTTCAAATACACATTTAGATTTGTGAACAGCCATCCACAACAACTATAATCCGTAAGGAGCAAATAGCTAAATGAGAGAGCAACAGTGTGATTCACATCAATGTGCTATGTAGATATCAATAATAGGTGATATCCGTATCGCTGTAGACTACACCGCTGCTGTCATCCTTACCGCGTTTATTCAAGTTGGATAATCTTTGGATGCCGACAGCAGTCGCACCATTGGAAGACATAGCTTGGACTGTAGCCTACAAAAGCCTATTCCTGGTCTTTTCCCGCGATCCATCAAACACATTTGGTGTGTCATCGTAGTGGTCTCTGACTTATGGTCAGACTCATTTAGGTGGAACAAACTTACATTTGTGCCTTTTTTCAATGCTGATTTAAATGTAATTGAAAAATAAATCGCAAGCATCCTTTCTGAAGTAATCATTTAGTTTTTCAAAAGTATCTGATTACAATATTTTTTCTGGTAACGTAATGGATTACTGGGCTTTTGTAATCCCTTACATGTAAGGGAGTACAGGTAATCCGTTACTCCCCAAACCTGGTTGTAAGGCCCAAAGCAGAGGGCAGCCTGATGGCCCGTATTCACCGCCACCGCTCGATGTTGGGCAGCGGAGACAGGAAGTTGACATAGCAGAAGGAGCAGACCAGGGAGGGGATGCAGAAGAGGACCAGGAATAGCTCCAGACGTACTGGGAGAAGGATGCTGAGCTGGTTTTAGGTGAAGTTCAGGTAGCACGTTGTCGGGGGATCGTCCATAACGGTCCCATTGCTGTCCTTTTTAGAAAACTGGGAGCATGGCACAATGTACATGATGCTGAGGTTCAGTGAGGACACCACTCAACAGACGATGCTGACCACCACAGGGCGTATCTACAGTGATAGGGAAGTCCACATTATTTATTTATTTAACCTTTTTATTTAACTAGGCAAGTCAGTTAAGAACAAATTCTTAGTTACAATGACGGCCTACACCGGCCAAACTCGGACGACGCTGGGCCAATTGTGTGCCGCCCTATGGGATCACATCAAGGTAGCGTTCCACACCCACCGCGGTCTGGTGGAGGGTACTGTTGTAGATGGTGGAGTAGAACAGGAAACCAGTGACTGGACATAGGAAGAAGGGGAGGTTCCTGTTCATGTCATCAGCAGCCTCCATCTTGAAGGGCAGGAAGGTGAGGAAGATGAGGTAGAAGATGGTCAAGTTGAGTAGCAGGATATCAACACTTTTTGGCAAAAGTGCAGAATGCCAGGATGTTGGCAGGTACCCCAATAAGGAAGGTGACAATGTAAACGGACAGCAACAGATGAGTGATTGGCATAGAGATTAGCCTACTTCATCAGTTACAGACACTTGGAGACTCTCAACACAACTGGAAAGAGAAAAGGGTGTGTTGGAATGTGTAACATCTCTTTTGGGACTGTTGCCTCAATGTGTTATCAAAAAGATGTCCCATGTGATGTCCCATGAGATACTTTCAGACATTATCTGTCAGCATTTCAGTAGGAAATACTACTCGTCAGCCATATTTCTGTCTGCTTTTGTGTTTGATTGTTCACCTGTATAAAAATATAAGCCTAAACTTGATTACTTTTTATAAAACTTTAGTTAATGTAAATGTATCACCTGTGCTCTGAATAAGTAAAATCATTAGTAGAGATTGGATTGACACATACATTCAGAATTCACTCAGAATGTTAACAATATACTCTATATAATGAGTGAATAGATGATATTCATGCTGAATTTTATTTTGTGTTTACAGGGGGAAAAGTATGTGACATAAACTGAGTGTACAAAACATTATGAACACCTTCCTAAAATTGAATTTCACACCCTTTTACTCTCAGAACAGCCTCAATTCGTCGGAGCATGCACTCTACAAAGGTGGCGAATGTGTTCCACAGGGATTCTGGCCTATGTTGACTCATACTTCCCACAGTTTTGTCTACTTGGCTGGATGTCCATTGGGTGGTGGACCATTCTTGATACACACACAAAACTGTTGAGCATGAAAAACTCTGCAGCGTTGAAGTTCTTGACAAACTAAAACCTGTGTGCCTGACACCTACTACCATAACCTGTTCAAAGGCACTTAAACCTTTTGTCTTACCCACACAATCCATGTCTCAATTGTCTCAAGGCTTAAAAATCCTTATTTAACCTCTCTCCTCCCCTTCATCTACAGTGATTGAAGTGGATTTAACAAGTGACATCAATAAGGGATCATGGCTTTCACCTGGATTCACCTGGTCAGTCTATGTCATGGAAAGAGCAGTGTGTTGTCTGTTGTGGTAACGTTTTATGAATAACCCCTCTTTTTTACTGATACAAAGAGAAAACAGGTTTTTAGAAATGTTTGCAAATGTATTAAAAATAAAAAACAGAAACACCTTATTTACTTGAAATTGAGATCAGGTGAATCCTGTTTCCATTGATCACCCTTGAGATGTTTCTACAACTTGATTGGAGTCCACCTGTGGTCATTTCAATTGATTGGACATGATTTGGAAAGGCACACACCTGTCTATATAAGGTCCCACAGTTGACAGTGCATGTCAGAGCAAAAGCCAAGCCATGAGGTCGAAGGAATTGTCCATAGAGCTCCGAGACAGGATTGGGTCGAGGCACAGATCTGAGGATTGAAGGTACCCAAGAACACAGTGGCCTCCATCATTCTTATATGAAAGAAGTTTGTAACCACCAAGACTCTTCCTAGACCTGTCTGCCCAGCCAAACTGAGCAATCAGGGGAGAAGGGCCTTGGTCAGGGAGGTGACCAAGAACCCGATGGTCACTCTGACAGAGCTCCAGAGTTCCTCTGTGGAGATGGGAGAACCTTCCAGAAGGACAACTATCTCTGCAGCACTCCACCAATCAGGCCTTTATGTTAGAGTGGCCAGACAGAAGCCACTCCTCATTAAAAGGCACATGACAGCCCGCTTGCAGTTTGCCAAAAGGCACCTAAAGACTCTCAGACCATGAGAAACAAGAAACTCTGGTCTGATGAAACCAAAATTGAACTCTTTGGCCCGAATGCCAAGCGTCACGTCTGGAGGAAACCTGGCACCATCCCTACTATGAAGCATGGTGGTGGCAGCATCATGCTGTGGGGATATTTTTCAGTGGCAGGGACTGGGAGACTAGTCAGGATCGAGGGAAAGATGAACGGAGCAAAGTACAGAGAGATCCTTGATGAAAATCTGCTCCAGAGCGTACAGGACCTCAGACTGGGACAAAAGTTCACCTTCCAACAGGACAACGGCCCTGTATCAGTTTTTTATTTTTAATACATTTGGAAAGTTTTTGCTTTGTCATTAAGGAGTATTGTGTGTAGACTGATGAGGGGTAAAAACCCAATCAATTTTAGAATAAGGTTGTAGCATCACAAAATGTGGAAAAATTCAAGGGGCCTGAATACTTTCAAAAGCACTGTATATATAAAAGTATGTGGACACCCCTTCAAATTAGTGGATTTGGCTATTTCAACCACACCTGTTGCTGACAGGGTGTATAAAACCGAGCACACAGTCATGCAATCTAATAGACAAACATTGGCAATAGAATGGCCTTACTGAAGAGCTCAGTGACTTTCAACATGGCATTACAGACTGTATCACAACCGGCCGTGATTGGGAGTCTCATAGGGCGGCGCACAATTGGCCAAGTGTCGTCTGAGTTTGGCCGGTGTAGGCCGTCATTGTAAATAAGAATTTGTTCTTAAATTACTTGCCTAGTTAAATAAAGGTTAAATAAAAAAAATGGCACTGTCATAGGATGCCACATTTTTATCAAGTCAGTTCCTCAAATTTCTGCACTGCTAGTGCTTCCCCGGTCAACTTTAAGTGCTGTCATTGTGAAGTGGAAAGGTCAGGGAGAAACAACGGCTCAGCCGCGAAGTAGTAGGCCACACAAGATGCAACGTCAGAACAAGAACTGTTCTTCCGGAGCTTCATGAAATGGGTTTACATGGCTGAGCAGCCGCACACAAGCCTAAGATCACCATGTTTAATACCAAGCGTCAGCTAGAGTGGTGTAAAGCTCGCCGCCATTGGCTCTGGAGAAGTGGAAACGCATTCTCTGCAGGGACGAATCACGCTTCACCATCTGGCAGTCTGACGGTTTGGCAGATGACAGGAGAACCCTTTCTACCCGAATGCATAGTGCCAACTTTAAAGTTTGGTCTGGGGCTGTTTTTCATGGTTCGAACTAGGCCCCTTAGTTCCAGTGAAGGGAAATCTTAATGCTACAACATACAATGACATTCTAGACAATTCTCTGCTTCCACAATTGTGGCAACATTTTGGGGAAGGCCCTTTCCTGTTTTAGCATGACAATGACCCTGTGCACAGAGCGAGGTCCATACAGAACTGGTTTGTCGAGATCGGTGTGGAAGAACTTGATTGGCCTGCACAGAGCCCTGACCCCATTGAACACCTTTTGGGATGTATTGGAACGCTGACTGCAAGCTAGGCCTAATCGCCCAACATCAGTGTATTTGTATTTATTATGGATCCCCATTAGCTGCTGCCAAGGCCCCTACTCTACAACCACATATCTACAACACAAAATCCATGTGTAGGTTTGTGTATAGCGCGTATGTTATCATGTGTGTGTGTGTGTATGCATGTGTCTGTGCCTATGTTTGTGTTGCTTCACAGTCCCCGCTGTTCCATAAGGTGTTTTTTTAATCCGTTTTTTTCAATCTAATTTTACTTCTTGTATCAGTTACTTGATGTGGAATAGAGTTCCATGTAGTACTGTGCGCCTCCCATAGTCTGTTCTGGACTTGGGGACTGTGAAGAGACCTCTTGTGGCATGTCTTGTGGGGTATGCATGGGTGTCCGAGCTGTAAGAAATTTGTTCTTAACTGACTTGCCTAGTTAAATAAAGGTTAAATATATATTTTTTTAAATTAATATTAGCGCTCTGTGTACACCCAAGGGCCAGTCTTGCTGCCCTGTTCTGAGCCAATTGCAATTTTCCTAAGTCCTTTTTTGTGGCACCTGACCACACGACTGAACAGTAGTCCAGGTGCGACAAAACTAGGGCCTGTAGGACCTGCCTTGTTGATAGTTATGTTAAGAAGGTAGAGCAAACTTTATTGGTTGCATACACATGTTTAGCAGGTGTAGCGAAATGCTTGTGCTTCTAGCTCCGACAGTGCAGTAATATATAACAATTACACAACATATACCCAATACACACAAATCTAAGTAAGGAATGAATTAGGCCTATATACATGGAGTGGCATGGACTAAGATACAGTAGAATAGTATTGAATACAGTATATACATATGAGATGAGTAATGCCAGATATGTAAACATTATTAAAGTGACTAATGTTCCATTTCTTAAAGTGGCCAGTGATTTCTAATCTATGTCTATAGGCAGCAGCCTCTAATGTGCTAGTGATAGCTGTTTAACAGTCTGATGGCCTTGAGATAGAAGCTGTTTTTCAGTCTCTCGGTCCCAGCTTTGATGCACCTGTACTGACCTTGCCTTCTGGATGATAGTGGGGTGAACAGGCAGTGGCTCGGGTAGTTGATGTCCTTGATGATCTTTTTGGCCTTCCTGTGACATCGGGTGCTGTAGGTGTCCTGGAGGTAATGCGTTGGGCAGACCGCACCACCCTCTGGAGAGCCTTGTGGTTGCGGAAGGTGCAGTTGCCGTACCAGGCAGGACACAGCCCAACAGGATGCTGTCAATTGTGCATCTGTAAAAGTTTGTGAGGGTTTTAGAGGCTCTGTTGCACCTTCTTCACCACACTGTCTCTGTGGGTGGTCAATTTCAGTTTGTCAGTGATGTGTACACCAAGGAACTTGAAGCTTTCCACCTTATCCACTGCTCCCTCTGCAGTTTCCTGAAGTCCACGATCATCTCCTTTGTTTTGTTGACGTTGAGTGAGAGGTTGGTTTCCACACTCCCAGAGCCCTCACCTCCTCCCTGTAGGCTGTCTCGTCATCGTTGGTAATCAAGCCTACTACTGTTGTGTCGTATGCAAACTTGATGATTGAGTTGGAGGCGTGCTTGTCCACGAAGTCATGGGTAAACAGGGAGTACAGGAGGGGGCTGAGCACGCACCCTTGTGGGGTCCCAGTGTTAAGGATCAGCGAAGTGGAGGTGTTCTTTCCTACCTTCAATAGTGGCCATCTTGAAGCATTTGGGGACAGGAGACTGGGATAGATTGAATATGCCTGTAAACACACCAGCCAGCTGGTCTGCGCATGCTCTGACGTGGCTAGGGATGCCGTCTGGGCCAGCAGCCTTACGAAGGTTAACACATTTAAATGTTTTACTCACGTCGGCCACAGAGAAGGAGAGCCCACAGTCCTTGGTAGTGGGCCACGTCGGTGGCACTGTGTTATCCTCAAAGCGGGCAAAGAAGGTGTTTAGCCTGTCCAGAAGCAAGACGTCGGTCCTTTTCTAATCCATGATTGTCTGTAGTCCCGGCCACATACGTCTCGTGTCTGAGCCGTTGAATTGCAACTCCACTTTGTCTCTATACTGACGTTTAGCTTGTTTAATTGCCTTGCTGAGTGAATAACTACACTGTTTATATTCTTCCATATTCCCAGTCACCTTGCCGTGGTTAAATGCGGTGGTTCGCACTTTCAGTTTCGCGCGAATGCCACCATCTATCCAGTTTCTGGTTAGGGTAGGTTTTAATAGTCACAGTAGGTAGTACATCTGCTATACACTTCCTTATAAACTCAGTCACCATATCCATGTATGCGTCTAGATTATTTTCGCAAGCTACCCGGAATATATCCCAGTCCATGTGATCAAACAATCCTGAAGCGTGGATTCCAATTGGTCAGACCAGCGTTGAATAATCCTTAGCACAGGTACTTCCTGTTTGAGTTTCTGCCTATAGGAAGGAAAGAGCAAGATGGAGTCGTGGTCAGATTTGCCGAAGGGAGGGTGGGGGAGGGCTTTGTAAGCATTACGGAAGTTTGAATAGCAATGGTTGAGAGTTTTAGTTGCGCGAGTGCTACAGTCGATATGTTAATTGAACTTCAGCAGCCTAGTCCTCAAAGCTGCTTTGTTAAAATCCCCAGCTACAATAAATGCAGCCTCAGAAGTCCAGTGAAGTTCTTTGAGGGCCGTTGTGGTATCGGCTTGAGGGGGGATATAAACGGCTGTGGCAATGACAGAGGAGAATTCTCTTGGGTGACAATACGGTCGGCATTTGATTGTGAGGTATTATAGATCGGGTGAACAAAAGGACTCGAGTTCCTGTATGTTACTACAATTATACCATGAGTCGTTAATCATGAAACATACCCCTCCACCCCTCTGCTTCCCAGAGATATATTTATTCCTGTCTGTGCGATGGACTGAGAATCCTGCTGGCTGCACCGACTTCGACAGAGTATCCCGAAAGAGCCATGTTTGTGAAACAAAGAATGTTACAGGCCCTGATGTCTCTCTGGAAATGAATCCTTGCACTGAGTTCATCAACTTTGTTGTCCAAAGACTGAACATTGGCGAGTAACATACTCAGAAGTGGTGGGTGGTGTGCGCGCCTCCTAAGTCGAACCAGCAGGCCGCCTCGAGTGCCTCTCCTCCGCCAGCTTTGTTTTTGGTCGGCCTCTGGAATAAGTTAAATTGCTATGGGGAGAGCGAACAAAGGATCTGCTCCATGGAATTCGTATTCCTGGTTGTAATGCTGGTAGTTCTGGTGAGTTACCGCCGCTCTAATATCCAATAGTTCTTCCCGGTTGTATGTAATGACACAAAACATTTCCTGAGCTAATAATGTAAAAAAAGAGTACATAATAAACAAAATACTTTTAAGTTTCCTAAGCGCTAGTCGTACTGTATCAGACAATTCCTTTGACCTCATGGCTTGGTTTTTGCTCTGACATGCACTGTCAACTGTGGGACCTTATATAGACAGGTGTGTGCCTTTCCAAATCATGTCCAATCAATTAAATTTACCACAGGTGGACTCCAATCAAGTTGTAGAAACATCTCAAGGATGATCAATGGAAACAGGATGCACCTGAGCTCAATTTTGAGTCTCATAGCAAAGGGGCTGAATACTTAAAATAAATAAGCTATGTGTGTAGATTGATGAGGGGGAAAAAACAGTTTAGAATAAGGCCGCAACGTAACAAAATGTGGAAAAAGGGAAGGGGTCTGAATAGTTTCCGAATGCACCAGAGCCCATGATCTGATCAACAGTAGTGCACTATATAGGATGCCATTTGGGACGAAGTCTTGGCCAAACAATGCATGGATAGATGGATGATAAACAGGGTCATTAATGCTAATGCTCAATAAACATAGATTACCTTAAACATGTGTTATGGAATAGGTTATGTAGTTTACCACTTCCACACTCCAACACCAGGTGGCACTCCATCCTGGCTGTACTCTGCACAGGTGTGGGCAATCAGAGGGTGTGGCAGCTTGCAGAGCCGTGAGGCTGCTGGAGTTTGATGGCCATTTAGTTTCCTTTTTGCATATATTTATTTTTGTCATAAACTGAATGTACACTAATCCTTTTGGTCTGGCTGACCAAGAGTCAAGACAGAGCTGGCCCTGGACCCTGGTAAGGTTGCCATCTCTTGGGGCACATGCATACAACACAGTCTGCATATTCTGACTTCTCACGAAAATAACACACAATAAATCAGGTAACAGACCATTTAGCTAGGCCTAGGACCCCTGAACTTAGCGTGTGTAGCAATATAAGTAGGCTAGCTCGCTAATCTGCCTCCCCGAGAAACTAGATAGGGCAACCTGTCAATTGAAAAGTATTTTCAGATTAATTTACATCAATAGTGTCCCATTCTATTGATAAGAAAATTACTCCTAGGAGAATTACTTACATTGAAAAGGTTACTTAAAGATGCACTATGTAGAAATCGGTCCGCCATTTCCTGGTTGCTAAACTTCTAATAGTTTGCCTAATTTCAGTTTGTGACAAAACAAGCAAGTATAGTGTAGAGAATCATTGTACCATCTAAATATATTTTCAATAAAACCGAAAGTAAGATGCAAAAACTAAACTTTAGAACGGGAAGCATAGAAATAAGACACATAGAACAGATCTACCGCTTCTTAGATTTGCTTTAAATGAGAATGACAGATCTATAACTCACATTTCTGTGAAACTGGTCAGGTCACCCAAAAAGTTACATATTGCAGCTTTAATACAATATTTTTTTGATACACAACATTCAACTGATAACACATAAATGGAACATACAGAAGAAGATATGTGTAAGACTATGGCCGCTGTAAAAAAACACAGGGGCCTAAAAGATAAACATAGACAATGGAATGTGGATATTTATGGTATGGTTAATAAATCGAGGGAAATACGGTCACGGTCAGAGAACCGTAAGGTTGTGTGTGTGTGTGTGTGTGTTTGAATGAGTGTGATGATGTGGTGAGCCTAGGCCAGCTCCAGGTTGTGTCTCCCGCTGGAGTTGGTAAGGGGGACCACGGCGCCAGAAGACACGTCAATGAAGCGGGCGGAGGTGAGGCGACCGCGGGTCACCATGCTGCGCTGCTCCAGTGAGAGGGCGTCTTGCTTACGGGACAGATCCTCCCCCATATGGGCCTGGTACAGCTGGAGGGCATGGAGGGAGTGCCTGGGGGAGGGGGCAGAGGAGGAGGGAAATAGACATGGGGCCTGTTATTGGCATGGGATGGTTCATTACCATTTTGTTCATAAGAATCAATAGTTGTCTGAGAACATTAGATGTCATTAAGAAAGACATTACTCACTGAGCCTGGGCCAGTTTCTGTTTCAGAGCCAGAATGTTGGCCTCCAGCTGATTGGCTTCATCCACAAGCCCATACTGAACCTGGTTCAAACACAACAAGCTGGTAAGGTCCCGTTTTAACCTGTTGACCACTCCAATACCAAATTCCTGTTCATTCTTACAATTGTTTTACAGTACAGTAGGAAAAAAAAACACATTTACATGACCACAAAAACTTTTGAAAATGACAGTATCTCTAAATGGGCCGGGCCAGTACCGTCCAGGTGTAGCCTACCTCATCCCTACAGAGATCCACTCCAGGCCTCTTGGTCCTGTTCTCCAGCCGGGTGTGGACCAGTTTCAGTGGGGCCATCTTAGCCTGAAGATCGTCCTCTAGACTACAGATGTCCCTCTCCATATCTGAGATCTCATCCTGGGTCTGACGAACATAAATACATCCATATGATCCCGGCTAGGGCAGTGGTGGTCATGAAATTGTCAGCCGGTGATTGTCAAGCAAATAACTGCCGGTCTCACATAATTGACCAGTAATAGACCGTTAATTAATATAAACAAATTTAGCATCTCCTGGCTTCCACGCATAGCCTACAAGCCACTGATGCAGACCTTTGGAACATTTTAAAATCTGTATAATATAGCCTAAAGAAACATGATATGAAGAAAATGTTGTCTCTTTCCGAAAAACCGAATAACATACTCTGAGTTGTCCTTATGTTAGGCTCTAATCTGGCTAAGCCATATGGCTGTGGGCTACACTAGTTAAGTTAGCAGACAAGATTTGCTTAGAATTCAGTGGCATTATTTTATAGTATGAGGAATACAATTGAACATGGCTGAATAAAATAGAAAGGATATTTTCTCCAAACGATTTGATGGAGTGCCCACTGGGGTTATTCTGTGTTGAGCGGTTAACAAAGAAATAGTTACTCCTATATGCTTAATTTAGAGTTACTTATGTAACTTTAGTTGTGATACAATTTTTTTTTATACATTCTAAGGCTGCATGATGTGACTAATGAGGATTTGAAAAAAAGTAGCATAAAAGGCATGAGCTTTGCACAGGCTGTACACACTTCATCAGTCTCTCATTCACGATTTTACAAGCACTTTATAATGTCTCGAATTTCCTGGCAGCATCCCCTTTGAGTGGCCATAATGCCCCCTAAAAGAATCCATGCCTTTTGCGGCCAGTGGCCATTGTGTCCTTGGACTGAGTATAATAATTATAAATATTCCAAACAGTCTGGGACAGTTGTCGGCTTAAAATGTTGCTAAACTATTAGGCTATATCTTCACATTATTAGCGCAGCAATACGCACACGGCAGTACGCTATGAGCGCAAATGTTCCTATTAGCAGGAAAACACCAATATCAAAAGTGACAGCAAATGCGATTATGCATGTAAAGCTTTTATTATAAAGGTGCATTTTTATGGTGAAAATGATCTTCCCCAAATTTGAAACTCTCGCGCTGCTTATGTACGCCAGTTAGGCTCTACACCCGTTGTAAAGCGGATTAATGTGCTTAATTTTAAGAAGTTATTTGGCCACTTTAGTTGTGATACAAACCTTATCAAAACATATAGGCCTATGGTGTGCGACAATGATTTTAAAAAGTCGCAAAAAAAAAGAATGCAGTGTTTCTTTTCTTACTGCACACAAGCTAGGCATCATTCACAAGTGATAATATATAATTCACAAGTGATAGGTTTATATTGCCACCCATCACTTTTCTTGATTTTATCTTGTCTTTACATATACTAAATAATATATGTGTGAAATTAGTTTTGATTTAGAATGGACCATTATCATGCACCTGTCTCGAAACGGGCAGGGGAAAAAAAAGACATGTCATATATGCACTTAAATAGCGAATGGAGGACGCTTTTCCCGTGGATCATTTTCATGCCAGCCAGGAAGGCTATACTCCTGTTGTAAAGAGAAACAATGTGCTTAATATTAGGAAAGTTGAGAAATAAATATAGTAGGCCTAGCCTATAGAAAGCTGATGGGATCCTCCTCTTTTTAATAGAGTCCCTCACTCTGTTTTCTCACGCAATTGCAAAGCCTATAGAAATGTTGCGCAACATGAGCTCATGGGCTCTTATGAAGTGTTTGATTCGATTTCGATTACATTTGCATCGATGTCAGAGTGATTAGAGGGACAATAGAGTGCTGAGTACCAGGCAGTTAGCAAGTTTGGTAGGCTACTAATGACCATCAGCAGCATCAGAGCTTGGAGAAGCCTAGTTACCTGCCTAAACGGTCACATGGAATTTGACTGCCATTATGACTCGTGACCACTGGTGTGGCGGTAATCCAGTCACCGTAACAGCCCTAATCCTGGCCAGTCTTCTAAACATTTGACTCCACTGTCAAGGCAGGTCAGGCCAAGCCACAGTCCATTTTGACCCGCAGCCTAAAGCTTTGTGCCTAATTCTGCAAGTTCAAGCCTGGCATGTCTTCAAAATTAACAAAATCAGTTTGGCACCGAGGATGAAGAAGACGTGGAGAAAGGTTCGGACGACTCACGCTCTTAATCTGCCACTGCGTCTCGTCACGGGCCTGCTCCAGGTGGTGAGTGCGTTTACGGATGGCGAACTCTGTGGCGATACGCTGAGCATCCAGCTCATTCTGCAACTGAGGGATGACAATGCAGATAAAACACACATCTTCACCTAACTTTCACTAGTCTTATACGCACACATTCTTGCAATATTTATGAAGCAGAACCAGACCCGATCAGATACCACAAACAACAGAGAGCCCTGTGAAAGCAGTCAGTGTGCATCCAAAATGGCAAGCCTATTCCCTATGTAGTGCACTACTTTTGGTCCTTTGGGCCCTGGTCAAAAGTAAGGCAATAGGGTGCCTTTTGGGACGCAGCCAGACACAGTGCTGTTTTATAGGAGCCAATACAGAAAAGTGCTATTGGTATAGGGCTGGCCATTTGGTAACACTACACTCCGCTCTCCCTACCCCAGGACCCATTTCACACCTGTACCCTGGTGACGCTCATGTCCTCCCTCAGTTTCAGTGACGCCTGCATCTCCTCCTGAGCTCGGGCCACGTTGTACTGGCTGAACTGCTCCCACTGCTGAGGGGTGGTGGAACTGCAACAGCACATTTACACATTCGGGTACAGGTATTTTACAGCAATGGCGGTCGGTACCGTCTAAGATGATGGAGGATGATTCTTTTTTTTTATGAGCATGGCCTTATTTCTATTACAGCATATTGGATGACTGGCATTCATATTCCATTCACCCAGCTCAATGTAACATCGATAGGCTACTACATGATATTCACATTTTCCCTGTACCCATCATGAGGTTGCTACAACTTAGCCTATGAATTTAAGTTTACAACGTAGGTGCACAAGTTGAGAGAATTTTCAGTAATCAAGGTGACAGACATTGAAACGTTTAATACCGCCTTGCACATTCTTGCCTGCATCTTGCTGATCTAGGGTGTAATCATTAGTCCAACAGTTGCAAATATAAGTTTCTATTGGACAAATTCAGGTATGTTTATCCCCACTTTGTTTTGTTTGCTTCCGTTTAAGATTAGTTTTTCAACAGAAACTGCGGAATGAATACACCCCTGATCACACGCAAACAGTTCACTTTCATAGCAGCCACATAAAAACAGCATGATCACTTTGCTCATTGTATCCAGTATATATAATTCCTTCACGCAACTATCTACGCGCTCTCCTCCTCTCACCTTTTACCTTCGCTTGTGGACTTCAGTGCACAACACATCAGCTGTGTTTGAACAGGTGAAAAAACCTATCGAAGCCCAACCTTCATGTGCTACCCACAGCCTACATCGTTGTCACGTCATAGTCAACATAGTCAACTACTAGAACTAACGCGTTAGTAAAACCCGCTACAATCATGTAGTCCAGTGTACAGTCAGAAAGCAGTTTAGCAGTTACACTGCTGGCAATAAATTAAAACCAAAAGGTTATCTTGACTTGGAAGTTCCAGTGTTGGATAGCCATAGCCAGCTAGCTAACATAGCATCCCTCTGTTTGTTGGTTTTGGAAATGCCACTGTCAACCAGAAGAATATGCTGAGAAGGATTATCACCACAGCAAGCAAGGTACCTGGAGTCAAACATACTTGGATTAGATCTTTATGGTCAGGGCCCTCAGCAAGGCTCCCAAAATTATTTTAGACCCAAGCCACTACCTGTACCCGGACTTTGAACTACTCCCCTCTGGGTGCAGGTATAAGCGTACCTCCCATGCATTAAAAACAGAAATAGACAATAATTTGTGCCAGGTGTGATATCCCTCCTAAACAGCTCAGGCTAATGTTCCTATCGACCCAGTAATGCCAGAAGGCTAGTCTCTTTTTATTGGTATGTAACTGTTATGAATATTGAATTGTCATTTTGTTTTCTACTGTATTTAAACATGTACATGATACTGCAACAAAATTTGGGTCAGTAATTAAGTTTGAGCTGGGTGTTTGAGTAGGCTAAACTAGCTAATGTTAGTTGCATTCGCTAGCTAAGTGAAAGTGAAAACAAACAAAAAAATATATAGCCAAATCTCTCTCCCTCTTGCTTCTCCTTAATTTTAGGAAATCAATTTGTTCAAAACTGTCCAAATATAGTCTTTCTCTCTCTTTGAGTCAACTACCCACCACATTTTATGCATTGCAGTGCTAGCTAGCTGTAGCTTTTGCTTTCAGTACTCGAAAATCATTGGATGAGTTGAGTGCCTGGTGAATTAATATTGTAGCTAGTTAGACATGCATATGCATGTAAGAATTGCAATTGAGGTGCTCATCGACAACACAGGATAAGTAGGTTTGATCTAAATATCCTGCTACAAATTTCAGAAGGCCTAGTATTTCTTTGTATTGTACTGCACACCCTCATTCCAGCTCACCCTATGGGAATGCGCAGGGGGTTGGGCTTCAGGGAGATCTCAGGTGATGTCACAGTGAGTGACAAGCAGGAGAGGTCAATGTCCTGGGCCTCAATTTTGTTCTGAAGGTCATGGGTCAGCTGCTGCCGGGACTCCTGAAGAAGACTGGAGAGAACGGACAATGATAAGTACTGAGACAGCAAAATATGTGATAGAGCGGCACCAGAATTAAAATAAAAACGTCTTACCTTTTTGTAGTTAATAAATTCAATGTGAAACGTGATAACTATAGTATGATTAACTATAGTATGACATGGTGATGCAACGCATTTCCACGTTGTCTCCGTGCTGCTGTGCAGTTTTTCGCTACTTGGCTACCTACCAAACTTTTTCCCTTTATACTCTTAATAACAAAGTTTACCAATGTCTTAGTTTTGTTCTCACACAACATTTTGTATTCAATTTTTTCACCCAGGACGCTTTATCTGGGCGGCAGGTAGCCTAGTGGTTAGAGCGTTCGGCCAGTAACCGAAAGGTTGCTGGATCGAATCCCGAGCCGACAAGGTGAAAACCTGTTGACGTGTCCTTGATTAAGGCACTTAACCCTAATTTTCTCCAGGGGTGCCGTACTACTATGGCTGTCCCTGTAGGTAGGCCGTCATTATAAATAAGAATTTGTTCTTAGCTGACTTGCCTAGTTAGAAAATGGTTAAATAAAAACTATTATCTGGACACGGATTTGCAGGACCTCCTCCGGTTGAAAAATCTAAGTAACGTTAACATTATGCCTTCTCATTGCAGTCGTTATACTCATAATGTATAGGAAACTATCGCAATCGTTAGGCAAGGGCACAGTCCCCGCAGCCGGACAATTTTCTCATGGCTTCTGGAAAGAAATGCTGTCCAGTATGCTCAACCGGTGTTGCTCATTCATCCCATGGAAACGTTCAACTGGTTTTCCCCACTAAGTAACAAGTCTGAGTCAGAGCCCTTCACAGGTCTAATCACCCGTTACAGGGTCTGAGCTGCCGAAGCAGACTCCATTAACCGCAATATTAGACTTAAAAATGATCATCCAGCCATCATTGTTTACCAGGGGGCAGGGCTACCGACATAAAGGCTAATCTGAAGATGATGCTGGCTGAGGCTAAAACTGGCGAGTGTAGATGGTATAGGGATATAGTTATACAGGTCGGCACCAATCATGTTAGGATGAAACAGTCAGAGGTCACCTAGTGCAAAATAGCTTCAGCGTGCAACTTAGCCAGAAAGATGTGTTGGCATCAAGTAATTGTCTCTCAGTTAGGGGGAGTGATGAGCTCTACAGCAAACTCACACAAATCAATCGCTGGTTGAAAATTGGAACGGCGACCTACCAAATTTGAAGTCTTCCGACTAGCTTGAAAAGACAGTACCGTGCAGTATCGAAAAGCCCTCACTGCTGCTCGATCAGCCCACTTTTCCAACCTGATTGAGGAGAATAAAAACAATCCAAAATGTATTTTTGATACTGTCGCAAAGCTAACTAAAAAGCAGCATTCCACAAGTGAGTCACTTCAACTAAAATAGCATGATAATTAGAAAGCTAATTACGGACTAAAAGTGGCAGTAATAAAGCCTCCTGAAAAAGCCAAACCTTGTTCCTAATAATTATTTTTAATATTGGCTTATATCGAATCTCCCATTCCTCTCAAACATTTTTGAAAATGCTATTGTGCAGCAACTCACTGCCTTCCTGAAGACAAATAATGTATATGAAATGCTCCAGTCTGGTTTTAGACCCCATTATAGTACTGAGACCGCACTCGTGAAGGTGCTAAATTACCTTTTAATGGCGTCAGACCAAGGCTCTGCATCTGTACTCGTACTCCTAGACCTTGGTGCTGCTTTTGACACCATCAATCACCACATTCGTTTGGAGAGATTGGAAACTCTAATTGGTCTACACGGACAAGTTCTTGCCTGGTTTAGATCTTATCTGTTGGAAAGATATTAGTTTGTCTCTGTGGATGGTTTGTCCTCTGAAAAATCAATGGTACGTTTCGGTGTTCCTGAAGGTGCCGTTTTAGCACCACTATTGTTTTCACAATATATATTCTACCTCTTGGTGATGTCATTCAGAAAAACAATGTCAACTTTCACTGCAATGCAGACGACACACAGCTGTACATTTCAATGAAACATGGTGAAGTCCCAAAATTGCCTACCCTAGAAGCCTGTGTTTCAGACATAAGGAAGTGGATGGCGGCAAATGTTTTACTTTTAAACTCAGACAAAACAGAGATGCTAGTTCTAGATCCCATGAAACAAAGGGATCTGCTGTTTGATCAGACAATAAATCACAATGGTTGTACAGTTGTCTAAAATAAAACTGTGAAGGACCTCAGCGTTACTCTTGACCCTGATATCTCTTTTGACGAACATAACAAACACATTTCAAAGGCAGCTGTTTTCAATCTTTTTAACATTGCAAAAATCTAACTTTTTGTCAAAAATGATGCAGAAAAGCTAATCCATGCTTTTGTTATTTCTAGATTAGACTATGCTCTACTCTCCGGCTACCCAGGAAAAGCAATACACTTCAGTTAGTGCTAAATACAGCTGCTAAAATCTTAATTAGAATCAAAAAAGGTGATCATAATAACAAAACAGCCTAACCAGCTCTACTAGGTCGAATAATGTTCAGTGAGCTGTTCTTAAGCTAAGGCTTAAGAGGGTGTGAACAATGCTGAATGGGTGTAGACAATGAAGGGCTCTCCAATAGTAGTACCAAAACATTGAAAGACAGTTTTCTCAAAAGTGAGTTGATTAACTTTCAAAGCAGAATTACTTTCCCATTGTTTCCTCAAACGCAGTGTATGATATACCATTTTGCAGCTCTGAGTCTCTTCTTTTATCCAATGTTCAAATGTTGCTACATAAGACCGAATCCAGGTGGTGAGTCACATATTATTTCAGTGCTAGCCTCTACACTGGGTTCCTGTTAAGGCTAGGGCTGATTTCAAGGTTTACATGGACTTGCTCCTACACATCTATCGATTTGGTCCTGCCGTATCTACATGTACAGTCGTGGTCAAACGTTTAGAGAATGACACAAGTATTGGTCTCCACAAAGTTTGCTGCTTCAGTGTTCTTAGATCTTTATGTCAGTAGTATAATTACAAGTATTCCATAAGTGTCAAAGGCTTTCATTGACAATGACATTCAGTTTATGCAAAGAGTCAATATTTGCAGTGTTGACCCTTCTTTTTCAAGACCTCTGCAATCCGCTCTGGCATGCTGTCAATTAACTTCTGGGCCACATCCTGACTGATGGCAGGCCATTCTTGCATAATCAATGCTTGGAGTTTGTCAGAAGTTGTGGGTTTTTGTTTGTCCACCCGCCTCTTGAGGATCGACCACAAGTTCTCAATGGGATTGGGGAGTTTCCTGTCCATGGACCCAAAATGTAGATGTTTTGTTCCCCGAGCCACTTAGTTATCACTTTTGCCTTATGGCAAGGTGCTCCATCATGCTGGAAAAGGCATTGGTCGTCACCAAACTGTTCTTGGATGGTTGGGAGAAGTTGCTCTCGGAGGATGTGTTGGTACCATTCTTTATTCATGGCTGTGTTCTTAGGCAAAATTGTGAGTGAGCCCACTCCCTTGGCTGAGAAGCAACCCCACACATGAATGGTCTCAGGATGCTTTACTGTTGGCATGACACAGGACTAATGGTAGCGCTCACCTTGTCTTCTCCGGACAAGGTGTTTTCCGGATGGCCCAAACAATCGGAAAGGGGATTCATCAGAGAAATTGACTCTACCCCAGTCCTCAGCAGTCCAATCCCTGTACCTTTTGCAGAATATCAGTCTGTCCCTGATGTTTTTCCTGGAGAGAAGTGGCTTCTTTGCTGCCCTTCTTGACACCAGGCCATCCTCCAAAAGTCTTTGCCTCACTGTGCGTGCAGATGCACTCACACCTTCCTGCTGCCATTCCTGAGCAAGCTCTGCACTGGTGGTGCCCCGATCCCGCAGCTGAATCAACTTTAGGAGACAGTCCTGGAGCTTGCTGGACTTTCTTGAGCGCCCTGACGCCTTCTTCACAACAATTGAACCTCTCTCCTTGAAGTTCTTGATGATCCGATAAATGGTTGATTTAGGTGCAATCTTACCAGCAGCAATATCCTTGCCTGTGAAGCCCTTTTTGTGCAAAGCAATGATGACGACACATGTTTCCTTGCAGGTAACCATGGTTGACAGAGGAAGAACAATGATTTCAAGCACCAACCTCCTTTTAAAGCTTCCAGTTTGTTATTCTGACTCAATCAGCATGACATAGTGATCTCCAGCCTTGTCCTCGTCAACACTCTCACCTGTGTTAACGAGACAATCACTGACATTATGGCAGCTGGTCCTTTTGTGGCAGGGCTGAAATGCAGTGGAAATGTTTTTTGGGGATGAAGTTCATTTCCATGGCAATTAATTGCAATTCATCTGATTACTCTTCAAGACATTCTGGAGTATATGCAAATTGGCATCATCAACACAGGGTGCAGCAAACTTTGTGGAGACCAATACTTGTGTCATTCTCAAAACCTTTGACCACGACTGTACACTACAGTCACAAGATGCAGGCCTCCTTATTGTTCTTAAACAAACAGTTGGAGGCAGGGCTTTCTCCTATAGAGCAAGGCACTTAACCTTAATTTACTCCAGGGGCTGACCCTGTAGGTAGGCCGTCATTGTAAATAGGAATTTGTTCTTAACTGACTTGCCTAGTTAAATAAAGGTTAAATCTTTTTTATTTATTTTTATTAAACACCAATTTTTATGGAATGGTCTGCCTATCCATGTGAGAGACGCAGACTTTATTGAAGACTCATCTCTTCATTAGTTCCTATGATTGAGTGTAGTCTGGCCTATGGTTGCGAAGGTGAACGGCAAGGCACTGGAGTGACGAACCACCCTTGCTATCTCTGCCTGGCCGGCTCCCCTCTCTCCACTGGGATTCTCTGCCTCTGACCCTATTACGGGGGCTCACTGGCTTGCTCTCCTATGCTGTCCCTAGGAGGGGTGTGTCACGTTGTGCCTCTTTTCGCTATACTCGACTTGAGTTGGTTGAGTCACTGAAGTGTTCTTCCTGTCCGGTTTTGCGCCCCTTCGAGCTTGTGCGGTGGGGGAGATCTTCGTGGGCTATACTCCGCCTTGGTGGTCTGTTGATAACCCTCTAGTTGTGTGCGGGCTGTGCTTTGGCAAAGCGGGTGAGGTTATATCCTGCCTGGTTCGCCCTGTCCGGGGGTATTGTCGGAAGGGGCCACAGTGTCCCCCTACCCCCACCGTCTCAGTCTCCAGTATCTATGCTGCAATAGTCTAGGGTCAGTCTGCTCTATTTGGTGTAATTCTCCTGTCTAATCTGGTGTCCTGTGTGATCCCTCTAATTGACCCACTCTCTCCCTCTCTACCACACTTGCTGTCTCAACCTCTGAATGCTCAGCTATGAAAAGCTGGAGTAACTGACATTTACTCCTGAGGTGCTGACCTGTTGCACCCTCTCCAACCACTGTGATTATTATTTGACACTGCTGCTCATCTATGAACGTTTGAACATCTTGAAGAACGATCTGGCCTTAATGGCCATGTACTCTTATAATATCCCTCCAGCACAGTCAGAAGAGGAAATCCCACCCCTCAAAGCCTGGTTCCTATTTACTTATATATATATATTTTTTTACCTTTATTTTACTAGGCAAGTCAGTTAAGAACAAATTCTTATTTTCAATGACGGCCTAGGAACAGTGGGTTAACTGCCTTGTTCAGGGGCAGAACTCGGGGATTCGATCCAGCAACCTTTCGGTTACGGGCCCAACACTCTAACCACTCAGCTACCTGCCTCCCTATCTAGGGAGTTTTCCCTAGCCATCGTACTTCTACATCTGCATTGCTTGCTCTTTGCGGTTTTAGGCTGGGTTCTGTATAAGCACTTTGTGACATCTGCTATTGTTTTCACTTTGTGACAGGGCTTTATAAATACATTTGATTTTAAATCCTTAATTAGCATTGAAAAAGTTTACCCATTCTTCTCTAATTACAAATCTCTCTCCCTAATTTCTGAATCATGCTTGTAACGTCAGTAGGCTACAAGACTATGCTTCATAGGGGGAGGGGCAGGTAGTCTATGCACACACTGGCAAAGATTTTCAGCTGGCAAACAGGCAGACACTGGAATAAGTTTGAGTGAAGGCTTTGCATAGGTGCTTTGTTAAAGAAATTTGTGGGAAAAAAAGCCAGCAACGTAAAATAAGTTTATAAACAGGGTTCAGTATAGATCACTTTCGTTCTCGGTTCTAATTCTGTTCCTCAAATGTAGTTATTTTCTGGTTTTCAGTTCTGTTCCCTGAACCAGTTCCAACCCCTGCTTTTGACCAGGGCACATAGGACTCTGGGCAAAAGTAGTACACTATAAAAGGGAATAGGGTGCCATTTGGGACGCAACATCGGTCAAACGGTTTCTTACCAGAGCTGTTCGAAGGCCTTGACGATGTGCTGCTGGAGCACCCGCTGTACTCCGTCGATCATCTCCACTTCCTTCTTCAGCTGGGCCTCCACTGGGTCGCTGACCAGCTCGTTGCCACAGCGACCCTCCCTCAGGGTCAGGCACTCCACTGTGACCTCCAGAGGCACCACGGTGGCCGCAAGGGCCCGCTCCGTCTCCTCCTTCCCCTGAGACACAGAGACAGTGCTGCCAAACTCACCTACGCTGTACTAGCACGTCAATACATCACCTTAAAACCTGGTTAATTGCAAAGTCTGATAAATGTAGAAAGCTGCCAGAATGTTTGCTTTTTTTACCAGGTAATTCACACAAATGCGTGCCAGATTAATACTAATCTGAAATTGAATTACAAATCTCACCAGGGTTAAGGCATCCATTTCTTTCTCCACTTCCTGTGCGCATGATTCCAAAGTGTCTCTCCAGCGGGAGATATCCCAGATCCTATCACTCAGCCTGCGAGAGCTTTCACTCTTATCCCAGTTAGTCTGTGGTGGAGAGAGAGAGGAGGGAGAGAGAGATATAGCGAGAGAGAGAAAGAGTTAGAGGGGCAGAAAGAGGGAGAGTGAGAGAAGATACATATGATGAGAATAAATAATGGTCCATTACAGTTTATAATGTGGAAACTAATTTATTAGGCTCTGTCTGTATAGGCCAATGTAACAGTCACAAAGTCAAGCAAGCCCTTAATGAATTGGTTGTTTCATTACATAGTCACAACGTCTTACCTTGCTGGTTGTCTCATTGCGTAAGTTCCTCCCTTCCTGACGTGTCTTGTGTGAGATGTGTCGCCTGTGTTCTGCTGTGTCAGATATCTGCTTGTTACTGGTGTCCCAGTCGGACACACTGTACCTGAGCCCAGGTTTGGTACTTAGCGTGGCCATGGTCCTCACAGAGTAACAGGACTAAACGAAACAGGTATGATGAGACTGGAAACCAGTTGATGGAACTCTATGGACCCTGATAAAAAGTAGTGCACTATAGGCAATAGGCTGGCATTTGGGACAAGTATTGACATTTGATATGAAGTGGTGTCTGGGGAGGTTGTGGGAAAAATGCTGTCAGTGATGTGTAATGATCTGGTTGGAGTCATAATTTGCATGAAAGTGTATTTCCATCCTCTCTACCCCCAGCCAAATGATCAAACTACTACTCACTCAAGGAGGACATGAACTTGCATAACCTTTGTTCAAAAGCAACCTTTATTTGATTAAGACTAGCTTTTAGGCTATATGAATACTTATTGAATTTGTGGACCGGCTAAGGAGTATTGGTGTTTTTGAGTTTTCTTTGGCATGGTTTGCTAACTACCTCTCTCAAAGAGTGCAGTGTATAAAGTCAGAACATCTGCTGTCTCAGCCACTGCCTGTTACCAAGGGTGTACCCCAAGGCTGGATCCTAGGCCCCACGCTCTTCACATAAACAACATAGCTCAGGCAGTAGGAAGCGCTCTTAGCCTTTTATATGCAGATGATAGTCTTATACTCAGCTGGCCCCTCCCCGGATTTTGTGTTAAACGCTCAACAACTAAGCTTTCTTAGTGTCCAACAAGCTTTCTCTGCCCTTAACCTTGTTCTGAACACCTCCAAAACAAAGGTAATGTGGTTTGGTAAGAAAAAGGCCCCTCTCCCCACAGGTGTGATTACTACCTCTTAGGGTTTAGAGCTTGAGGTAGTCACCTCATACAAGTACTTAGGAGTATGGCTGGACGATACACTGTCCTTCTCTCAGCACATATCAAAGCTGCAGGCTAAAGTTAAATCAATACTTGGTTTCCTCTATCGTAATTACTCCTCTTTCACTCCAGATGCCAAACTGGAACGAGCTACAACAGACACTTTTACTGACAGTTGTGGCTGCTTTGCATGATGTGTTGTCTCTACCTTCCTGTCCTTTGTGCTGTTGTCTGTGCCCAATCATGTTTGTACCCTGTTTTGTGCTGCTACCCTGTTCTGTTGCTGCCATGTTGTGTTACTCCCATGTTGTGTTGTCATGTGTTGCTGCCATGCTATGTTGTTGTCTCAGGTCTCTCTTTATGTAGTGTTGTCTCTCTTGTCGTGATATGTCTTTAGTCTTATATTTTTTGTTTAATTTATTTATATTTTTAGAAATAAATTAGGCCGTCATTGTAAATAATTATTTGTTCTTAACTGACTTGCCTAGTTATATAAAGGTTAAATAAAAAATAAATACAAAATATATACACTACCGTTCAAAAGTTTGGGGTCACTTAGAAATTCCCTTGTTTAAAAAAAAAAAAACGGCTGATTTTTTATGGAATATCTACATAGGCATACAGAGGCCCATTATCAGCAACCATCACTCCTGTGTTCCAATGGCACGTTGTGTTAGCTAATCCAAGATTATCATTTTAAAAGGCTAATTGATCATTAGAAACCCTGTTTGCAATTATGTTAGCACAGCTGAAAACTGTTGTGCTGATTAAAGAAGCAATAAAACTGGCCTTCTTTAGACTAGTTGAGTATCTGCAGCATCAGCAGGTTCGATTACAGGCTCAAAATGGCCAGAAACAAATAACTTTCTTCTGAAACTCGCCAGACTAATATTATGCAAGAACGATTCTTCGTGGCTATCTGGCTAGCCCTATTGACTTATTATGGGCTTGTTATCTACAATATGTAGGCAGGTTAACGTATCAAGTTTAAATATTGTAGTCAGGCAACATATGAGATGTGAATGGGCAACAGGCATCAGCTTTTCAGGCATCAGCTCAAATAATGTCCGCCATTGATTTCAAGAAATGTTGCATCATTTTTGACGTGGTTGCATCATTTCTTTGCATACTTTCTGTTGAAGCGCGCATCGATCCATGCTTCAAAATATGTACAAACGGAGTAGGCATTCGAGAAGTGTCCTCTGTGCTCCGTTTCGCATACTTTCATCTGAGTTTTTATAGCTTTTTGCACTCCTTACTTCTTGCACTATGTATCGTGTATCTGTCTTTTGTGTATTTCGTTCTGGCATTTTGCTCCTGCCCTGTGTTTTTCGTAGCTGCTTGATAAATAAATGTCCCTTCGGGGATCAATAAACTATCTATCTATCTATCTATCTATCTATCTATCCATCTCTCACGTGCTTGGAACAAGGTCATAGAACAATGAGACAGATATTTCACCGGATGTATAACTGTGAAGCAGCCACTTGGCGTTTCCACTCACTACCACATATGGTAGTGAGTAGGAAGCCAGGTGTCCCGACAGTGGGAGAAACTGGAACGATGGATTTTGGCAGACATTCTGCACATTTTCTCATCGATGAAACATTTGATCTCAACGTTTTCGGTTCCCAAAACTAGAATATAGTACGAACAGAGTGGACTACTTTTTGTAGACGTTGTATTGCATTGTTTAGCAGGAGTGCAAAGGCGAATTGAGTTATTGCCTACGCGCACTTTAAAGAGTAGGAAATATGCAAATATATGCTACAACGCGCCAATAGGAAAGCAACCTCTGCTCAGCTCCTCGCTTGTTCTTCCAACTATGACTCATTTGTTCCCATTTGAAACGACGGGCTGTTGTCTTTCTTGGTTTAATTATAAAAATGTTTGGCAAGGTAGTATGCATTTTTGAGAAACACCAAACGCCTGCAATTCAACTTTCCTATTACTTAACTTTTTCCTCAGAAAAGAGACGAGGCCTAATCAAATTGAAACTAGGCAAGATAGGCTAGGGAGAAAAGTTACGCTTAGTTCAGCACACAGACTATGCTACTTGTTTGTGGTAGGCCACTGTAATTAACATCAGGTGTTTTGAATAATGGAAAATACCTTCAGTCTTGTTTTTATGGTGGCTCTGTTTTGATAGTTAGCCTAATGAATTGGTGTTAAGTAATTTGATATTCAATCTAAAAGTAGACAAAACATGTATTCCATTATTCAACATCGCTTTGGCATAATGGCACAAGCTGAATTGTTACATAATGTAACTTTCGATATTTACTTACCCCTAAATTCTCGAATTTGCGGATATCCTGGAGTGCCTGCACCGGTGGTTCATAACCTGTGCCTCTTGTAGACTGTCTCCAGGTAACGCACAGACGCAACAAGTCAAACCACCACTACTAAATAATTAAAATGCCATGGCAACGTTAAACAAATAGCCATTCGAAGGGCTTTGTGACAATGTAGCCTACATCATAATGTGGAGCTCCATGACAGTCAGATGGTACAAAAAGCTACCCAAATAGAATAGCTGGAAACAGATTCTATAACCAACTTGGAGAAATCAATGTTTCTGCTTTATCCAGTATCCTACGCTACTAGTGCTCCCCTATCTGCTTTTATTTTCAGTGAAGCCATCTGTGGTCTTACACTAGTTATAGAGGCACAACTAAGTAATTTAAATGAAGAACTACGGTTGAAGTCGAAAGTTTGCATACACCTTAGCCAAATACATTTAAACTCAGTTTTTCACAATTCCAGACATCTAATCCTAGTAAAAATTCCCTGTTTTAGGTCAGTTAGGATCACCACTTTTTTAAAGAATCTGAAATATCAGAATAATAGTAAATAGTAGATTTATTTCAGCTTTTACTTCATTCATCACATTCCCAAAGGGTCAGAAGTTTACATACACTCAATTAGTATTTGGTAGCATTGCCTTTAACTTGGGTCAAATGTTTCGGGTAGCCTTCCACAAGCTTCCCACAATAAGTTGGGTGAATTTTGGCCCATTCCTCCTGACAGAACTGGTATAACTGTAACTTAGGTTATGTAAACTTCTGACCCACTGGAATTGTGATTATAGTGAATTATAAGTGAAATAATCTGTCTGTAAACAACTATTGGAAGAATTACTTGTGTCATGCACAAAGTAATGTCCTAACCAACTTGCCAAAACTATAGTTTGTTAACATGAAATCTGTGGAGTGCTTGAAAAATGAGTTTTAATGACTTCACTGTACATAATAGAACCCTACACATTTAATTGTAACTCCACCATCACAGTTGAATACAGTAGCTACAGTTTCAGTCTGGTTAGGAATGAAAGAAAAATCTGCAAGAATCAACATACATCCTTTATCCATTCTCTCAATGAGTACACCAACACATATTTCATACATACAGTATTTAATTAAAATAATTACATATGACAACCAAATAAAAAGGCTCAACTTAGGACCAGGATCAGATAAAGACAAAAAAGGTATTTCCCCCCCAAAATGTGCATATTGTTACCAAAGCAAATTTGTCATTTGTATCTTATTAAGTATGATATGCAGCCAACCACAATAGAGGTGACGGGTTTGGAGATTTTCTGAGGAATCCTTTCCTAGGAAAGCAGGCACTCTTGTGGCACAACTGGACCACTGCATGTTGTTCTCTGTCTGTAAACCTCTAGCTGTAACATGTCAAGATCTTTCAATAAGGATCTTGAGAAGAAATGTATACATGCCAGAGCAGTGGTTCTAAACAAATAGAATGCATGTTTGTCTAGGCCTGGAATATAATGGTTGGGTTACACCAGTTACTTTCCAAATGGCACCCTATTCCCTATCTAGTGCACTACTTTTGATCAGAGCCAATATTAGTGCACTATAAAGAGAATAGGGAGTATAGGGTGCCATTTGGGACACACCCAAGGAGTTTGAAAGCCTTTAGCATCCAACATGTGGCAAATGGTATGCAAGTGGCTCTCACAGGATAGTAATTAAAAAGAAGAGGTGTACTCTTGGGTGTTCCAAATGACTCTGGTCAAAAGTAGTGCACTATATAGGGAATAGGTTGCCATTTGGGAAGCTCCCCCGGTGTAACCCCAACAGCTAGATGCTCAGAGCCTAAAGATCACTTTGTTTATTGCTGTTCACTTTGGGTAGAACACCATCACTGAACAAACATCTATCTACTAAAAGGTTTAAATAAAGGGAACCGGGGTGAAAATCCCATGCATTACATTAATAGTTTGCCACCTGTTATAGGGCCGTGCCCAGTTATTAAATGCAAATCTTTTGGTTGTGCCACGCGAGTGCCTGTCTAGCTTACCATCCTTACAAGCATTTTTGGTCCTGACACCTCAAACTGGTTGGTTCTGCATATTGTTGTGTTCTTATACTGTATGTCAGTGTCACAAACAGACACCCAGGCACACACACACACACACACACACACACACACAGTACAGTATTGTCATGTATCAATATATACGTATCAATGTAGACATGGGCATATTGCCCTCAATGTTTTGAAAGTAAGATCTTTGATTTACTTGTTTTCAGCACCATCAGGAAAAGGCACAGTCTACAGACTTCTGTCGAAGGATAAACCTTCACCCCTTCCCCACGAAAAACTTTGAGAGATGGACAGACATTTGAGGAAATCAACAATCCAAAATCAAAATGGAGGTCACATTCACTACAGATTCTAGAAGACCAGGCTCTGTGGGGGATGAATGGAACCTACTGAATGGAAGCTAGGCTACTCTCCAGAGATTGTTAGTTCAATGAACAGAGAGGAGGGTGATGGGAAATAGCGGGAGGTTAATCCAATCAAATCAGTCACTACACAACAAGACAACAGCTGCCATGAAAAAACAACAAATCCCCCCCCCCCCCACACAGTAGGTCATTTAAATGCAGCAGATGTAGCTTTGGTATGACACACTTTGCTTTAAAGCTGCAATATGTAACTTTATGGGCGACCTGACCAAATGCACATAGTAATGTGAGTTATAGATCGGTCACTCATTGAAAGCAAGTCTAAGAAGCGGTAGATTTGTTCTATGTGCGCTATTTCTATGCTTCCCGTTCTTAAGTTTCGTGTTTGCAACGTTTACTTTCGGTTTTGTACACCAGCTTAAACTGAAAATACAATATTTTGGGTTATTGAAAATATATTTCACAGCAATTTAGATGGTACAATGATTCTCTTGCTTGTTGTCAAAAACTTAAATTAGTGTAACTATTTTAATTTTAACAACCAGGAAATAAACACCATATCAGTCTATTGCATTATTACATTTGGATTATTATTAGTGATTACTACGGTCTTCTTTATTTCATTATTGTTATATTTTTATAGAATTTATTAGCAAAAATAAGTGGTGTTAATTATATTATTACATATTTTAAATATACAAATATACTGTGCCTTCGAAAAGTATTCAGACCCCTGGACTTTTTCCACATTTTGTTACGTTACAGCCTTATTATAAATTGTATTAAATAGTTGTTTTCCCTCATCATTCTACAGACAATAATGAATGAAAAAGCAAAAAGAGGTTTTGAAATGTTTGCTAATTTAGTACAAATAGAAAAATCACATTTACATAGGTATTCAGACCCAAGCTCCTTTGGCAGCGATTACAGCATAGTCTTGGGAATGACACCAGTCTGAGTTCCTGAGCGCTCTGGAGCAGGTTTTCATCAAGGATCTCTTTGTACTTTGTTCCATTCATCTTTCCCTCGATCCTGACTAGTCTCCTAGTCCCTGCCTCTGAAAAACATCCCTACAGCATGATGTACCTACCACCATGCATCACCGTAGGGATGGTGCCAGGTTTCCTTCAGACATGAAGCTTGGCATTCAGGCTAAACAGTTCAATCTTGGTTTCACCAGACCAGAGTTTCTTGTTTCTCATGGTCTGAAACTCTAAGCGGACTGTCATATGCCTTTTACTCAGCATTGGCTTCCGTTTGTCCACTCTATGATAAAGGCCTGATTGGTGGAGTGCTGCAGAGATGGTTGTTCTTCTGGAAGTTTCTTCCATCTCCACAGAGGAACTCTAGGCCTCTGTCAGAGTGACCATCGTGTTCTTGGTCACCTCCCTGACCAAGGCCCTTCTCACCCAATTGCTCAGTTTGGCTGGGCGGCCAGCTCTAGGAAGAGTCTTGGTGGTTCCAAACTTCTTCCATTTAAGAATGCTGGAGGCCAATGTGTTCTTGGGGACCTTCAATGCTGCAGACATTTTTTGGTAGCCTTCCCTAGATCTGTGCCTCAACACAACCATGTCTTGTGAAGCTCTACGGACAATTCCTTCGACCTCATGGCTTGGTTTTTGCTCTGAGATGCACTGTCTACCATATATAGACAGGCGTGTGCCTTTCCAAATCCTGTTCAATCAATTGAATTTACCACAGGTGCTCCAATCAAGTTGTAGAAACATCAAGGAAGCTCAATGGAAACAGGATGCACCGGAGCACAATTTTGAGTCTCATAGCAAAGGCTCTGAATACTTATTTAAATATGGTATTTCTATTTTTAAATTTGTAATACATTTGCTGAAATGTTCAAAAACTGTTTTAGCTTTGTCATTATGGGGTATTGCGTGTAGATTGAGTTTTTTTTTTATTGAATCAATTTTAAAATAAGGCTAACATAACAAAATGTAAAAAAAGTCAAGGGGTCTAAACTTTCCCAAGGCACTGTATCTCCATTTTGGAATTAAAAGAAGGCATCTCATGTCCAGCTTTTGGAGAGAGGAGAGCATCACATGGTTCAGCCTGAAATGCAACCCTATTCCCTACATAGTGCACTACTTTTGCAAAGAGCCCCATCGGCCCTGGTCAAAAGTAGTACATTATATAGGGAATAGGTGCCATTTGAAATGCAAGCCCTGTATTACCCCCAACTCAGAATAATGCTGCGTTCGTAACCAAATGGGAAGTGGGAATTTACCACATACGACTGGGAAAAAAATCCACTGGAATGGCCCTCCAACAAGTAATTACTAGTGGGAAATCTGAGCTCCCACTTCTCCCACATGGTGACCTCTGACATCACCTACTAAGGAAATTACCTTGACTACAGCATTTTCGGTAGATAAATGCAACAAAACAATGAATCTATTAATATGGTTTCTGAACACTATAATTTGTTTTCAAGCATGATACACTACGTATAGGAATGTATGTGTACACCCCTTCAAATTAGTGGATTTGGTTATTTCAGCTACACCTGTTGCTGACAGGTGTATAAAATCGAGCACACAGCCATGCAACCTGCATAGACTAACATTGACAGTAGAATGGCCTTACTGAAGAACTCAGTGACTTTCAACATGGCACCGTCATAGAATGCCACCTTTCCATCAAGTCAGTTCATAAAATTTCTGTCCTGCTAGAGCTGCCCCGGTGAACTATAAGTGCTATTATTGTGAACTGGCAAAGCCTAGGAGCAACAACGGCTCAACCACGAAGTGGTAGGCCACACAAGCTAAAAGAACGGGACAGGCGAGTACTGAAGCATATAGTATGTAAAAATCATCTGTCCTCTGTTGCAACACTCACTACAGAGTTCCAAACTGCCTCTGGAAGCAATGTCAGCACAAGAACTGTTCGTCAGGAGCTTCATGAATTGGGTTTCCATGGCCGAGCAGCTGCACACAACCCTAAGATCACCATGGGCAATGCCAAGCGTCAGCTGGAGTGGTGTAAAGCTCACCGCCATTGAAATGGTTTATCGAGATCGAGGTGGAAGAACTTAACTGGTCTGCACAGAGCACTGGCCTCAACCCCATCGAACACATTTGGGATGAATTGGAACACCGACTGCGAGCCAGGCCTAATCGCCCAACTTCAGTGCCCGACCTCAGTAATGCTTGTGGCCGAATCAAATCAAGTCCCTCAGCAATGTTACAACATCTAGTGGAAAGCCTTCCCAGAAGAGTGGAGGCTGTTATGGCAGCAAAGGTGGGACCAAGTCCATATCAATGCCCATGACTCTGGAATGAGATGTTCAACGAGCAACGTGTCCCTATACTTTTGGTCATGTAGATTAGCTGTAATTTTAGTTTATGGTTTACGCAGCTTGTTGGCCATTAGCCAAATCAACATTTCTCAATGAGTTCAAAGTGGGTGAATGCATCCAACTGGTATTTATGACTTCACAACTGGTAAATTCCCATCTCCCACTTGGTTACGAACGCAGCATAAAGCTCCCAATGCCCCGCATCCTAGATGCAAAACCCCGCCCACTGGCTCTAGAGTGTAGAGAAAATTCCTTCCTGTACTACTGCTGTACAGACTTCAAAAATTATTCACACATGCAGGGCAGTTACACATCAGCCCGCAGTTGATCAGATCCTACCTACGTTGTTCTTCAAGTAAAATCAAATGCTGGTAATGTCTGACATCTTGCAGGAAAGTAACAATTTTAGCTGTGACTTAATTCACACAAACCCCGGGGGCGGAGCTGTATTGATGTCTACAAACCGATGTAAACCATGTTACTAAAAGGTCGTACCCTCTGGGAATTAAAGTATGTCCCCTGTATCGTAGTGGGAGAAGCCTCTCTATTGTTACTCCTGTTCCTTTAAAAAACATCCAATGACGCTCAATCTCCGACTTAAGTGCAGTAAATAGTCATTCTTATAGTCACTTTGTACGAATATATATGAACAAAATAAAATGTAGTATAGCAGCTAGTTTGGTTCTGGTAACACGTGGATATAGGACAATGAGTGTGGCAGAACGTTGACCTTGCTACAACGCTGCTGCTTCTTTTGCAAAGGCAGTGAGAGCAGGGATCAACTGTATCCCAGTCAGACAAGGCCCATACCATCCATGCCCCAAGCAGATGACCCCAGGCACGTTGGTTTGGTCTAAGTGGAACGAGACGAAACTCAAAGGCCTCACCTGGAGGATACTTCACAGCAAGGCAAATGGAGAGACAATGCCCTTCAAATAAAATGTGACAAAATGGCTTGATAAAACTTTGAAATAGGAAGGCTTACTTTTAACAGTGCAAAATGAGTCCTACCACCAGAGTGTTCAAATGAATGAGACAGATCCGTTAGCCAACTGTCCCCCCCTTCAATTGGTCAGTCTACATACTCAATAATAATTCACATTAAAAACTAAAATTATGAAACTGAATCAATGCAGCCACACATGCTCTGCTCTCTAACCCCAGACAGTCCTGGACAACATATCATGCTTACAGTAATGCTTGGATGACATTATTTGACTATATATCAACACTAACTAACTAATCTCACAGGAGCTCCAACTAAAAGAAATACACCCTTTGTCTTTCAAATTCTTCTTCTTTACACCCAAAGCAGGTACTTAATTCACTCCATTTACAATACTTTTTTTTTTGTCATTTGTCACCCACGCATAACAATGTTGTGGCATCAATCCTTGGCCCAGTTTACATTCTTTATCCATTATAACCTGCATATGTCTGGTCATAACGGCCCAAAAATATCTAATTGGTATGTTAACCATAGGACCTGTTTTCTGCATTAACGACTTATTGCACTTAAGGATTGCATGACATCAGTTCCTTAGTTAGAAATGGGAAACACCTCTACGGTAATTGACAGACAAAACAAACTAATCGTTTTCTATTGCTGAAAGTGAGTGTTAAATAAGACTTCTCATAAATAGCAGGAATAAAACAAAGGAAAGGTTAAATCTGTAGCTACCACAGTGAATTCTGTAAAGGTTCTGAGTAGGTCCATGATGTGGCAAGGGTTGATATTCTAACAGTACTCGACAGGTAATCCCTAAAACAATGGCTGTGGCTGTATGTAAAAATACAAATAAAATAACTATGTTGATATTGATTTGAGAATGCAGTGTTAAACTTTGACTGGCGCAATGACTGCAAGTAAGTCACCATTGGCTTAAAGAGAGAGAGAGAGTAACTGGGCGAGCAGCTTGCCGTATGAAAAATGGCATAGCTGTGATTCACGAGCGTTCTTGACTAACAGGCATCGTCGTGGCAACCAGACTTCTACAGAACATGCGAAGACGCACATACAACGACAAGCTGACAGAGACATGTGAAGAGGCCAACTTATACAATTGAACCCCATGGATAGACAAGTCAGCATATCATTCATCACTGGGTTGAGGAACAAGACTGATCCTCACTGGACCTGCTATGCCCCCATCCACTGAAACCATCATTATCAATTCCCCTGTCTTATCTTCTACACTCTGGCATTTTGAAAGTAACACAAAGCAACAGATGAGCTGCTGTCAAACCTGTAAGGCGAGGACATGACTTGCACAGCTCAAGGAGCAATATCAGAGACAATCCATAATTAATTAAAAAATACAGAAGAGGAGTACGGGCCGGGAGAGGATTGGCTGGTTTCGTATTGCATAACATTTCTGTACTCCCCTCTGGCGGCTGCTGCTGTTGTTGTTGTTGTTGTTGTTTTTAGCAGCTTGGCATCCCCTTGTCAGGACCAGAGCTGTGCCAGCCCAGGGTCCAATATGAGACTGACAAGGCTGACTCCCACGAGGACACAGAGGCTGATAGGGTGGGGTGTTGGGAAGGGTATTCTAGCTCTCAGGCGAAGTACATGGTCCTCAGTGTGTCGTGGTGGATCTGAACAGCCTTGGCGAGGGCAGTGGGGTCTCGGCCATTACTCTGCCCCGAGACGTGGCTGCCCTCCGCACTGCGCGTGTTCAAAAGAAGGAAGTGAAGAAACGAGAAAGAAAAAAGGACAGAAAGGGAGGGAGAGAACCTTTATCTTGAGTGAACATTTTACAATCAATACATGACATCGGCCTCCAGTTTCTTTTTACCTGATAACCAGCAAGAGACATTGATTTTAGCCCTACGGAAAAGTATACCGAACAAACTGAAATGAATCCCTTTCCCCCCTCACCTGTCATGTTCTTTGTCTACCAGGTGGTAGCGAGCGCGGAAGGCCACCAGGTGGGCGTAGTATGCTGGTGCGGGGATGGAGACTGAGCGGGTGCAGCGGACGTAGGTGTGGCACAGCTGGTAGGTGAGCAGCTGGAACTCGTCAGCCGTGAAGCAGTTGTCGTCCCACAGGACGTGGTAGTGGGAAGGTCGACTCGTACCCTGGAGGGAGAAGGCCAAGTCAGTAATACCACATGGACAATGCAGGTTCCATGGAGAGAATACCAGCATTGATTCAACACTGACAAGGAAGTTTAGTAATAGAAGCCGATGAAGCTCTGAAAATATCAACGATGGCAAGAGTTGACATTAGGGAGAAATAAGCAGGAAATACTACCTGAACTTGCCCAATAAGAATGCTGACTTTATAAATTTTTTCCATCTTATGCCTATTGAACACAACCCTGGTATGAGTCTTGACACACACCTGTATTCCTGCATGGCTGCAGAGGTAAAAGTCAAACTCATAGGGGTGGGTGATGTCTGTGTCCACAGTGGTGCCTGCAGGAATGTTACCACTCCGTCCAACCTGTCAAATAAACAACACCCCATTTAAAAACAGTTCAACAATCAATCTATACCTAGCACAAAGTAAATCATTAATGTAGAAGGAGAGATCCATAGCACCACTTACCCGCTCGTTTCGGTCGGCACAGAAAAGGCGTGTGTGGTGGCGCTTCTGCACCACGATGTAGGTGATGCCCGGCTGGTACTCCTTCTCCAACATGATACAGGCCTCTCTGATGGCCAACAGCTCATAGTACAGCACCTGCCACACAGAGAGAAAACACATCAGCAAAGAGTGGTGAGCGGTGAAGAATTTAAGGTTGATGGCTAATAGCTCAAGATTAAGCTTAAGACTCAAGTTTAAGGTTAATAATCTATAAAATCGGGATTTTCATACCGTTTCATCTCTATTATAGTGACCAAAATTATCACGGTTAGCAGTATTATCGCAGTATTGTTAAAATGTGCTGGAAATGTTCAAAAAGTACTGACACACAAACAAACCAAATTAGCAGCACTATGCACTTTGTGTGCATAAACATTAAAATAATAACATGAACATTAAAGATGGCACCACGTGGCCATGAGGTAAAAGTTTCCCTAGTGCAGGTTTTAATGAACACAACCTTAAGTAAGCAAATCAAATGTGCATATAAAAGCAACACAAGTAAAGCAATGTGCATGTAAGGACAATACAACCATATTTAAACAAATCCAATGTGCAGGTGTTGACATTAAAATAACAACACAAAATATGTAAACAAATCAAATGAACAGCACTGATTGTATGTCCGTTCTCTCCTTCATAAAGAAATAAGGTGCTGCTGGCCTAACATCCTGTACAAGTATTTGATACACTGCCGATTTTGCAGGTTTTCCAACTTACAAAGCATGTAGAGGTCTGTAATTTTTATCATAGGTACACTTCAACTATGAGAGACGGAATCTAAAACAAAAATCCAGAAAATCATGATTTTTAAATAATTAATAATAATTAATTTGCATTTTATTGCATGACATAAGTATTTGATCACCTACCAACCAGTAAGAATTCCGGCACTCACAGACCTGTTAGTTTTTCTTTAAGAAGCCCTCCTGTTCTCCACTCATTACCTGTATTAACTGCACCTGTTTGAACTACCTGTATAAAAGACACCTGTCCACACACTCAATCAAACAGACTCCAACCTCTCCACAATGGCCAAGAGCAGAGAGCGGTGTTAGGACATCAGGGATAAAATTGTAGACCTGCACAAGGCTGGGATGGGCTACAGGACAATAGGCAAGCAGCTTGGTGAGAAAGCAACAACTGTTGGTGCAATTATTAGAAAATGGAAGAAGTTCAAGATGACGGTCAATCTCCCTCAGTCTGGGGCACCATGCAAGATCTCACCTCGTGGGGCATCAATGATCATGAGGAAGGTGAGGGATCAGCCCAGAACTACACGGCGGGACCTGGTCAATGACCTGAAGAGAGCTGGGACCACAGTCTCAAAGAAAACCATTAGTAACACACTACGCCGTCATGGATTAAAATCCTGCAGCGCACGCAAGGTCCCCCTGCTCAAGCCAGCGCATGTCCAGGCCCGTCTGAAGTTTGCCAATGACCATCTGGATGATCCAGAGGAGGAATGGGAGAAGGTCATGTGGTCTGATGAGACAAAAATAGAGCTTTTTGGTCTAAACTCCACTCGCCCGTGTTTGGAGGAAGAAGAAGGATGAGTACAACCCCAAGAACACCATCCCAACCGTGAAGCATGGAGGTGGAAACATCATTCTTTGGGGATGCTTTTCTACAAAGGGGACAGGACGACTGCACCGTATTGAGGGGAGGATGGATGGGGCCATGTATCGCGAGATCTTCCCTCAGTAAGAGCATTGAAGATGGGTCGTGGCTGGGTCTTCCAGCATGACAACGACCCGAAACACACAGCCAGGCGAACTAAGGAGTGGCTCCGTAAGAAGCATCTCAAGGTCCTGGAGTGGCCTAGCCAGTCTCCACACCTGAACCCAATAGAAAATCTTTGGAGGGAGCTGAAAGTCCGTATTACCCAACGACAGCCCCGAAACCTGAAGGATCTGGAGAAGGTCTGTATGGAGGAGTGGGCCAAAATCCCTGCTGCAGTGTGCGCAAACCTGGTCAAGAACTACAGGAAACGTATGATCTCTGTAATTGCAAACACAGGTTTCTGTACCAAATATTAAGTTCTGCTTTTCTGATGTATCAAATACTTATGTCATGCAATAAAATGCAAATTAATTACTTAATCATACAATGTGATTTTCTGGATTTTTGTTTTAGATTCCATCACTCACAGTTGAAGAGTACCTACGATAATAATTACAGACTTCTACATGCTTTGTAAGTGGGAAAACCTGCAAAATCGGCAGTGTATCAAATACTTGTTCTCCCCACTGTATGTCCTTTGCAATGTAATATGAAAGGGCTGCAGTGAGGTCTTGAGCATTTTTTGATGTGGGTGCATAAGCAGCCTGCCTTTTAAATGCTTGCTCGAGTGTCTGTGTCACAACTGTAGATGAGGAGGGACCAGTAGCATCATTGGGTTTGCCTGCTGCACCCACTCAGTAAACAAGGGAATAGCAAATGTATTATTATTACATTATAATTATTCACTCACACTCCATCTTCTGTGTTGCATTTGAGTATATGCAATGATCCCATGCACAATTTACATAATAATACACAAATGAGTCTTAAGACAGTGATAGTAATTGCAATGAGCCCAAGAATTGACATAAATACAGGAGTCTTGTACAGGAGTCTATAGTGTTTCTCCTGTTGGAACAATTTTACAACCAAGTCAACGACTGACGGATTTTAAATTAACAAAATATGTAACTCACCACCTGGATTCGGTTTTATGTAGCAAATTTATTTTTTGACCATAATCACAACTCATGATGTTACTACCCTGCAGGAATCTGCAGGTAGCTAACCAACCAGGTTCAATGGCTATAACTAGTCAAGCAAATGTGTCTGAGATACGAATAATACGATCACACACACGTACCGTTAACTAGCTTAACAGTACACTTGAAATGAAACTACTTTCTGTCCAAATTACACGTATACATCATGGTTGGACGCGTATCCTGTCTGATACCATGCATGGTTGCCCTTTAGTTTGAAGATGTAATCCAGACAGATGTTTTCTCCATCTCCTTGCCTATCATACTCTAATTGCACTGATTTCAAAACTCGGGTCCTCCAGAAAGTGGAGAGCATACACATAACATTAGCTAGCGAGCCAGCCAGCTAACGTTAGCCATTGTACACTAACTTGACATTAGGTTTATGCAGTTTTACTATGCGATACATTGGTTGGGTGACTAAAACTACATAAAGTGTTATTGTGTGCAATGGGCGAATAGAGTCTGCAGACACACGACGCATACAGCAGCAGAACAACGTGTAGTGTTTTTACAATAGTAGGTAACACTGAAAGCTTCAGTTTACATTATTGACAAGCTATTAGCGAGTTAGACAGATAAACCATGACATTTTCCCCCATTCCGAAGTCCCCACATCATGCATTGAGCAAAAAGTTAACTTACCTTGCATTCACTATAAAGTAGTGGGTGGTGGTCACGAAGATGACAAGAGATTTAAAAAGTGTTAACTCCATTTTCGCATAGCGATTTTTTTTTTGCATGTTCTGCATGCACAGAACATCTTCGATTTAAGTTTCCCTCAGCACTCTTGTAAAACCCGAAATACGACCACACTTCAGATTTGGTCCTCGTAGAAGGCTGAAAAATCTCCCGACCGCTGTCACCGCCTTCCGCCATGTTTCCACACAAAACAAAACCCACGTTGCATGCTGCGCCTGCGTCAGACTGTTGCTAACTTCGGTTGATGCTGGACAGTATTTACGGTTTTAATGATAATTACAATTTGAAACGGTAATACTAACCGTCTGAAATTTTACTGTGGTTTATCGTGAAACCGGTAACCGTTTCATCCCTAATCATCCCAAGGTCGCAGTTGGAAATGAGAACTTGTACTCAACTGGCCTATCTGGTTAAATAAAGGTGAATCATTTTTATATTTTTATAATAAGGACATTGCTATTTGTAATAAATGTATTTCCTCAACATAGGGACATCATTTGACTTGGATGTAAACTTTAAATGAGAGATTGAATGGGGAAATAAGTATTTGAACTTACCTGTCTGAACTGTCCCTCTGACACGCCATCCCTGTAAAAGATGATTCTGGTGGGTTTGTAGCGGGTGGACTTGTAGAACTGGATGAGGAGCTCCCGCACCATAGAGGCCAAGTCCTGTATCACCTCCTGTCTGGGTCTCTGGACCCTCACTGTGGCACAGTACCTGCTGGGGTGGGCGTCCATACTGCCCACCACCTGGATAGGGCCAGAGAGAGGGAGATGGTCAGAAACATGACTTCTGACACCATGTTTCAGAATGCTATTGTAGGGGTTTGGGTAACAAAACAAACTAGTACTGTAGATTACCAATGTACTAGATCCATCAGAACCCATGACAACTAGATAGACAACGCAGTGTTTTTCAAGGAAAGTGGCAATGAAGAAACTGACCGCTGCAATGGATGGCTTCTTTCCGTCTCCGGCTGGAGGATGAGTGACGTCGGCCCCAAGGAAGATAACAGGCTGCTGGAACACTGAGGGACTGGGTGGAGAGAGAGAGACAAACATAAGGCACATACTGTACACCCTACAGTCCAAATATATATATATATATGTCAAACACTACACAGGTGCTTTCCATCATAAAGTATATACACAGTGTACAAAACATTGAGGACACCTGCTCGTTCCATGATATAGACTGACCAGGAGAATTAAGGTGAACACTATGATCACTTATTGATGTCACAACATTAAATTCACTTCAAATCAATGTAGATGAAGGGGAGGAGACAGTTTAAAGAAGGATTTTTAAGCCTTGAGACAATTGGCACATGGATTGTGTGTGTGCCATTCAGAGGGAAAATATTGAAGTGCCTTTGAACGGGGTATGGCTCAACAGTTTCCCAGTTGTATCAAGAATGGTCCACCACCCAAAGGACATCCAGCCAACTTGACACAACTGTAGGAAGCATTGGAGTCAACATGGAATGCGTTTGACACCTACATTTTACCTTGTAGAGTCCATGCCCCAACAAATTGAGGCTGTTCGGAGGGCAAAAGTGGTGGGGTGAAACTCAATATTAGGAAGGTGTCCTGCTTTGTACACTCAGTGTATGTGTTTCTGCTAAATAGCACATAAGTGTTTCCTATCACCCAAATAGGGGTTCTCTGCCTGTTGCCAAACACACTCTTTCACTCTGTGCTTTACCGTTGGTGTGGCACCAGGATGTTGTTGATGCCCCCCAGTTTGACGTTGATCTTGAGGCAGAGGTTGGAGAGGGTCTGAGGGGATGTCTTCACCACGTTCTTCACCTGGACACACTGAGTGGCCATGCCCAGGAGGGTGTCTCCAACCCGTTTCACCTCAGCTGTGCGAGAGACAGAGGGAACCATTTTAAACCGGTTGCCATATTGTAGGACACAGGTAACTACGTATTTACACCCAGTGCAATATTGTAGGACACAGCAAACCATTTTACACCTGATACCATCTTGTACATGGTATATATACACACACTCAGGCTATGGAAATAACATACAAATAAATATATAAATAGTATAGTTAAATGATGAATAGTTAAAGAAAAATATATTCTTTTTTTTAATCAATCTTATGTGAAACAAAATGAATCAGTGTCTAGTCTGTGACAGTACCGTAGACGGGGGTCTTCCCAGGCAGGATAACGATGATGAGCTGCAGGCCAGCGTAGGTGTTCTTCAGGTGCCTGAACATGGGCTCCACGCTGTCCGATCCCTGAGCGTACTTACAGAAACATGGCTGGCCCTGGATGGGCATCCCAGCATCCTTAGAGATCTTACGCAGCTGGTCGGTAAAACCCCTGTAGAGACGGAGGGAAGGAGAAAGAGATGATGAGAACAAGAGAGAGAATGAGTAGACCCAAAGAGACAGAGAGACGTAAGTGTTGCAGAAACAGCACATTTGGTATAACATAATAGATATGCTAAAAATGCAATTTTTATGTTGATTATAATGTTACTGCATTGGGCTGAGTATATACACACCTGTTGAAACAGAGACCTGTGTGTGTGTTTATGTATAAGACAGACAGCACTCACTTGAGGATCTCCTCGCGACACTGCCTTTGCGTGGCGAAGCAGGCGATGGCCCACATCTTGATCTCCACCCCGGTGTGGAACTGTTTGCCCCTCATGTCCCACACGCCGTGGCTGGGCGTGGCCACCGTGCGGTTCTGCAACGACACCGCAGGGTTCATCTGCTGGGGCTGCCACACACACACACACACACACACACACAGTAAGGTGGAGAGACCAATTGGTTTGAAAAGAGGAACTTTTGTTTGTATTTTCTTCGAAATTGTAATTTAATGCATCTAAAAACATTGTCATGCCTTCGTCATAGCCTTCACACAAGCAAAGTAGTAATCATTCTTTTCAGACAGAAAAATAGAGGTGGGTGAAAGAGAGAGGGTGGTAGAGGTTGACAGTTGGCACCAGGTAGCCTAGCAGTTAAGAGCGTTGGACCAGTAACCGAAAGGTTGTGGTTTGAATCCCCGAGCTGACTAAGTACAAAAAAATAAATAAAGATCAGTCGATGTGCCCTTGAGCGTCTGCTAAATGATGTAAATGTCAAAAGTGACAAAATGATAGAGCCAGGGGCGAGAGAGAGAGAGAGAGAAATGGGGAAGCTAAATCAGAGACATGCAGATGAAGGATGATTTAAAGGGTAGGTACCATGAACTGTTCCAAGCTTGCCCTGCCGCCGTACTGCAGCCCGGGGGCCGGCAGCACACGACCCGTCACCTGAGCCATCTCGTCGCGCACGCGGAACTGAAACTCCTGGACGAACGGGTCCGCCTCATAGTTCGCACTCCGCACCTGGGCACAGAAAGGGAGTGAATGAGAGAAGAGGATAAAGGAGTAGGATGGAAGGAGGGGTAGTAGCAAAACAGGAAATCATCAGTTTGGAGGAGATGATAACTTAAGCAGGTGCATCACATTGGTGGTGGATGAGACAAGTTTCCCCCTTACTACATTATGTAAGCATTTTGAGCATCTGGAAAAGCGCTATATCAATTAATATGATTCATTATAAAAGACATGTCACACAGTAGTCGTAATACCTCCCAGTCACTGGAGGGTGCTATAGACAGTACTCACCAGCCTGCTGATCTCCTCCTGTCTGTCTGGGGCAGAGCGGGCCGTGGCTTTGATCATGGTGGATGTCTGGTTATCAGTGAGTTTTTTTATACAACGCTGGCCAGCTACAATGTTGCACACCTGCATGGAGACACACATAGGAATGTGAGTTAAAGTAATTTAATAAACAGTGGCGAGAGCAGCATTGGTCCTATCTATCTATCTATCTAAGATCACTGCTGCTGATAGCAAACTCCCATAAGCAAAGCAATAACGCACATAATCAAAAGAGAGGTTGAAAATTGGTCAAAAGTACAAAGAGTCAGTGGTACTCACCTCCAGTGGCAGGTAGGTGTGTTTCTGCTCCTGGCCCACCTGTAGGCAGGGGAGGTGGGGGTACTTCAGCTGCAGGCTGTACTTCTCTCTGAAGTACTGGGCCACTGTGCGCTCCACTGTCTGACCACTCTCCAGCTGCAGGGGGAACCTGGGGTTAGGGGAGGAGAAACATGGGCGTTAGGGTTGAGATGTTTTTGTGACTTTGTGCTCATCTAGTTTTTCAACTCTTACGGGCAGTTTCCGGGACACAGATTAAGCCTAGACTCAATCTGTATCCAGCAAGCCGCCCCTTTTTTGGTATTTTATTAAGATCCCCATTAGCTGTTGGGAAAGCAGAAGCTACTCTTCCTGGGGTCCACACAAAACATTATATAATACAGAACATTAATAGATAACAGCTCAAGGATATAACTACATCAATAAAAAACACATTTTACAAAAGGCACACATAGCCTACATATCAATACATACATACAAATTATCTAGGTCAAATTGAGGAGAGGCGTTGTGCCGTGAGGTTTGCTGTTTATTTGAGCAATAGGAGATGGAACGGAGTTTCATGCAATAATGGCTCTATATAATACTGTACACTTTCTTGAATTTGTTCTGGATTTGGGGACTGTGAAAAGACCCCTGGTGGCATGTCTGGTGGGGTAAGTGTGTGTGTCAGAGCTGTATGTAAGTTGACTATACAAACAATTTGGGATTTCCAACACATTAAATGTTTCTTATAAAAAGAAGAAGTGATGCAGTCAGTCTCTCCTCAACTCTTAGCCAACACAGACTGGCATGCATAGTATTTATAATCAGCCCTCTGATTACAATGAAGAGCAAGACGTGCCGCTCTGTTCTGGGCCAGCTGCAGCTTAACTAGGTCTTTCCTTGCAGCACTGGACCACACGACTGGACAATAATCAAGATTAGACTAAACTAGAGCCTGCAGAACTTGCTTTGTGGAGTGTGGTGTCAAAAAAGAAGAGCATCTCATTATTACGGACAGACCTCTCCCCATCTTTACAACCATTGAATCTATATGTTTTGACCAGGACAATTTACAATCTAAGGTAACGCCAAGTAATTTAGTCTCCTCAACATGTTCAACAGCCACACCATTCATTACTAGATTCAGCTGAGGTCTAGAACTTAGAGAATGATTTGTACTAAATACAATGCTCTTAGTTTTAGAGATGTTCAGGACCAGTTTATTACTGGCCACCCATTCCAAAACAGACTGCAACTCTTTGTTAAGAGTTTCATTGACTTCATTAGCTGTGGTTGATGAGTATATGGTTGAACCATCAGCATACATGGACACACATGCTTTGTTTAATGCCCGTCGCAGGTCATTGGTAAAAATAGAAAAGAGTAGAGGGCCTAGAGAGCTGCCCTGCGGTACACCACACTTTACATGTTTGACATTAGAGAAGCTTCCATCAAAGAACACCCTTTGAATTCTATTAGATAGATAGCTCTGAATCCACTATATGGCAGAGGTTGAAAAGCCATAACACATACGTTTTGTCAACAGCAGGTTATGGTCAATAATATCAACGGCTGCACTGAAATCGAACAGTACAGCTCCCACAATCTGCTTATTATCAAATGTCTTTCAACCAATCATCAGTCATTTGTGTCAGTGCAGTACATGTTGAGTGCCCTTCTCTAAAAGCATGATGAAAGTCTCTTGTTAATTTATTTACAGAGAAATAGCATTGTATTTGGTCAAACACTTTTTTCCAACAGTTTGCTATGAGCAGGCAGCAAGCTTATAGGTCTGCTGTTAGAACCAGTAAAGGCCGCTTTACCACTCTTGGGTAGCGGAATTACTTTGGCTTCCCTCCAGGCTTGAGGACAAAGACTTCCCTCTAGGCTCAGATTAAAGATATGACAGATAAGAGTTGCTATAGAGTCAGCTACTATCCTCAGTAGCTTTCCATCTAAGTTGTCAATGCCAGGAGGTTTGTCATTATTGTTCGATAACAATACTTTTTCTACCTCTCCCACACTAACTTTACAAAATTCAAACTTTCATAATTTTTTTATGCATGAATACAATGGCTCATTGTTAATTTTTGGCATTTCCTGCCTAAGTTTGCCCACTTTGCCAATGAAGTAATCATTAAAATAATTGGCAACATCAAATGGTTGTGATGAATAAGCCATCTGAGTCGATGAAAGATGGAGTTAAGTGTCTTGCTGCCCATAATTTCATTTAAAGTACTCCTAAGTTTTTTTCCCTTCGTTCTCTATATCATTGATGTTTGCTTCATAATAGTTTCTTCTTCTTTTTGTTTAGTCACATCATTTCTCAATTTGCAGTAAGTCAGCCAGCCAGTTTGTATGATCTCTTGTACATTATTTTAGGCCCAGCTATTGGAACTTCGGCTTTCCTGAATATAGCCACTATATTGTGATCACTGAAGGAACTTTTATCTTCTTCAACAAGGACTATCCTGAAGCTGTGTGCCAGAAGAGGAAAGACCTTATCCCAGCCATGAAAGCTGCCAGAGCATGTGGGGACAGTGCTGACATCCACTATGATCACGTGGATTGAGATATGTTCTGGGTAGCTTCAGAAAATAATATTGACACATACACAGATACGGTGAATGAGTTTATCAGGAAGTGTATAGGAGATGTTGTACCCACTGTAACTATTAAATCCTACCCCAACCAGAAACAGTTGATAGATGAGAGCATTCGCGTAAAATTGAAAGCGCAAACCACCGCATTTAACCTGGGCAAGAACACTTGGAATACAAACAGTGTAGTCATTCCCTCCGCAAAGCAATCAAGCAGGCTAAACGTCGGTATAGGGACAAAGTTGAGTCTCAGTTAAACGGCTCAGACACAAGACGTTTGTGGCAGGGTCTAAAGACAATCACGGATTATAAAAGGAAAACCAGATATATTGCGGACACCGACGTCTTGCTTCTGGACAGGCTGAACACCTTCGCTCGCTTTGATGATATTACAGTCCCACCGATGCAGCCCGCTACCAAGGGTTGTGGGCTCTCCTTCTCCGTGGCCGACGTGAGTAAGAACGCGTGATAACCCTCGCAAGGCTGTCGGCCCAGATGGTTTCCCTAGTCGTGTCCCCCCAGATGGTTTCCCCAGCTGGCTGGTGTGTTAACAGATATATTCAATCTCTACCTATCCCAGTCTGTTGTCCCCACATGCTTCAAGATAGCCACCATTGTCCCTGTACCCAAGAAAGCAAAAGGTAACTGAACTAAATGACTATCACCCCGTAGCACTCACCTCTATCATGAAGTGCTTTGAGAGACTAGTCAAGGATCATATTACCTCCACCTTACCACCCTAGACCCACTTAAATTTGCTTACCGCCTCAATAGATCCACAGACGATGCAATCACCACCACACTGCCCTTTCCCATCTGGACAAGAGGAATACCTATCTAAGAATGCTGTTTATTGACTATAGCTCAGCATTCAACACCATAGTACCCTCTAAGCTAATCATCAAGCTAGATGCCCTGGGTCTGAACCGCACGCTGTGCAACTGGGTCCTGGATTTCCTGATGGGTCGCCCCCAGGTTGTGAAGATAGGAAACAACACCTCTTCGCTGATCCTCAACACTGGGGCCCCACAAGGGTGCGTGCTCAGTCGCCTCCTGTACTCCCTGTTCAAGCATGACTGCGTGGCCAAGCACGCCTCCAACTCAGTCATCAAGTTTGCAGTCGACACAACAGTAGTAGGCTTGATTACCAACAACGATGAGACAGCCTACAGGGAGGAGGTGAGGGCTCTGCGAGTGTGGTGCCAGGAAAATAATCTCTCACTCAACGTCAACAAAACTAAGGAGATGATTGTGGACTTCAGGAAACAGCAGAGGGTGCACCCCCCTATCCACATTGATGGGACCGCAGTGGAGAAGGTGGAAAGCTAAAAGATCCTCAGCGTACACATCACTGAAACTATACGTTCCACCCACACAGACAGTGTGGTGAAGAAGGCGCAATAGTGCCTCTTCAACCTCATGAGGCTAAAGAAATTTGGCATAATACCTAAAATCCTCAATTGTGCATCTGTACAAGATGCACAATTAAAAGCATCCTGTCGGGCTGTATCACCGCCTGGTACGGCAACTGCACCGCCCACAACCACAAAGCTCTCCAGAGGGTGGTGCGGTCTGCCCAACGCATTACCGGGGGCAAACTTCCCACCCTCCAGGACACCTACAGCACCCAATGCCACAGGAAGGCCACCCGAGCCTCTGCCTGTTTACCCCACTATCATCCAGAAGGCAAGGTCAGTATACAGTGGGGAGAACAAGTATTTGATACACTGCCGATTTTGCAGGTTTTCCCACTTACAAAGCATGTAGAAGTCTGTAATTTTTATCATAGGTACTCAACTGTGAGTGACGGAATCTAAAACAAAAATCCAGAAAATCACATTGTATGATTTTTATGTAATTAATTTGCATTTTATTGCATGACATAAGTATTTGATACATCAGAAAAGCAGAACTTAATATTTGGTACAGAAACCTTTGTTTGCAATTACAGAGATCATATGTTTCCTGTAGTTCTTGACCAGGTTAGCACACACTGCAGCAGGGATTTTGGCCCACACCTCCATACAGACCTTCTCCATATCCTTCAGGTTTCGGGGCTGTCGCTGGGCAATACGGACTTTCAGCTCCCTCCAAAGATTTTCTATTGGGTTCAGGTCTGGAGACTGGCTAGGCCACTCCAGGACCTTGAGATGCTTCTTACGGAGCCACTCCACTCCTCCGTTGTCATGCTGGAAGACCCAGCCACGACCCATCTTCAATGCTCTTACTGAGGGAAGGAGGTTGTTGGCCAAGATCTCGCGATACATGGCCCCATCCATCCTCCCCTCAATACGGTGCAGTCGTCCTGTCCCCTTTGCAGAAAAGCATTCCCAAAGAATGATGTTTCCACCTCCATGCTTCACGGCTGGGATGGTGTTCTTGGGGTTGTACTCACCCTTCTTCTTCCTCCAAACACGGGCGAGTGGAGTTGAGACAAAAATAGAGCTTTTTGGTCTAATCAGACCACATGACCTTCTCCCATTCCTCCTCTGGATCATCCAGATGTCATTGGCAAACTTCAGACGGGCCTGGACATGCGCTGGCTTGAGCAGGGGGACCTTGCGTGCGCTGCAGGATTTTAATCCATGACGGCGTAGTGTGTTACTAATGGTTTTCTTTGAGACTGTGGTCCCAGCTCTCTTCAGGTCATTGACCAGGTCCTGCCGTGTAGTTCTGGGCTGATCCCTCACCTTCCTCATGATCATTGATGCCCCACGAGGTGAGATCTTGCATTGTGCCCAGACCGAGGGAGATTGACCGTCATCTTGAACTTCTTCCATTTTCTAATAATTGCGCCAACAGTTGTTTCCTTCTCACCAAGCTGCTTGCCTATTGTCCTGTAGCCCATCCCAGCCTTGTGCAGGTCTACAATTTTATCCCTGATGTCCTTACACAGCTCTCTGGTCTTGGCCATTGTGGAGAGGTTAGAGTCTGTTTGATTGAGTGTGTGGACAGGTGTCTTTTATACAGGTAGTTCAAACAGGTGCAGTTAATACAGGTAATGAGTGGAGAACAGGAGGGCTTCTTAAAGAAAAACTAACAGGTCTGTGAGAGCCGGAATTCTTACTGGTTGGTAGGTGATCAAATACTTATGTCATGCAATAAAATGCAAATTAATTATTTAAAAATCATACAATGTGATTTTCTGGATTTTTGTTTTAGATTCCGTCTCTCACAGTTGAAGTGTACCTATGATAAAAATTACAGACCTCTACATGCTTTGTAAGTTGGAAAACCTGCAAAATCGGAAGTGTATCAAATACTTGTTCTCCCCACTGTATATACTGTATTGTACTCTATACTACGCCACTGACTGTTAAACAGCCATCTCCAGCACATCATAGCCTGCTACCTATAGATTAGAAATCACTGGCCACTTTAAGGAAATGAAACACTAGCCACTTTAATAATGTTTCAGTATCTTGCATTACTAATCTCATATGTATATACTGTATACTATACTATGCCAATGTATCTTAGTCCAATGCTGCTCTGACATACAGTATATGTACAGTTGATGTCAGAAATTTACATACACCTTAGCCAAATACATTTAAACTCTGTTTTTCACAATTCCTGACATTTAATCCTAGTAAAAATTCAGTCTTAGGTCAGTTAGGTTCACCACTTTATTTTAAGAATGTGAAATGTCAGAATAATAGTAGAGAGAATGATTTATTTCAGCTTTTATTTCTTTCATCACATTTCCAGTGGGTCAGAAGTTTACATACACTCAATTAGTATTTGGTAGCGTTGCCTTTAAAATGTTTAACTTGGGTTAAACATTTTGGGTAGCCTTCCACAAGCCACACGACCAGAGGATATTTCTCCAAAAAGTACGATCTTTGTCCCCATGTGCATTTGCAAACCGTAGTCTGGCTTTTTTATGGTGGTTTTGGAGCAGTGGCTTCATCCTTGCTGAGTGGCCTTTCAGGTTATAGGACTCGTTTTACTGTGGGTATAGATACTTTTGTACCCGTTTCATCCAGCGTCTTCACAAGGTCCTTTGCTGTTGTTTTGGGATTGATTTGCACTTTTCGCACCAAAGTACGTTCATCTCTAGGAGACAGAACCCGTCTCCTTCCTGAGCGGTATGGCAGCTGCGTGGTCCCATGGTGTTTATACTTGCGTACTATTGTTTGTACAGATGAACGTGGTACCTTCAGGCATTTTGAAATTGCTCCCAAGGATGAACCAGACTTGTGGAGGTCTACAACTTTTTTCCTGAGGTCTTGGCTGATTTCTTTAGATTTTCCAATGATGTCGAGAAAAGAGGCACTGAGTTTGAAGGTAGGCCTTGAAATTCATCCACAGGTACACTTCCAATTGACTCAAATTATGTCAATTAGCCTATCAGAAGCTTCTAAAGCCATGACATCATTTTCTGGAATTTTCCAAGCTGTTTAAAGGCACAGTCAACTTAGTGTATGTAAACTTCTGACCCACTGGAATTGTGATATAGTGAATTATAAGTGAAATAATCTGTCTGTAAACAATTGTTGGAAGAATTACTTGTGTCATGCACAAAGTAGAAACTATAGTTTGTTAACATGAAATCTGTGGAGTGGTTGAAAAATTAGTTTTAATGACTTCTGACTTCAACTGTATGTGTATTTGGGTATATGTTGTGTAACTGTTAGATATTACTGCACTGTCAGAGCTAGAAGCACAAGCATTACGCTACACCCAAAATAACATCTGCTGACCATGTGACCAATAACATTTGATTTGATTTGAGACTCCATCCAGGTCTCATAAGGAGATTCTGCAATTCCACCCACAACCAGGTTGTTCCGCCTTGATTGTCCGTCATTGTGATAATGGATTCACACACAGAACTGATGTCCTCTCTCAATGACTTATAGATTGCTGTCATCTTTCCGCTCTCCTGTTTCAACTCATCGAGTTCTGGACCTCTGGTCAGGTCGTCCACTCTTTTATTAGTTTAATCCACCTGTATTTGGACAAAACACTTGAGCCTATTTTCTGATTGTTGTAACAACTGCTTGTCGAACAACTTTTGTTTGTTTAAAAGATCCTTCAAGTGTGATAGAGATACCACTGTCCTCAACGGTATTCCTGCCGACTTTGTCTTTGTAGCTAGCAGCGTAGGTTACGCTGATACTCCTTTCAGTTCCAGACAGGGCAGGTCACAGGGAAGATTGAAAACAACAAATAGTAGGGATCTAGACAGCCACAAACCCGGGACAATCCGCGATCCCAGCCACAATGGCTAACCGCGTTGCGGGCTGCTTTCAAGCCCTCAAGAAAACCCTGCAAGCTTGATATTCAACTAGTTAGCAGCTAGGCTAGCTGAAACGCCAAATAGCTCCTCAGACCAGTCTTTGGTCGGCAGGATCACTGGACAGAGACTAGCAGTCCAATACACTTTCAAAACAACAAAACAGAGCTCTTCCTCATTCCGTGTACCCCAATATAGAGCCAATTCAAGACTTTGGTCCAGGCTGTGTCAGAGTTAAACTATACATATCCCTTTCTCTCTGTGTAGGTACTCACGTCTGGTGGCTGGCAGGGCGGCGGGTGACATTACACACTCTGTACTTCCTCCGCATTGTCCCACAGTGAGTCACTTCCACTTTCAGACCTGGACACAGCAAAGGAAGGATGGGAATATGTGTGAGAATGACTATCCAACAATTTAATTACATAGTTTTAAAGGGTTTCTAATGCCCAATGCAAACACATTTTTATGTGGTATGTTCAATTGAAAGTCAACATGGATTACAGAAATCATGGATTACAGAAATCATGGATTACAGACAACTGTATAGCTTGGCAGGTAGTAAAATAAATCAGCAATACAGAAATAGCAGTCACAATACCAATACCCTACAACCAATACAAAGTTAGAATGACAAAAACATTATCCCTGGAGTTCAACAGTGATGCAAGGAGTCTAGCAGCGTGTTCCACTGCAGTGTTAGCATTCCTGTGCCTGGGGTGGTGGTGACATCACTCTGCATACCTTTGATCTCTTTGGTGAACTTGACCCTGTGGGAGTCAGTGAGGGGTCGGGGCTGCTCGTCTATGTTGTGGATGTCCAGGACCTCACACATGAATTGGATCACCGGCTGGGCCTTGTAGAACGCCGTGGCCGATACTATAGATGACAAGTGGTCAAATTAAAATTAGTTACTTTAATGTGGAAGGATACAAGAAATGATAGTCTACAACCAAATTCAGAGTAAAAATTTGAAGGAATTCTATACCATTTGGACCAATCAAATACATGACTGACTAAACACGATGCAACTAAACACAGACATTTCCACGTTATCTCCGTGCTGCAGTGCTGATTGTTGCTACATGGCAGGTGCCAAAACTTTTACTTTTTAATAACTATTAAATCAAACTCTTTATTTAACAAATTGATAAAACGTCTTAGGTTCTCCTCACTCAACTTTTTTCATACAACTTTTCCACACCAGACACTTTCTTGACATGGATCTGCAGGACCTCCACCAGCCGAAAAAGCTAAGTAAAATGATGCCTTCTAAATCGCACTCGCTGTAGGCCTACTCATAATATGCAGGAGAACTAATCACCTTATGGTGAGGATTGCAGAGTTGCTAGCCCAGCTTCAGATGCAATCGTTAGGCAAGGGCAATTCTGTGCCAACAGTAAGTACAGGTAGTAGTGTTAAATCTACCCACACAGTTCCCGCAGCTGGACAATTTTATCACGGCTTCAGGAAAGAAACGCTGTCGCCATGCTTAACCGGTTTCACTCATTCAGCCGCCAGAAACTTTGTGTCTTTCTTAGGTCTGTCCTCCACCCATTACGGGGTCTGAACCGCCAAAGCCTCCCACCATTAGATGACAAATTTAAAACCCTAGTCATTGGAGACTCCATTGCCTACAATATTAAGACTGATCCAGAGATCATACATAGTTTACCAGGGCGCAGGGCTACCGACGTAAATACTAATCTGGAGATGGTGCTGGCTGAGGCTAAAACTGGCGAGTGTAGAAGGTATAGGGATATTGTTATCCAACGATGTTAGAATGAAACAGTCAGAGGTCACCTAGTGCAACATAGCTTCAGCATGTAACTTAGCCAGAAAGATGTGTTGGCATTGAGTATTTGTCTCTGGCCCCTCCCAGTTACGGTGAGTGATGAGCTTTACAGCAGACTCGCACAACTCCAAATCGCTGGAAGGACCAAGCCTGGCCTGCTGAAGAGTGACAGACTCCATCCTAGCTGGAGGGATGCTCTCATCTTATCTATCAACATAGACAGGGCTCTACCTCCACAATGAGATGGGGTGCAGGCTAGGCAGCAGGCTGTTAGCCAGTCTGCCAGCTTAGTAGAGTCTTCCCCTAGCACAGTCAGTGTAGTCAGCTCAGTTTTCCCCATCAAGACTATGTCCGTGTCTCTCCCCTCCCAAAGGACCTGAGCCCTAGGACCATGCCTCAGGACTACCTGGTCTGAGGACTCCTGGCTGGTCCCGTAACCAGTCCACTTGGTCCACTTGGTTGTGCTGCTGATAGTTTCTGCTGTTCGGCTAATGAACCCTGACCTGTTGTCCTGCTGTCTCAACCTCTGAATGCTCAGCTATGAAAAGCAAACTGACATTTACTCTGGAGGTGTTGACCTGTTGCACCCTCTATAACCACTGTGATTATAATTTGACCCTGCTGGTCATCTATTAACGTTTGAAAATCTTGAAGAACAATCTGGCCTTAATGGCCATGTACCCCTCACAGCCTGGTTCCTCTCTAGGTTTCTTCCTAGGTTCCAGCCTTTCTAGGGAGTATTTCCTAGCCACCGTGCTTCTACATCTGAATTTCTTGCTCTCTGGGGTTTTAGGCTCGGTTTCTGTATAAGCACTGTGACAACTGGTGATGTAAAAAGGACTTTATAAATACATTTGATTGACAGACGCTACACAGCTGCTACATCATCATCATCTAGACAACATGGAAGGAAACAAGTCCCCTGCCACCAGTGAATAAAATATTTTTTTTATCAATCATTGTCCATGTTGCTTACAGTAAAGGGAAAAGGCCCTTACCATCAATGTTGAGCATCATCTTCCACATGGCGGGCCGCACCGACTGGTGGAAGCCAAACCACACCTCCCTGCCCCCGCCCAGGGGGTGGTCGTAACCCTCTGGGGAGGAGAAAAAGGAGCGCCCCACTGGGGTGTATCTGGGGAGAAGAAAGAGAGGGTCACCCCTCTTTGAATTACTCTACTCGTGTTTTATTGAAGACATACAGTACCAGTAAAAGGTTTGGACACACCTACTCATTCAAGTGTTTCTTTATTTGTACTATTTTCTACATTGTAGAATAATAGTGAAGACATCAAAACTATGAAATAACACATATGGAATCATGTAGTAACAAAAAAAAGTATTAAAGTAGCCACCCTTTGCCTTGATAACACCTTTGCACACTCTTAGCATTCTCTCAACCAGCTTCATGAGGTAGTCACCTGGAATGCTTTTCCAACAGTCTTGGAGTTCCCACATATGCTAAGCACTTGTTGGTTGCTTTTCCTTCACTGTAAGGTCTGACTCATCCCAAACCATCTCAATTGGGTTGAGGTGTGTTGGGTCATTGTCCTGTTGAAAAACAAATGATAGTCCCACTAAGCGCAAACCAGATGGGATGGCGTATCACTGGAGAATGCTGCGGTAGCCATTCTGGTTTAGTGTGCCTTGAATTCTAAATAAATCACCACCAAAGCGCCATCACACCACCACCTCCATGCTTCACGGTGGGAACCACACATGCAGAGATAATCCGTTCACCTACTCTGCGTCTCAAAGACACAGAGTTTGGAACCAAAAATCAAGAATTTGGACTCCAGACCAAAAGGACAGATTTCCACAGGTCTTTCCATTGCTCGTGTTTCTTGGCCCAAGCAAGTCTCTTCTTCTTATTGGTGTCCTTTAGTGGTGGTTTCTTTGCAGCAATTCGACCATGAAAGCCTGATTCACACAGTCTCCTCTAAACAGTTGATGTTGAGATGTGCCAGTCACTTGAACTCTATGAAGCATTTATTTGGGCTTCAATTTGAGGTGAAGTTAATTGCGATTCTTGAGACTGGTAAAATGTATGAACTTATCCTCTAGAGCAAAGGCAACTGAGTCTTCCGTTCCTGTGGCGGTGCTCATGAGATCCAGTTTCATCAAAGCGCTTGATGGTTTTTGCGACTGCAATTGAAGAAACTTTCAAAGTTCTTGAAATGTTCCTGATTGACTGACCTTAATGTCTTAAAGTAATGATGGACTGCCGTTACTCTTTGCTTATTTGAGCTGTTCTTGCCATAATATGGACTTGGTCTTTTACCAAGTAAGGCCATCTTCTGTATACCAAACCTAACTTGTCACAACACAACTGATCCACAAATGAACTTTTAACAAGGCAACCTGTTAACTGAAATGCATTCCAGGTGACTACCTCATGAAGCTGGTTGAGAGAATGCCAAGAGTGTGAAAAGCTGTCATCAAGGCAAAGGGTGGCTACTTTGAAGACTCTCAAATAAAACATATATACAGTGCAAACTGTCTCTAACCAGAATAGAAAGAGGAGTGGGAGGAGACTCCGGAATGCTGGCCTTCTAGGCAGAGTTGCAAAGAAAAAGCCATATCATCCTCTGTCCAGTGTCTGTGTTCTTTTTCCCTTAATCTTTTCTTTTTATGGGCCAGTCTGAGATATGGCTTTTTCTTTGCAACTCTGCCTAGAAGGCCAGCATCCCGGAATCACCTCTTCACTGTTGAAGTTGAGACAGGTCTATTGCGGGTACTATTTAATGAAGCTGCCAGTTGAGGACTTGTGAGGCGTCTGTTTCTCAAACTAGACACTAATGTCCTTGTCCTCTTGCTCAGTTGTGCACCGGGGCCTCCCTCTTTCTATTCTGGTTAGAGACAGTTTGCACTGTTCTGTGAAGGGAGTAGTACACAGCGTGGTATAAGATCTTCAATTTCTTGGCAATTTCTCGTATGGAATAGCCTTCATTTCTCAGGACAAGAATAGACTGACGAGTTTCAGAAGAAAGTTCTTTGTTTCTGGTCATTTTGAGCCTGTAATCGAACCCACAAATGCTGATGCTACAGATACTCAACTAGCCTAAAGAAGGCCTGTTTTATTGCTTCTTTAAAATCAGCACAACAGTTTTCAGCTGTGCTAACAAAACTGCTAAATGGTTTTCTAATGATCAATTAGCCTTTTAAAATGATACAATTGGATTAGCTAACACAATGTGCCATTGGAACAGGCGTGATGGTTGCTGATAATGGGCCTCTGTATGCCTATGTAGATATTCCATAAAAAATCTGCAGATTCCAGCTACAATAGTCATTTATGACATTAACAATGTCTACAATGTATTTCTGATCAATTTGATGTTATTTTAATGGACAAAAAAAAAGCTTTTCTTCCAAAAACAAGGACATTTCTATGTGACTTCTTCGAAATAATCTATACTATCAATCAAATAAAATGTTATTGGTCACAAACACATGTTTATCAGATGTTATTACAGGGTGTAATGAAATGCTTGTGCGTCTAGCTCCGACAGTGCAGTAATATCTAACAATTACACAACATATACCCAATACACACAAATCTAGGAATGAATTATGACATATACAGTGGGGAGAACAAGTATTTGATACACTGCCGATTTTGCAGGTTTTCCCACTTACAAAGCATGTAGAAGTCTGTAATTTTTATCATAGGTACTCTTTAACTGTGAGTGACAGAATCTAAAACAAAAATCCAGAAAATCACATTGTATGATTTTTAAGTAATTAATTTGCATTTTATTGCATGACATAAGTATTTGATACATCAGAAAAGCAGAACTTAATATTTGGTACAGAAACCTTTGTTTGCAATTACAGAGATCATACGTTTCCTGTAGTTCTTGACCAGGTTTGCACACACTGCAGCAGGGATTTTGGCCCACTCCTCCATACAGATCATTCAGGTTTCGGGGCTGTCGCTGGGCAATACGGACTTTCAGCTCCCTCCAAAGATTTTCTATTGGGTTCAGGTCTGGAGACTGGCTAGGCCACTCCAGGACCTTGAGATGCTTCTTACGGAGCCACTCCTTAGTTGCCCTGTCTGTGTGTTTCGGTCGTTGTCATGCTGGAAGACCCAGCCACGACCCATCTTCAATGCTCTTACTGAGGGAAGGAGGTTGTTGGCCAAGATCTCGCGATACATGGCCCCATCCATCCTCCCCTCAATACGGTGCAGTCGTCCTGTCCCCTATGCAGAAAAGCATTCCCAAAAGAATGATGTTTCCACCTCCATGCTTCACGGTTGGGATGGTGTTCTTGGGGTTGTACTCATCCTTCTTCTTCCTCCAAACACGGCGAGTGGAGTTTAGACCAAAAAGCTCTATTTTTGTCTCATCAGACCACATGACCTTCTCCCATTCCTCCTCTGGATCATCCAGATGGTCATTGGCAAACTTCAGACGGGCCTGGACATGCGCTGGCTTGAGCAGGGGGACCTTGCGTGTGCTGCAGGATTTTAATCCACGACGGCGTAGTGTGTTACTAATGGTTTTCTTTGAGACTGTGGTCCCAGCTCTCTTCAGGTCATTGACCAGGTCCTGCCGTGTAGTTCTGGGCTGATCCCTCACCTTCCTCATGATCATTGATGCCCCACGAGGTGAGATCTTGCATGGTGCCCCAGACCGAGGGAGATTGACCGTCATCTTGAACTTCTTCCATTTTCTAATAATTGCGCCAACAGTTGTTGCCTTCTCACCAAGCTGCTTGCCTATTGTCCTGTAGCCCATCCCAGCCTTGTGCAGGTCTACAATTTTATCCCTGATGTCCTTACACAGCTGTTTGATTGAGTGTGTGGAGTCTGTTTGATTGAGTGTGTGGACAGGTGTCTTTTATACAGGTAACGAGTTCAAACAGGTGCAGTTAATACAGGTAATGAGTGGAGAACAGGAGGGCTTCTTAAAGAAAAACTAACAGGTCTGTGAGAGCCGGAAATCTTACTGGTTGGTAGGTGATCAAATACTTATGTCATTACAGACCTCTACATGCTTTGTAAGTAGGAAAACCTGCAAAATCGGCAGTGTATCAAATACTTGTTCTCCCCACTGTACATATATGGACGAGCGGCATGGACTAAGATACAGTAGAATAGTATTGAAAACTGTATATACAGTTGAAGTCGGAAGATTAAATACACTTAGGTTGAAGTCATAAAAAATGATTTTTCAACCACTCCACAGATTTCATGTTAAACTATAGGTTGCACCTTCTTCACCACACTGTCTGGGTGGGTGGTCCATTTCTGTTTATCAGTGATGTGTACGCCAAGGAACTTGAAGCTTTACACCTTCTCCACTGCGGTCCTTTGCTGTTTCCTGAAGTCCACAATCATCTCCTTTGTTTTGTTGACGTTGAGTGAGAGGGAGTACAGGAGGGGGCTGACGGCATCAGCCCAAGGAAGCTTAGGGTATGTGCTGACCAACTGTATGGAATACTCCAGCGACACTTCAACCTTAGCCTGAGCCTGGAAAGGGTCCCTGTGCTGTGGAAAACATCCTGCCTGGTCCCAGTGCCCAAGAAGGCGCACCCCACTGCCCTGAATGACTTCAGACCTGTAGCGCTAACATCCCACATCATGAAGACCCTGGAAAGGTTAGTCCTCACTCACCTGGTGCCTTCAACACCATTCAGCCCTTACTACTGGGTGAGAAGATGAAGAGGATGAAAGTGGAAGCACCCTTAGTCTCCTGGGTCACGGACTACCTGACCGGTAGGCCATAATTTGTGCGACTACAGAGCTGTGTGTCAGGGAACACAGGGGCCCCCCAGGGAACGGTCCTGTCCCACTTCCTGTTCACCCTCTACACCTTGGACTTCAGATTTAACTCTGAAACATGCCACCTACAGAAGTTCTCGGATGACTCTGCAATTGTAGGGTGCATCAGGGGTGGGCAGGAGGCGGAGTACAGGAGCACAATCAATTACTTTGTGTTGTGGTGTGAGCAGAACTACCTTCAGCTCAACATCAGCAAAACAAAGGAGATGGTGGTGGACTTCAGGAGAACCAAGGCCCAACTGACTGCGGTCCCTATGCAGGGGATGGATGTGGAAATGGTTGGGTCATACAAGTTCCTGGGAGTCCATTTGGACAACAGGCTGCAATGGGCTGGTAACACCGGGGCTCTGTACAAAAAGGGCTAGCCCGGTTCTGGGGATTAGCTGGCCATCATGGACAACGTCACCCACCCTCTGCATGCCATGGTTATGACGCAGAGGAGCACCTTCAGTCACAGACTGATTCCACCACGGTGTGCCAGAGAGCGCTACAGGAGATCCTTCCTGCCGGCGGCTATTAGACTATTTAATGCCTCACCAGGGTGCAAGTGCCATCGGCAACATAGATCTGGAACTGTTAGGACCTAGTTAAACAATTTTGAATCCATCCGTGAGTAACTCTGGTCTGTAATCACTCATGACTTATTTCTTCATTCAGGTCTGTGTATACATATTTATGTACAGTTGTTATATCATATCACGTGCAATATTGTAAGTAATTCTTGGACTGAACTTACGTAGTCATTCAGTTGTATCTTTTTTCATTGCTTTTAGTATATTGAATGTGCAATACGTGGACCTATCTGTAACTAAACCCTGCACTAAGGAATGTATTTTAAGGGAATTACTACTATTACCCTAAATTATATCATACACACATTTAGCTATTGAAGTATCTCTTCCTGTCATTTACCTGTAGTTAATGTAACCATGCATATATTCACTTACCTGTACAGTTAATTTAACCATGCAAAATATTCACTTACCTGTTCATTTAACCAGACTGTATGTTAAGTAAACTATTATTACCCTCACTTATCATTCGCACTTTTAGCTATTTAAGTATTTTTCTGCCATCGACCTGTATAGTATAGTTAACCATGCAAATACTCCTTATTTAACTACATCAACTTGCAATATTTGTATCTTTCTTTTCTCCCACCCAACACTCTGTAACAATGTATAGTGTACATATTCAGCCATCCACCCATACTATGCAATGTCTTTTTATAGCTTTTTTGCACTCCAGACTTCTTGTATTTTTATACTTTTTCATACTGCCGCTCTATGTATCATGTATCGGTCTTTTGTGTATTTTCGTTCTGGCATTTTGCACCTGCCCTTGTGTTCTTTCGTAGCTGCTTGACGAAGAAATGTCTACTCAGGGATCAATAAAGTACCTATCTATCCATCTATCCATCTAATATGCTCGGAAGCGGTGGGTGGTGTGCGCGCCTCCTAAGTCGACCAGCAGGCCGCCTCGAGTGCCTCTCCTCTACCGGCAATGTTTTGGTTCGGCCTCTGGAATAAGTTAAATTGCTCTGGGGAGAGCGAACAAAGGATCTGCTCAAGGGAAGTAGTATTCCTGGTCGTAATGCTGGTAGTTCTGGTGAGTTACCGCCGCTCTAATATCCAATAGTTCTTCCCGGTTGTATATAACGACAAAACATTTCCTGAGCTAATAATGTAAAAAAAAAAAAAAAAAAAACTGTACATAAAAAAAAAAAAAATACTGCATAGTGTAGTCGCGATGCTGTAATCTCGGTCGGCACCATCTTCCATATAGACTACTGTATACTACTAGTATATTATAAAGACATATATACTCTTAAACTGTGCACTGAACAGAATAGCTTGTTCCACATCTAAAAAAACACAGCATAGAGGTTTATATAGCAGTTCTACAGTACATGGACACTCCTAAGCCCTCAGACCATAGATACATCTGTAATGCCAGTGCTGTCCACTAGGGCGGCAGCAGTGACTCACTTCATTGAAGGCAGGTGCCGCAGCACCACATCCACAGCGTGTACAGGGTTGGTGCTGATGGGCTTGTCCAGCTCCAAGGGCTCAGGCATGGTGCGCCCCATCAGGACCTCATGCAGCATGTGCCAGCTGACTAGCGACACAAACTTGATGGACACTTTGAAGGGGCGATCCTTACCCCCCTCCCCTGGCAGGGTGACGTCCAGATCCACCTGAGGAGAATATAGATGGGAGCTCAAGCTACCGCAACTCAATGTATCACCAGCACACCCATCTGACATTCAACATTTTAAATTACACTAGAAATGTTATCATGTGTATCTTTTGTGTGTGTGCGCGCAACTCACCCCCGCTGTGGCGACTGGTAGGGGTTTGGCAGTGTAAAGGCTCCTCTTCCCATCGTAGACTGGCCTTCGGTCCCCAAAGATGGTCACCTTGAAGTGCTTCACCATGGAGTCCACCACCTCCCTATAGGAGCACCAGAGAGACAAATATGTCAACACTGCTCCGTAACCCTGGTCTTTTAAGTGGGTAAAGTGATGCCGAGTACAGTTCATGTGATCAAATGAAAGATCTGCAGCCAATTTGTGTTGGTTTGAGAATGTTGATGCTGACACGATAGGTTTGTGGGTTTGATCCAGCGCGTCGGGCAGCTGTATACCTATTGACGCGACGCGGGCACTTCTCTGGCTTGATGTCTACCTCATAGAGGTAGACGTCCATCTTGGGGATATCCACCTGGAAGCAGTTGGCCAGTAGCTTGATAGGCTTCCCCATGGTGCCAAAGCCAGGCCGCCGCGGCACTGAGAACAGGGCCTGGGCCCCAACATCTCCTAGAGGGAAAGAGAAAGGGCGTCAGTACTCAATATAAAACACTTCTGAAATAGAGGTTGTGGGGGAGGAGAGGGAAATAAAAGGGATCGAGAGAGTGAGTGTGAGAGAGAGACAGGGGAATGAGAGGAAGAGCAACATGTAGATAGGAAGTAGTAGATATTGTGGTGGAATGCAGGGGTTCAAGAGGGATATAAAAAGGCTGTGAGGGTATTGTCCCACATAAGGAGGTGATCAAATAGAAGTCATGAGTGGCCTAGTTTTTTTTTCCTCCCCAGAGCTATTCACACTAAAGTCTACAGCGTTTTGTGGTGGCATTTACCATGATAAGGCATTGAATTCTTCTAACTGACAAACACAAGCTTTGGATGAGAGTAGAGTAAGGGTGTGCCAGCCACACTACGCCAAAACTCTACCAAAGCTCTTTCATGACAGCCTCGTCGGAACACACACACACACACACTAACCACACTTGACTCAGATGAGCTGTAAAACTACCTATTCTGACACCCACACAAAAGACATGGCATGAGTCATCTCTCAAAAAACTTAAAACCAAAATCACGTGTAAAGAATATAAGAACACTGTATTACAGGCCTGTGTGTGCTTCACATATTGTAGACCTCAAACATAGAATTACATTTAGAGGATCTTTATGACCTCAAATAGGAAAAAAGATGACTAGGTCTAATGGAGAAGCTGAAGGTGAGATTGTCCTGGTTTATAGCACTGTGTCAGGGAATGACCATGCAGTCAAGTGCTCCAGGATAAAGCTTCCCCTAGGTACAGATCTAGGATCAGCTTTCCTTCCCCCAATTCTAAGCTTAATCATTAGGCCTTGTCAGGGATATGACCAGAGATCAGCATTTAGGGGCAACTTCATCCTACTCCAAGAAACGTGGTGTAGTAGAGTGAGATCGCCCCCCCCCCCCCCCCCCCAGTGTCTATCACTCACTCCCATATGTGCCGTTACCATGCCAACATCACCCATGTTGTTGCCACTTCTCCAAGGTAACGCAGACAGCGCTGACAAGAGGAAAAACAGACAGCTTGATTTCAAAACAGATTTAATATATATCCCCCCCCCTCACCCATCTACACACAATACCCCATAATGACAAGTGAACACATGTTTTTAGAAATGTGTTCAAATTTATTTATTTATTTACATAAAGTTATTATTTACAAAGTATTCACACCTCTTAGTCAATACATGTTAGAATCAAGTGTACAGCTGTGAGTCTTTCTGGCTAAGTCTAAGATATGCACATAGTTGGTCTGTCAAGTTGGTTGTTGATCATTGCTAGACAGCCATTTTTAAGAATTGTCATAGATTCTCCATAAACTCTCCATAACAAAAAGGGGTTGAATATTTATTGACTCAAGACATTTTAGCTTTTCATGTTTTATTAATTTGTAAAAATGTCTACAAACATAATTCCACTTTGACATTATGGGGTATTGTTGTGTAGGCTAGTGACACAAAATCTTAATTGAATCCATTTTAAATTCAGGCTGTAACAACAAAATGTGGGGAAAAAATTAAGAGGTGTGAACACGTTGGAACACAAGCTCTGGCAGCCAAAACCGCCAAATACTCCTTCTAAATGTGAATCGATTCTCAATTGCAATACGGTTCTAGAAACATCAAGTCCTTTACTTTTACAAATGCAAAATATGAACTTACTGTACACTGTTTTCACCAGCTTTATCACAGTTTACCAACAGTATTTTTTCCCCTTTCCGTTACACACAGGTGTTTGGATCATGCTAGATACAGTTGAAGTCGGAAGTTTACATACACTTAAGTTGAAGTCATTAAAACTAATTTTTCACCCACTCCACAGATTTCATGTTAACAAACTATAGTTTCGGGAAGTCGGTTAGGACATCTACTTTGTGCATGACAAGTACTTTGGTGCGAAAAGTGCAAATCAATCCCAGAACAACAGCAAAGGGCCTTGTGAAGATGCTGGAGGAAACAGGTACAAAAGTATCTATATCCACAGTAAAACAAGTCCTATATCGACAGAACCTGAAAGGCCGCTCAGCAAGGAAGAAGCCACAGCTCCAAAACCGCCATAAAAAGCCAGACTACGGTTTGCAACTGCACATGGGGACAAAGATTGTACTTTTTGGAGAAATGTCCTCTAGTCTGATGAAACAAAAATAGAACAGTTTATCCATAATGACCATCGTTATGTTTGGAGGGAAAAAGGGGAGGCTTGCAAGCCAAAGAACACCATCCCAACCGTGAAGCACGGGGGTGGCAGCATCATGTTGTGGGGGTGCTTTGCTGCAGTAGGGACTGGTGCACTTCAAAATAGATGGCATCATGAGGAAGGAAAATTATGTGGATATATTGAAGCAACATCTCAAGACATCAGTCAGGAAGTTTGGTCACAAATGGGTCTTCCAAATGGACAATGACCCCAAGCATACTTCCAAAGTTGTGGCAAAATTGCTTAAGGACAACAAAGTCAAGGTATTGGATTGGCCATCACAAAGCCCTGACCTCAATCCTATAGAAGATTTGTTGGCAGAACTGAAAATGTGTGCGCGAGCAAGGAGGCCTACAAACCTGACTCAGTTCTATCAGGAGGAATGGGGCAAAATTCACCCAACTTATTGTAGGAAGGTTGTGAAGGCTACCCGAAACGTTTGACCCAAGTTAAACAAGTTAAAGGCAATGCTACCAAATACTAATTGAGTGTATGTAAACTTCTGACCCACTGGGAATGTGATGAATGAAGTAAAAGCTGAAATAAATCATTCTCTCTACTATTATTCTGACATTTTAACTGACCTAAGACAGGGAATTTTTACTAGGATTAAATCCAGGAATTGTGAAAAACTGGAGTTTAAATGTATTTGGCTAAGGTGTATGTAAACTTCCAACTTCAACTGTAGCTAGTTTTGTATTGTAACATGGGGATGGATGGATAGATAGATACTTTATTGATCCCAGAGGGGGACACTAACCCTATAAAAAGGTGTGTATCAAGTTAACCTTATGTTATTTTATTCTTGCTGATATAAAAAGATATAGGGTCATCCAAAACCATACATCAGGGCTCGTCCAATGGCTCTTATGTGTAAAGTAATGGAACTGACAGTCATAATCAAGGTCTATCGGCAGCTGTATCCTAAGCCACATTAACACACATGGGTCTTTCGATGTTTGCAAAATGTATATATATATTTCCATAAAATAGAGTTGTCTTTTGGAGGAAGTAGGCAACTTTATTTATATATTCATCATTTATCTACCAGGCCTCATTTAAGACACCAAATACAGATTAAAGCTGAAGCTATGCAGAAATTGCTCCGCCATTTCCTGGTTGCTAAAATTCTAATAGTTCACCTAATTTAATTTTATGTGACAAGACAAGCAATTATAGTGTAGAGAAATATTACAGTACTACAAGTCAAAAGTTTGGACACCTACTCATTCAAGGGTTTTTCTACATTGTAGAATAATAGTGAATATATCATTCTTCAAAATAGCCACCCTTTGCCTTGATTACAGCTTTGCACACTCTTGGCATTAAAAGACCAAGTCCATATTATGGCAAGAACAGCTCAAATAAGCAAAGATAAATGACAGTCCATCATTACTTAATGACATGAAAATGTCAAGATCTTTAAATGTTTCATGTGCAAAAACCAACCTGATGAAACTGGCTCTCAGGAGGACTGCCACACGAAAGGAAGACCCAGAGTTACCTCTGCTGCAGAGGATAAGTTCATTAGAGTTCCCAGCATCAGAAATTGCAGCCCAACAGTCACATCTCAACATCAACTGTTCAGATGAGACTGTGTGAATCAGGCCTTGATGGTCGAATTGCTGCAAAGAAACTACTACTAAAGGACACCAATAAGAAGAAGAGACTGTCATGGGCCAAGAAACACGAGCAATGGACATTAGACCGATTTTTGGATCCAACCGCAGTCTTTGTGAGACGCAGAGTAGGTGAACGGATGATCTCCGAATGCGTGGTTCCAATTGTGAAGCATGGAGGAGGTGTGATGGTGTTTTACTGGTGACACTGTCAGTGATTTATTTAGAATTCAAGGCACACTTAACCAGCATGGCTACCACAGCATTCTGCAGCGATACGCCATCCCATCTGGTTTACGCTTAGCGGGACTATCATTTATTTTTCTTTCAGGACAATGACCCAACACACCTCCAGGCTTTGTAAAGGCTATTTGACCAAGAAGGAGAGTGATGGAGTGCTGCATCAGATGACCTGGCCTCCACAATCACCTGCCCTCAAGGTTTGGGATGAGTTGGACCGCAGAGTGAAGGAAAAGCAGCCAACATGTGCTCAGCATATGTGGGAACTCCTTTAAGACTGTTGGAAAAGCATTCCAGGTGAAGCTGGTTGAGAGAATGCCAAGTGTCCAAAGCTGTCATCAAGGCAAAGCTACTTTGAAGAATCTAAAATATATTTTGATTTGTTTAACACTTTTTTTGTTACTACATGATTCCATGAATGTTATTTCATAGTTGATGTCTTCACTATTATTCTACAAATGTAGAAAATAGTAAAAATAAAGAAAAACCCTTGAATGAGTAGGTGCCCAAACTTTTGACTGGTACTGTATCTGTGAAATATATTTTCTATAAACAAAATATTGTATTTTCAGCTGTTTGAAGCTGTAAGTAAAAAAACGCCGATCCACCAGACTGTGTCGAATGAGTGCTAAGAAAGCAGACAGCACAAATCATATCCAACTCCAATCATGGTTGGTTTCAATGTTGACACCTCAAAAGTATGCCAACCATTCCTCGCAAAGCAGCTGCAGGTGATAGTTAACTGACTTTGTGGCTGAACTGATTGTTAATTAACTGAGGCTACAGTGAGCACCATTCAATAACTTCTGACACCAGATGGTGTGGAAGGCAGGCAGGCAACCTCCAAACAGCCAACCACACACACACAGCCAGCAAGTCTCTCACAGGCTCCAGATGAGGCACAACTGACAGACTTTCCACCTGCCTATGACAGCTGTCTGCAAAACGAGTGAGACTGGTTTGCACATGGTGTTTACCAACCAGCTAACCTAACATAGCAGCGTAAAAGAAACGCCTGAAACTATACTTAAAAATATAAAACGCAACAATTTCAAACAATTTACTGAGTTACAGCCATATAAGGAAATCAGTCAATTAAAATAAATTCATTAGGCCCTAAGGCAGACATTTATTCACTGTTTAACGGATTGTGGAAAAGTGAGGCGAGCATGCGAAAAAAACTAACATTAAGTGGATAAGGAACAGTACTTTACCACATTGTCCTAGGCTATATGGACATGAACAATAGGATAAATATTCAGTACTTTACCACATTGTCCTAGGCTATATGGACATGAACAATAGGATAAATATTCAGTACTTTAACACATTGTCCTAGGCTATATGGACATGAACAATAGGATAAATATTCAGTACTTTACCACATTGTCCTAGGTTATATGGACATGAACAATAGGAGAAATATTCAATTTCAGACTGATTTTCAAATTTTTATTAATACACAAATTAACATGAATGAACATTATTCACATAGGATGTATAATAGAATGCAATATTCTATCACGTAAAAAAAAAAAAGTTATGTATGAATGTATTATCAGTTCATTCATTTACTTAATTGTTTAGCCTAACAAAATCAAGAATGATTAACATTAAATAATTGTAATCAAATTAAAATGTTGATGCATAATAATGAGATCATTACCTGAATGCATCTCTATAGCCTACAGGCTTTAACAACATATTCATATGATTAGGCCTCTCATAGACTAGGCCTTGTAGAAAGAGGGTCAATCAAGTTAGGTCTGACAAATTAATGTAGCATTGGAAATAAATACATAAATCCAGCCATAGAGTATAACCGATCATCAAAATAAAATATTTTGTATATATTTTGCACAATTAGAAGCATCAATCTATATACAGTAGCTAGGATTCAGAGGTGGAAACTTTCTGTGGGAATTAATGGTAATATATGGGAATTAACTAAAATATATGTTAAAACTAATATTAATACCATTTAAATGTAGATGTTTTTTTGCATTGGATATATTTACCATATCATATGGCGACATAAACATAAAACCTTTTACCTCATCACAAGTAGACATAATTGCAAATGATTAAATCCTTCCAATAGAAATAATTTAAAAAAAATATAATTTAGTTACGAATTGAACGTTAATTAAATTAGTTGACTCTTCACACAGGATGATTTCACTGAACAACAAAAGAAAGGGAATATTGAATGATCCATCACATCTCCCAAAACGTTTTCAACATACAAAATTATAGTCTAGAAACTAAAGCTACGCTTTGGTTGTCTTCCTCTCAGGCTTCCATGTCTTCTCCCTGGACCTCCTCAATATCCACCTCTTGAACACCAGACTCTGAGGCTTCATCTTTACTGTCACTTTCCAACCTTGTGTAGGGCTCATTGTCAGGCTCAAAAAGCCTCAAATTTGCCTGGATGGCCACCAATTATTCAATCCTTGTATTGGTCAGCCTGTTGCGTGCTTTGGTGTGTGTTCGCAAACAAGGACCAGTTGCGCTCTGAGGCGGCTGATGTTGGTGGGATTTGGAAAAGAGCCTCAGATCCACAAAGTCCCTTCCACCAGGTGGCTGATGAGATATGTTGGCATGACTGCCATATTGCATCTCCATTCCAAAGCCCTTGCTTGAAAGTGTACTTCGCCAGACTGCCAAAAACCTTGCCCTCATCCAGGCCAAGGTAACGAGACACAGTAGTGATTACACCATAGGCCTTGTTGAGCTCTGCACCAGACAAGATGCTCTTGCCAGCATACTTGGGGTCCAACATGTACGCTGCTTGCATGTATAGACTTCAGGCAGAAGTCTTCACGCTTTTTGATGCATTTCAGAACTGCAGTTTCCTCTGCTTGGAGCAACAATGAAGTGGGCAGGGCAGTACGGATTTCTTCTCTTATATCTGCAAGCAGAGTCTGAAAATCAGACTGGATGGCATTGTCTCCCTCAATCCGTGCAATGGCTACGGCTATAGGTTTCAGGAGTTTCAGGCTGCTTACCACTCTCTCCCAAAATACATCATCCAGGAGGATCCTCTTGATGGGGCTGTCCGTATCCGCAGACTTTGATATGGCCATTTCTTGGAGACTCCTTCCCTTCCAGGAGACTGTCAAACATGATGACAACACCACCCCAACGGGTGTTGCTTGGCAGCTTCAATGTCATGCTCTTATTCTTCTCACTTTGCTTGGTGAGGTAGATTGCTGCTAACACTTGATGACCATTCACATACCTAACCATTTCCTTGGCTCTCTTGTGTATCCATTGTTTTCAGTGCCATGATGTCCTTGAGGAGCAGATTCAATGCATGAGCAGCACAGCCAATGGGTGTGATGTGAGGGTAGGACTCCTCCACTTTAGACCAAGCAGCCTTCATGTTCGCAGCGTTGTCACCAGCGCAAATACCTTCTGTGGTCCAAGGTCATTGATGACTGCCTTCAGCTCATCTGCAATGTAGAGACTGTGTGTCTGTTGTCACTTGTCTGTGCTCTTGTAGAATACTGGTTGAGGGGTGGAGATGATGTAGTTAATTATTCCTTGCCCACGAACATTTGACCACCCATTAGATTATTGCAATACAGTCTGCTTTCTCTATGACTTGCTTGACCTTCATTTGAACTCTGCATCCAGAAAATGAGTAGATAAAGCATGTCTGGTTGGAGGGGTGTATGCTGGGCAAAGAACATTCAGAAATCCCTTCCAAATATCCACTGACTTTGCTGGATATGCTAGCCGCCCTCGGCGGCGCATCATCACTTAAAACGCATTCCGTCGTGGTGTTGGCCTACTACTACTACTGGTAGTACCGGTAAAATGTAAATTATGAATTGCAAATCACCATACAGCTGAAACACTTCGATCTCATCAATCCTTATGACTTCAATTTGGTTGTCCAAAATACTATCAGCTTGCACTGCATCTTTCCTGATGAATGCATTGATCTCTGGTTCAAAGGCATTGTTGTTTCATCTATTAATCGCTTCTAACTGGAAAAGTGAAAGGGGGGATACCTAGTCAGTTGTACAACTGAATGCATTCAACTGAAATGTGTCTTCGGCATGTAACCCAACCACTCTGAATCGACATCCACATCGTCGGCACCCGTGTAACATTAGTTTAACTGCCTTGTTCAGGGGCAAAACGACAGATTTTTACCATGTCAGCTCGGGGATTCGATCCAGCAACCTTTCGGTTACGATCTGAAAATTATGCAATAACGATGAATTTAACCAACTGTTTGTTTACAATGAGGGATGTCCCACGTTTAACTTGGACACATAAATTGTAGGAATTTGCGCTGGCTTCAGCCATGACGGCATGAGATAGAAATGAAACATCTGCACATCGCCTGCCGGTGCGAGCGTGTGTGTGTGTTTAACTGTACAATCAGAGGCTAGAACGTGATCTGAGGCTGTTTGGTCTCTTGGGCATCAACTTGGAAAAGCCTCATGGGAGAGCGGACAGTGCATTATAAACAAAGAGCTGCAAAAAAAAAAAATGGTCAAAAAATAACACCTGATTATTATTAATTTATTTAATGGGGTGTGAAGAAAAGTGAGGCGGGGCATCTGTTAAACAGTAATTCAACTTTGTCCGGCCTAATCTATGGATTTCACATGACTGAGCAGCGGTGCAGCCATGGGTGGTCCTTGGAGGGTATAGGCCCACAAAATAGTTTTTCCCCACAAAAGGGTTTTATTACAGACAAAAATACTCCTCAGACGATCTCGCAAGTGAAGAAGTCGGATGTGGAGGTCCTGAGCTGGCGTAGTTACACGTGGTCTATGGTTGTGAGCCGATTGGATGCATTGCTAAATTCTCTAGTAACATTCCTGCAGTCAGCATGCCAATTGCACGCTCCCTCAAAACTTGAGACATCTGTCATTGTGTTGTGTGTTATCTAGCTAATATGACGTTAGTAAACTGGTTATATTTAATTCATGTAGCTAGCTGTCTATACAGTATGTAAAGTTAGCTAGCTAACTAGCAAACATTACGTTAGCAGCTCATTTGAGTTAGCCTGCACACTAACTAAGTTCATGTAGCAGGTTACCTAGTTAATAATATATTGATTATTTTCAAAATATATTTACTTACTTAAATAGGTTCTACCACTGGGTCCTTAGAAAAAACGAATTAACGGCCAATCTTCCCAAAGTTTATTGTGGTAGCCATGTGAACGATTGGAAGACTTTCAACAGACTGAGGCGGAGGTCCAAATACTTAAAAGACACACCCACTTACCCTCGCCTTATGCCCTTGGGGGAATCCCTGTCGCAATCTTGGAGTGCGGTCCAAATGATAAACCAAGCAAGGGAAGTTTGCAACTTAAGCCCCTCTGCCCTCGTTTTTAGTAGAGTTTGCGAGTGTACAATTATGTTCCCTCCGGGGTCTGAAATTCCCCATAATTCAATTTGCGACGATTGTATATCCGCTATGAAAAGTCTGCGAAAAACTTAAAAACAACATCAATGGAGAACATACAAGTGTAAGTAAAATGAATGCAAATAAGTTAGAAATTGTGCTACTAATGTGTATGGTGGCACAAACACCTCATAAAAGTAACAATGTTTTGTTTGGTTCGTTTTTGGAAAATGTATTAGTAAAATATGTTCCTTCAGAAGTTCAGATAGCTAGCAGATGAATTAGCTATCACACAGTAGGCATATATTAATTATTATATAGTTAATGTAAATAAATATGCAATCATAATTGACTGTAGCATATATAACACACACAAGTTATGATCATCGCGGAATGAAGGAGTGACGAATTTCCGGGCATGTGTGGTCAATTTAAAAAAATAATTCCTTCCTCCCTCGCCCTGCAAGTGTACACTGGTCAGACGTCACGACACGTCATCATAAGTGCCCACTTAATTTGAGGGCTGAGGGGATAGGGTGTGTCTTTTAAGTGGTTGGACCTCTGCCTGAGTTTGGCCTCCAACATGACGCTTGGTTTGTGACTCCAAGCCCTCTATGGTTCCTTTCGAAGCGTCCACTTTTCCTGAGAGATGACATATCAGTAGATGGCAGCATAGAGACCTGAGGGATGACTGATCTGAGAGATTATGTCGCAGCTGGACCCCTCGGTTGAAGGGGACTCGGCAGAGGCTACCAACCAGCAAAATCTTAATCTTACCAACGACCAATGTCTGGTCACCCAAATTAGTTTTCTAACCCAGACAGTACAGTGAAAGGACTGAGTTTGTATTTAAATTAACAGATTGGTACAGTAGCCAAGGCCTGGTTGTATGCTATCCTTTAAGGAATTAAACTGGTAGTCAGCCTACAAAACTTCCAACACCAAACTTAGGAGAACAATTTAATAAAAGGGGTTTGACAGACGGGTGTAAGAATATAACGTTACCTGAAGTTCCGATTTCCATTCATGAGGTCTCTGTCCGGATTCTCCCCGGCTCCCAATGGTCAAATCTCGGCACAGTTTCTGTTCGTACCTGTTCGCTCCAGTGTTGGGAGATTTTCCACCCGACACCCCGGCTTCTGTCGCTGATGTGGACACGGGCCGCTTGCGGTGTCCACTTAGCCAGAGGTCCTCCCAATTTGCCCCCCCGTTGTCAACCCGCACACGTTAAAACGACGTATGTTCGTCGGAGAAATAGTTGTTCCCAGCAGACAATTATTTATTTTCAAAGACAAGTCTCTGAAAATATTTCACGGAGACGACACAGACGGCTCCTATTCCTGACCGGTTTTAATGCTACCCCTCAGTAGTTCGGCGCTTCGCTTCGTCATCAGTTGCCAGGATAATAACAATTACTTTACGTTTGTTCTTCGAGCCATAAACGTGAACTCTTTGCCGCTCTTTCGGAGTTGTTCTGCCGGCAAATTTGTGTTTCACTCTCCGGTACGTTCTTGGTGGTACCGCTGTGGAGCAGACAAGAATAACGAAGTACTTTCCGGGTCACGGATTATTTGGAATCCTTCAGAATAAGAGTCCTATCTATACTTTTTAAAATTAAATAATTAGGGCGAAAGTGTACACAATTATCAATATTTTATGCTAGTTATCATACAAATAATAATTTAAATTATTTAAATAATATGTGATGTATTTTTCATAGGGTGTCCACTCAAAAACGCATATGTTGACCAATGGGTAAAATAATATGTTAATTGTTAGCCTCTATGAATCCAAGTGAAGGCTCTCTCTCTCTCTCATGTAGGCTCACTTTTTGTGTATGTCTCTTCACAAATCAAACTGTTGAATGAACTTCATTTGAACGTACTTTACCAGTTGTCTGCGGATTTTGTTTTTACGTAGGAGGTAATCTGAGACAAAATATCCACAGGGAAGTCTTATTAGCCCGATATTTCAGTAAACTGGTCTGTACATTGTTGGTATTAACTGTTTTATTCATTTATTTCAATACTGATGCCATTCGCACGTGACATACACTAGCACAATATCGCCGAGCCTAACCTGACCGCAGCTGATTGCGTGGAAACGTCACAGATATAACAATAAGATAAGATATTTCACCGGATGTTTAAATGTGAAGCATCCGCTTAGCGTTTCCACTCACTACTAACCTCTTAACCCTAAGATGGTCAAAATGACCCGGCCTAATGTTTTGTTTGCTGTATTGATCCCCCCCCCCCCCCCCCCAAAATGTAATCATCTAATATTCCAGGAATTCCTTAAATAATGTGTATTTAATGTTCTAACGTCCTAGTTTTGTTCTTTTATTACTTATTTTTTTTGTAAAAATAGTTTTTGCATCACTATGTGGTTCAAATATGACCCGTATGTATTTCTTATGGAATTCACTGCATTGCACTCATCAAATGTTATAAATATCTTGTTTTTAATGTTCATTAATCACCGTTTTAATTTCTCCTTTTTAACTCATTGAGTAAAAGGAGTTTCATAAGGAGGCTTATAAGAATGTTGCCAGATATAGAACCAAAATGGTTTTACAGATGAGGAAGCCATTGGTGCCTCTGACTCAGAATCTGAGGTATCCAATTCAGATGACGGACTATGTGCCTGTGGGTCAAGTTGGAGTTGTGGATATACCTGGTAGTCCAGCTGTCCTAGATGATTTTACAGTTGGGGAGCTCCTCTAAGGAGGAGAGTGAAAACCAGTCAAATAGAGTGAGTAAAAGGGGATCTTACTGGAGTGAACATCCCCCCCACTAAAGGCAGGACCAGAAGCCATAACATCCTGAGGAGCTGCCCAGGGCCTGTGCCAGGGTCAACAGTTGTGTCATCCAAAATGCCTGGGAGCTGTTCATTAGAGACAACATAATTGAGGAGGTCCTAAAGTGTACAAATTTAGAAGGACGGAGAACAGTGACAGCAAAAGGGAAAGAGGTCATCAAAGAGGAACTAAAGGCCTTTATTGGTTTAACCCTGCTCACCGGCATGGAGAAAAGAGGCAATGGACTACCTGGCAGCCTTCCGGTATGTGTCAGACCTTTTCCTAGCAAACTGTAGAGGAAGGTTCATCCCTAGCGACTGAGTCACAGTGGATGAGCAGCTTTCCTCCAGACATGACGCTTAGCATTCCATCCAAAGAGTTAAATCTTGGTTTCATCAGACCAGATAATCTTGTTTCTCATGGTCTGAGAGTCCTTTAGGTGCCTTTTTGGCAAACTCCAAGCGGGCTGTCGTGCATTTTACTGATGAGTGTCTTCCGTCTGGCCACTCTACCATAAAGGCCTGATTCTTGGAGTGCTGCAGAGATGGTTGTTCTTCTTGCAGTTTCTCCCATGTCCACAGAAGAACTGAGGCAATGGAAAGATGTGAGGTGATGAAAGAGAGCCATGCCACCACCACTCAGAGCAGCCAGGGCCAGAAGAGGAAGAGGTGCCAGCTCTGCCCAATCGTAAAGGATAGAAAAGTCAGCTGCTGGTGTTTCTCAGTGCAACACACCCGTCTGCAAAGGGCACAGTCACATGCTTGTGGTTTTCAACAAATGTATGGACTAAGACAGCATAAGTAAGCATCACACACACGCACACTTTTTTCTGTTTTCTAAATACACAAAATTCACAATTGTTAGCATTGTCGTTTAAATTGTTGATGAATTTTCAAATAATGTTTTGAAATATTATAAAACATGCTTAAGGTGGTTTTATTTAGTTCTTCACACTAAAAGGTTGAATGTGAACATTTGATTGTAAGATTTATTGTAAGAAAAATATGCTAATATATTCAATAGCCGTTATGAATTTTCAATTTTCAAACTGTTGAAGAGCTACTAAAAACATTTCAAAGAATAAAATAATAATTGAAAGGTCCAAATCATCACTCAAAATGATTATGTTCATTAAAATAATAATAATATAATAATATTTTAGACCCATTTAAATAAAAACACAGATATTACATTATCGGGTCATTTTGACCCAACATATGCATTCTTGGGGTGTCATGTTTACTATGCATCCTAGGGTTAAGGATCGGACACTTTTTTTCAATTTTCGCCTAAAATGACATACCCAAATCTAACTGCCTAGCTCAGGACCTGATGCAAGGATATGCATATTCTGTGAAGTTAATGTAGAAGAATATAACACATTAGATCTGGTAAAAGATAATGTTTTCAATGTATTTCTTTCGTTCCATCATCTTTGAAATGCAAGGTGTTTAGGCGCAATTTAGATTTTGGCCACTAGATTGATCCAGTAAAGCGTTGCAATACTGGACTATATAAATCTGCCCAAATGTGCCGAATTGGTCAATTGATAACTATAGAGAACATACAGAATGTAATTTTATACACTCCCAGGAATGTCATACATTTTAATTTATTTATTTATTTTATTTAACTTTTATTTAACTAGGCAAGTCAGTTAAGAACATATTCTTATTTACAATGACGGCCTACCAAAAGGCAAAAGACCTCCCATGGGGACGGGGGCTGGGATTAAAAATACTAATAAATACAAATATATAAAATATAAATATAGAACCAAACACACATCACGACAAGAGAGACAAAACAACACTACCAAAAGAGATACCTTTGACAACAACATAGCAAGGTAGCAGTGTAACATGACAACAACGTGGTAGCAGCACAAAACATGGTACAAACATTATTGGGCACAGATAACAGCACAAAGGGCAAGAAGATAGAGATGACAATACATCACGCAAAGCAGCCACAGCTGTCAGCAAGAGTGTCCATGATTGAGTCTTTCAATGAAGAGATTGAGATGAATCTGTCCAGTTTGAGTGTTTGTTGCAGCTCGTTCCTGTCGCTAGCTGCAGCGAACTGAAAAGACGAGTGACCCAGGGATGTGTGTGCTTTGGGGACCTTTAACAGAATGTAACTGGCAGAACGGGTGTTGTATGTGGAGGATGAGGGCTGCAGTAGATATCTCAGATAGGGGGGAGTGAGGCCTAAGAGGGTTTTATAAATAAGCATCAACCAGTGGGTCTTGCGACGAGTATACAGAGACGACCAGTTTACAGAGGAGTGTAGAGTGCAGTGATGTGTCCTATAAGGAGCATTGGTGGCAAATCTGATGGCCGAATGGTAAAGAACATCTAGCCGCTCGAGAAATGATGGATCATTAGCTTATACACTCACTTTCACACATATAGATGGCCAGGCGGGGGTGTGGAGCCAGAGACAGCAGAATACAAACATTTATTTTATCAAACAAAACTATGCTACATTTTATCTCTGGGACCCTCAGGATGACAAATCAGAGCAAGATTACTGAATTTAAGTACATGATTTACCTTCAGAGTTGAATGTATCAAACCAGTTGCTTTTTGTTGTTGTTGTGCACTCTCCTCAAACAATGGCATGGTATTTTTTCACTGTAATAGCTACTGTAAATTGGATTAGATTTTTTTTAAATCAAGCTTTCTGCCCATATAAGACATGTCTATGTCCTGGAAAGTTTGCTATTACTTACAACAGTCATGCTAATCACATTAGCGCACATTAGCTCAACCGTCCCGTGTACAGGACACCGATCCCGTAGAGGCAACATTTTAAAACTTTGATCTCAATTCAGTTTTTTGTTCCAAAAACTAGAATATGTTATAACAGAGTGGACTAAGTTATGTAGACTATACCCTTTGCAAAAGTAAAAAAAATTGCCTTGTATGGACGGTCAAACAGTCACCTAAAGCTAATCATCACCTAAAGCCCACTCCTGTCCCTATACCTGTAAAGGAGCTCTCTCATTCACCTGGGTCCACCTTCCTACCATCACCTAAAGCCCACTCCTTTTCCGACGCAGGCTCCGATGGCAGCTCCTCCCTCGCCCCGGCACTGCACACCTGGTCCTGTCTGGACCCTGACGTGATGGACCCCTCTTCTAGTGTCCCGCGAGGCACCAAGTACTGTCTGGTCCCTGGTGTAAACTCCGACCGGGCAGCCGGGCTGGTGACTGCTCAGGCACTGGAGAGGGGCTGACGACCGGTCCCGGACTGGGCACTGGTGGAGCGGACTGCTCCAGCACTGGAGCGGGGCTGACGGTGTGGTGAGGAGCTCTGGCTCCGGAGCGGGACTGGACGCCGTGCCTAGCCTAGGCACCAACGCAGAGGGGGTTTCCAGCCACGTAGCAGGGCTGGCTGCCGGCCCCGGACTGGGCACCGGCGCGGTGAGGAGCTCCGGCTCCGGAGCGGGACTGGACGCCGTGCCTAGCCTAGGCACCGACGCAGAGGGGGTTTCCAGCCATGTAGCAGGGCTGGCTGCTGGCCCCGGACTGGGCACTGGCGCGGTGAGGAGCTCCGGCTCACAAGCGGGGCTGGACACACGCACCAGGGTGCGGGTGCGGGGAACCGGCACAGGTCCTACCGGACTGTAAAAACGCACTGGAGGCCTGGTGTGTGGAGCCGGCACTAGTGGTGTCGGGCTGGACACACGCACTGGAGGACGGGTGCGAGGAGCTGGCACTGGAGGCGTCGGGCTAGACAGACGCACTGGAGGTCTGGTGCGGGGAACCGGCACGGGTTGTACCGGACTGTGGAGCCGGCACTGGAGGCATTCCCCGACAGCCCCCCCCTCCCAAAAAAAAACAGTTTGGGGGTTCTTCGGGGCTCCAGGCTGGGCCGACCTCCTGGACTGCCGACATGGCCTCCGTCGACGGTGCCGCTGCTCAGGACCCCAGCCTTCTTCCTTTGCTCTGTAGTGGAGGAACTCCTCCTTCGTAATAATCCCTATACCTAGGAGGATATCCCCCAATGTCCAGCCCTGCTTCGTCTCGTCTTGATGGTGGATTCTTCTGTCACGATCGCTCTGAGACAGGACCCGAGGCGCAGAGCTGTAGTGCGAAAACATTCCTTTATTATCCCGATACTCAAAAATAACAAAGGAGAGACAGCGACCATGAACCGGAGTGAACACAAACAGGAAACACACACGAATCCACAACGCAGGTGGACACAATGAAACATAAATAGAATCCCCAATTAGAGACAACTGAAGACAGCTGCCTCTAATTGGGGATAATCCAACACAAAAAGACTCCCTAACTATTGTCAGGTCCTGACTGTGGCCAAACGACTCCCCCTAGGGGTAGCCAGAGACCTGGTCTCAGTCAGGGCCTGACATATGCGTGTAAATTGATATCTACCTTAATTAAAACCTACTTAACAACTCAATGTAAAACGTGTTTTTCAGTTATTATTATTTAAGATTGAAATGTGGGAGCCTCATGATTTAATTAGGGTCCTTGAGTAAACATGTCAAATAATGTTCGGATATGTTTATCTGTTCTTTACTTACAAATGACAATTTGTCTGATTCCATGACCAGACATGGCTTGTTAAAATAGGTTTTCTAGGGGTGTATAGATCTTCATGGCAGAAAAAATAGTAAGAATGTTTATAAAAACGGTGTCCTGGAGGGTAGGCAGTGTGGGTTGGACTGTGCTTAATTTGATCCGGCACCTCTACGTTTTGAATTGTTTTGTTCCGGAACCTATTTGGCCAGATCCGGTACCTATCCTGACATGAAAAATAATTTGTACTTTTTGCCATGTAAAAATTCTAATAAAAGCGAGTTCATTTGAGTTGCCTCCTTAGTTAATTCTCCTGTCCCCACAAAAAAAACGTATGTGAAAAGAAGACTTTCAGCCCCGGCCTAATATTTTAAGAGTTGATTTGGGTTGGGTCAGCCCAGTTTTATGGTTAACCTATGTTTGAGACCAACGCATGGCGGTGTGAGAAGCGCGCCGTTATGTCTCACATAACGAGAATGAGATTCACTTTCTATGATATCTCTCCCTCTCTCTACTCTGATAGGCATGAACCTGCAACTCTCATCTCTCCAGCGTTGCACTTCGTCATTTCTTTCCTCATAGAATCATAAAAACGTTAAGGGTTCTAAATGAACTGAAGTACCCCTGATAAGTTGAAATACATTTGCCAAAGTTATAGAATTAGTGCTGTCTGTTCAGAAATAAATTAAATCATTCAGAATACTACACCATGAGAAGGCCTATAATTTAGCGACAGAGGATCAATAGCAATGGATTTTAGCCCAATAACAAGGAATAGCCTACAGTCGGGAACGTGCGGCAAATCTGTCAGTGAAAACAGCACCCAGACAAAGCAGGCCTTTTGCAATATTTCAAATACAATCGAGGGAAAACGGCTCCCGCTTAAAAAAGAAGACTATGTTGTAGGCTACCAAAATATTTGATCAACTTCCAAATATTGTTTTACAAAAGATTGAGAGAGGCTTTTGGCACGAGCACATCGGCCATCACCAGCGAGTGAGCTGCGCATCATTGGGTGAGTCAGTGAAACTGGAAAGCATTTTTAGGACTATAATTGCCTCCTCATATAGCTTACAATATGTCTCCACACACCTAGGCCTAGGCTATTGATGGATTCAAGACAAGGTTGTTTTTTCTCAGTTTGTCAGTGTCAAAGTAGCCTGCCATATCGATCATTTGTGTGGGAATAAAAAATGACTAGAATTGCATGAAATACATTTATAAAAACGCAACATTTTCCTTGACCCTAGGCTACTAACATGTTTCCTGATGTGTGCAAATTCTGTAAGTGCCTCTACTCTACTGCTCTATGCCACTACGCAAATGTGATATGCATGCAATGCTTTATTTTATTTTGTTACAATTTTTTTCTTATTATCTCTTTCATGCGTTCTGCTACCTCAGAACTCCCCAGGTCACCCCACTCTCGCACTCACTTTTTGTTCCGGCACATCCCAATTGACTAATTAAGCATTGCCGTTGGGCAGACCGCACCACCCTCTGGAGAGCCCTGCGGTTGCGGGCGGTGCAGATGCCGTACCAGGCAGTGAAACAGTCCAACAGGATGCTCTCAATGGTGCATCTGTAAAAGTTTTTACGGGTCCAAGCTGAATTTCTTCAGCCTCATGAGGTTATAGAGGCGCTGTTGTGCCTTCTTCACCACACTGTCTGTATAGGGGGACCATTTCAGATTGTCAGTAATGTATACGCTGCGAAATTTGAAGCTTTTCACCTTATCCACTGCGGTCCTGTTGATGTGGATGGGGGCTTGCTCCCTCTGCTGTCTCCTGAAGTCCATTATCAGCTCCTTTGTTTTGTTGTGTTGAGGGAGGATTTGTTGGTAATCAGGCCTACTACTGTTGTGTCGTCTGCAAACTTGATGATTGAGTTGTAGGCGTGCGTGGCCACGCAGTCATGGGTGAACAGGAAGTACAGGAGGATCACCTTCACCACCTGCGGGCGGCCCGTCAGGAAGTCCAGGACCTAGTTGCACAGGGCGGGGTTCAGACCCAGGGCCACGAGCTTAATGTTGAGCTTGGAGGATAATATGGTCTTGAATGTTGAGCTGTAGTCAATGAACAGCATTCTTACATAGGTATTCCACTTGTCCAGATGGGATAGGGCAGTGTGCAGTGTGATGGCGATTGCATCTTCTGTGGATCTATTGGGGTGGTATGCAAATTGAAATGGGTCTAGGGTGTCAGGTAGTGGAGGTGATATGATCCTTAACTAGCCTCTCAAAGCTCTTCATGATGACAGAAGTGAGTGCTATGTGGTGATGGTCATTTAGTTCAGTTACCTTTGCTTTCCTGGGTACAGGAATAGTGGTGGACATCTTGAAGCAAGTAGGACAGCAGACTGGGATAGGGAGAGATTGAATATGTCCGTAAACACTCCAGCCAGCAGGTCTAAACATGCTTTGAGGAAGCCGCAAGGGATGCCGTCTGGGCCAGCAGCCTTGCGAGCGTTAACACGCTTAAATGTCTTACTCACGTCGGCCACGGAGAAGTAGAGGCCACAGTCCTTGGTAGCTTGCCACGTTGGTGGCACTGTGTCATCCTCAAAGCAGGCAAAAACGTTGTTTAGCTTATCCGGAAGCAAGGCATTGGTGTCCGCGACGTGGCTGGTTTTCCCTTTGTAGTCCGTGATTGTCTGTTGACCGTGCCATATACGTCTCGAGCTGTTGAATTGCGACTCACTTTGTCTCTGTACTGACGTTTTGCCTGTTTGATTGCCTTACGGAGGGAATAACTACACTGTGTGTATTCAGGCATATTCCCAGTCACCTTGCCATGGTTTGGGTAGGTTTTAATAGTCACAGTAGGTATAACATCTCCTATACATTTCCTGATAAACTCAGTCACTGTATCCGTGTATTTGCACAATAAATGTGGCATCAGGATATGTGGTTTCCAGTTCACATAGAGTCCAGTGTAGTTCTTTGAGGGTCGTCGTGTATCGGCTTGAGTATTAGCTTGGCTTGTCACTATAGCCAAAGAGAATTATCTTATCATGAAACATACACCCCCCCCCTTTCCCAGAGAGATCTTTATTTCTGTCTGCGCGATGAACTGAGAACCCAACTGGCTGTACAGACTCGGACTGTATATCCCGAGAGAGCATGTTAAACAGAGTATGTTAAAGTCCCTGAAGTCTCTCTGGAAGGATACCCTCGCCCTGAGCTCGTCAACTTTATTATCCAGAGACTGAACATTAGCGAATAATATACTCGGAAGTGGTGGGTGGTGTGCCGCCTCCTGAGACGGACTAGGAGTCCACTCTGAATACTTCTTCTCCGCTTGTCTGGCCATAGGGAGTACCTTTTGGCCATGGTCAGAGCCTGACAGATCTAGATACCTAGATCTATGTTTTTCATTTTGTGTTGAATCCCCAATTGGAGACAGCTGTGAGACGTTGTCTCTGATTGGGGATTCTATTTAAGTTGCTCAACCCCACACGTTTGTGTGGGTCATTGTTGAATGTCATCGGCTATGTAAGTGTGTTTCAGCATTCATTGTTTTGTTGTGTATAGTTCGTTACATTCAAGTTTAGTGAGTAAATAAACATGTCGAACTATCGCTACGCTGCGCCCTGGTCTCTCTCTACACACGAGCGTGACACCGCTGGCGGTGTTTTGGATCAGCCTCTGGAATCAGTTCAATTGCCCTTGGGGGTACAAACAAAGGATCCAATTCGGGGAAGTTGTATTCCTGGTCGTAATGCTGGTAATGCTGGTGAGTTACCGCCGCTCTGATATCTAAAAGTTATTTCCGGTTCTATGTAATAACACAAAAAAAGCGGCAAGTGTGCGTCCAGAGAGCCCAGTGTGCGTCCAGTGTGCACTCTGAATGCTCTGAATTTACAAACGTACAATCTGACACCGCTCTGAGTTTAAGAACACCCAGAGCACACTTTGGCACTCCAGATTAAATTTACGAACACACCCATAGTATAAACCAGCCTTTTGTCTTGAAATCTTTGGTTGTTTATTACATGGCCTCACATGTGAATCTTTAAAGAGATGGGTGGGTCTAAAGCTTAAGAGGGTGTGAACGATGCTGAATAGATTTACCATTTTTACATATTTACTGTAACAGACATACGAAGCTAGTCATTTTGGAACACCTTCTGGCTGTTATAAATTATACCATTGTAAGTGAATGATTGTTGCAGCCCCTCACCATCTGTGAATATGTCTCCCCTGAATAATATTCTGCTTAGATTAGTGTAATGCAAAAGCGAGCAGATTGATACAAGATACAGGTGGCCAATACGCTTTATTGGTGAATAAGTAGTGGCTGCAAGTCTCTCAAACAAATGGAAAAAAACACACACAAAGCGATTAAGACATAATTTCAATCAATAAAATTGCTAAATCTACAATACAACTTTAGATTATTTTCTCACATTAAGGGGTGAGGTGGTCACAAAAAGGACAGTCTGAAGCCATGCTTGTTTGGTGTCATTCTATGGTCTTAAATATGGTGAGTGTGGTTGAACTTTCTTTTACTGTCGGCCAACATGGAAGTTTTTTAAGGGATTGGTTTTGTCAAGTCAACTGAGTCAGATTTACCATGGATTTGGACGGCAAGGTCCCAATCATTCTTATTTGGTGTTTCTCCCTGTGTTAAGATGGAGTTGCATACAGTACAGACCCCTTTCCTTTAAAAAAACCTAACATACAACTAAAGACAGTAAGAATAGGGAAGAATTCAGTCAATTCCCAAAGCCTTATTTTGAGAGCACAATGGTGTCAGGACATGGATTGTTTTGTCTGGGTATACAGGACTATGATTAAACAACTGAACAGAACAAACAAGTCTGATGTCTGCAGTTTGATCTTTGGCAACTGGGGTTACAACCTGGACACAGGGTTAGGGGTCAAAAGAGGTCAGTTTGTGGAAGGGCTACATGTGTGTTCGCCGACCCCATTCATCTTGTGGGGGAGGTGGTGGTGGGGGCTCAGAGATGCCCTCCTGTGTGCCAGGGGAGTCAGCCAGCAGAATGGAGTCATTTGAATGGGTGCTGGGCTGCAGCGGAACCAGGTGGCGGAGGTTGCTCGGTGTCCAGGGCAGTCTCAGTTGAGCACTCTGAGAAGGGTCCATGGTGCTGTTGTCCACCTTGGCTTCAGCCAGCCATGAAGGAATCTTCTGCATTGGTGGCATGGGATCCATGGGGTCCATCTCTGCCATGAAGGCTGGGTTGTCGATTCCAGCTAGACCAGGAAGGAGATTTCAATTAATTTGAATTTATTTCATCAATTGAAAGGCCTCTTAAGAGGTGAGCTTATTGTTGTTTAGTGACTGAAGTGTTTTAGTGTCTGACTTTGACATGTTTAACTTAGTTGATTTAATTTATTTTGAGTTGATGTGAAGAAAACCCTTACCTCCTCTATAAGCTCTCATGGGGAATGAACCGCCAGCAGCCTCGTAACCAGAGGCACTGTCTCCTTCAGAAAACTCCAAATCTGGAGGCAGAGAGAAACAGCCAATCAGAAAACAATTATATGATGTTATATGATGTTGTTTACTTCTAAACCCAAATGAAAGAAAGCAAATGTAATCAGCCTCATGCTCTTCCTTTGTGTCATGTCATTGGTGTTACCGGCTTGAAAATCACTCCAAAGATATACAAGGAACTCCAGTAGCAAACTGTTCAGGGGAGGGGTTTATATTAAAGAAAAGTATTAGCTAATCACACCCATTTAGTAGGTTATAAAATTGAGGATTCCATTGATACAATTAACCAGTGTGAAATGGCTAGCTAGTTAGCGTTGCGTGCTAGTGGTGTTTCAATTGGTGACGTCACTCAAGACCTTAAAGTAGTTGTTTCCCTTGCTTGGCTCGAGCCCAGGTTGGGGCAAGGAGAGGGACGGAAGCAATACTTTTACATAAATTGGTGTTACGTAATTTAAATAAAGGGAAATTACATTGTGAGTAAAACGATTAATCATATTACTTTAGTAAATTATTTTTAAAAGGGTAATGACTTTAGATTTGAGAATATGTGGCCTTCATTTAAGAAAAACCTCAATTACCTAAAATGTGTCATTGGTGTTATTACTCCTACTGGTGGCACAATGTTATCATAGTGGTACAAATTATTAAAAGGCATTAAGCTGCCATACTAGTTGATTTAGAATAGGTACCCCCCAAAAAATCGCCACCGTAGTTCAAAATCGACCCTCCCCCTCAACCTCGCAAAAGAGAAGTGAAAAGCAGAGAGCAAAGAAGTACCTTCATAAGCATGGTTTGTGCTGTTATCTGTTGATTTTCCATTTGGCATCTAAAAATGACACAATCAAATACCCAACATACATATTATCACATTGCCTCGAAGAGGATGGTTATGAAGACAAGGGTGAAGGATAAAAAAGTGCGGTCATCCCTGACCTGTTGTGGCTGATCTTTCTTTACATGCTTGGTTATCTTGTTGGGTGGAGTGACACCCATTTTGGCTGACTTGAAGGACTCTAGACGGCTCCTCATGGTTCTCTGGAAGATCTCTTGCACCTCATTCTCATCCTTGCTGGCTTCGAGGTGCTTCTGACTGTACCTATGTCTGTGCTGTTAGGTGATGGAATGAGAGCAAGAGAAGAGGGTAAAAAAGGGCGTGCTTTTTAGTGCCCCTGAGATTTTTGAGGATGAAATTGTCTTTGACTAAGCAATACCTGTTTCCTGCCTTTGTACAAGTGCTGCTGCAGTAGATGGTGTGCGTCAAAGTCCTCTGACTCCTTCATCTTCAGGTCCTGCTCATGTATGTCCAGGCAGACAGAGGGGACACTGTCCCGTCTGGAAGGGAAGAAACATAAATGTTTACTGTTGGTAATTTGTTGGCCACTGGAGGGCAGACTTGAAAAACGTACCAGGGCCCGGTTTCCCAAAAGCATCTTAAGGCTAAGTTCATCGTTAGAACACTCGTAGGAGAATCATTAAATCTCTGAGCTGTTTCCCAAAAGCATCGTTACCAAAGTTGCACTTGAAAACGCTCGTTATTTACCAACTGCTAAGATTTTTATCTGTCTCTCTGTGACCGGCAGTATTTTTTATTTAACCTTTATTTAACCAGGTAAGAACCATTGAGGTTAAAAACCTCTTGTGAGGGCGACCTGTCAAGAAGGCAAAACAGGGAAATAGCAGCATGTACATAAAATATTAATACAAAATACACACAAAAGACAAAGTGTCACAAGTTATGGATACATTTGAATATTAGAAACAACTGCAGCTATCACAAACAGTGTTGTCGATCAGAGTCTTAAAAGCAGGCAACTTCACAACGAAGGTGACTACAAATGCAAAGTTACCAATGAAGGATGAAAATATGCTTCAAATGAAAACCGAGGTGACTGCATAAAAAGATAAATAGCCCACAGTATAGGCTACATAGGCCTATATAATTCAATATTGAAATAGTTCATTCAATTGAGTTCTATTTTGCTAAAATAGGCTACTGTCTGTAATTTTCGCCTTAATATATTCCATGATGTATAACAACATGTGTGCACTGATGTGGCAAATCTTGATTTAGTACATTATTAAACTTTCGCCCCAGTCTGATGTCCTGAGTGCTCTGGAGCAGGTTTTCATCAAGGATCTCTCTTTATTTTGCTCCGTTCATCTTTACCTCAATCCTGACTAGTCTCTCAGTCCCTGCCGCTAAAAATCATCCCCACAGCATGATGCTGCCACCACCATGCTTCACCGTAGGGATGGTGCCAGGTTTCCTCCAGACGTGACAATTGGCATTCAGGCCAAAGAGTTCAATTTTGAGAGAATCTTGTTTCTCATGGTCTGAGTCCTGTAGGTGCCTTTTGGCAAACTTTAGGTGTCTATTTGGTACATTAATGAATTCTATAAAACCTTCCTGGACCATGACACTTCAATATTAGTGGAAGTGTACTAGAAACCGGAGAGCTTCCTTACACTTGGATAGAATCTTTTGCACCCTGATCAAACAGGGTTAATTTCTGGTCATCAACTGTTGAATAATATAAGAAGATTCCTCAATGTTATATAATCTGTCCAGACTCAGGGTGGGGAAGATATGGCACAGGCCCTAGGTTCACGGAAGGCTTTTGATTGAGTATCATGGTGTTTCAAGTGCTGCATGTATTTGGATTTGGCCCCAAGTTCATTAGATGGGTCAAAATCCTTTATTCAACCCCACAAGCTAGTAGGAACCCATCGTCCAAGCATACGCTTGTCACGCTCTGGCCATAGGGAGGCCTTTGGCTCCTCTATTTAGCCATGGTCAGAGCCTGACAGATCTAGTATTTCTAGATCTAGTTTGTTTTGTGTTGAATCCCCAATTAGAGGCAGCTGCTATGCATTGTCTCTGATTGGGAATTCTACTTAAGTAGATATGTCCCACACCTTGTTGTGGGTCATTACAGAAAGTGTCATTGAATGTACCTGGAGTGTTTAGTTCGGTACTAGTAAGTACATTTTCTTGTTTTGTTGTAATGAATATAGCTTAAGTAAATAAACCTCATGTTCCAATACAACTTTGCTGCGCCTTGTTCTGTCTACACCCCACATCGTGACAACGCTCCAGATTTGGAGGAACGTACAACGCAGTCTCCATCTGCCTATGGGCATATCATCCCTAACTTGTATTGCATATTTTACAGATTTCGTCCCAATCTCACTAGATTTAGGTTTTTAAGAGGTCATTACTTAATTTGCAATATTTACACCAAGTTTTGAAGAACAACCAAGTTAAATCATTTGGCAAAATAAGTTTAGACTTACATTTGGTGTGTTTGGACCATGATAGTTTGTTGGTGATGTGGACACCAAGGAACTTGAAGCTCTCAACCTGCTCCACTACAGCCCTGTCGATGAGAATGGGGGCATGCTCGGTCCTCCTTTTCCTATAGTGCACAATCATCTCCTTTGTTTTGATCATGTTGAGGGAGAGGAAGGGACTGAGCATGCACCCCTGAGGGGCCCCCGTGTTGTGGATCAGCGGGGAAGATGTGTTGTTACCTACCCTTACAACCTGGGGGTGGCCCGTCAGGAAGTCCAGGATCCAGTTACAGAGGGAGGTGTTTAGTCCAAGGGTCCTTAGCTTAGTGATGAGCTTTGAGGGCACTATGGTGTTGAACACTGAGCTGTTTTACGGGTCCCTAACCATTTGTACTATTGTGTGTGTTTTTTCACTTTATTTGTAACTTATTTTGTACATAATGTTTCTGACACCGTCTCTTATGATTGAAAGAGCTTCTGCATATCAGGACAGCGATTACTCACCTCGGACTGGACACATTTTTTCAACAACGAGTCGGACGTGAAGGATGTACTCCAGACACCTGACAAGGCCCAAATCCCTGTCATTCGCAGGAGAAAGAGACAGAGATATCGGGGACGTAGGTCGGGGGTGCCTTGTAAGGATTTGACGGCGAGTGGGTAATCTGCCTTTACCATCAGTACTACTAGGCAACGTACAATCATTGGATAATAAATTAGACGAGGTACAATCACAAATATCCTACAGTACCAACGGGACATTAAAAACTATAATATCTTATGTTTTACAGAGTCGTGGCTGAACGACGACATAGATAACATACAGCTGTTGGGATATACGGTGCACCGGCAAGATAGAACATCAGACTCCGGTAAGACAAGGGGTGGCGGTCTGTGTATATTTGTGAACAACAGCTGGTGCACGAAATCTAATATTGAGGAAGTCTCAAAATTTCTCTCGCCTGAGGTAGAGGATCTCACGATAATCTGTAGACCACACTATTTACCGAGAGAGTTTTCATCTTTATTTTTCGTAGCAGTCTATTTACCACCATAAACCAATGCTGGCCCTAAGACCGCACTCAATGAGCAGTATAAGGCCATAAGCAAACAGGAAAACTCTCATCTAGAGGCGGTGCTCCTAGGGGGCGGGGATTTAGTGAATTTAGCCATAATGTAATTTATAGTAGGCCTAACCCCTATATCAGTGTGAATGCTATGTATACTGTTTATTTCCACAATGAAGCAATGTGGACTGCAAACGGGTTCACGTTAACAGCAAAGATACGATAGGTCTACAACGCCAGCGACTGCGCTGATAATTGTGGTTGTGAAAATAGCAATGATATTTCTGACACACCCCTGAACCTATAATGCTACCGCCAGCGCTTAGATTGACCATTGCATTAGGTTTGTCAAAATAGAACCCTAGGTTTTGTCATGGCGTCAGCTAATGGGAATCCAAATACAGATGAAGATAAAGATGAACTAAAAGCAGTTAATCACCAAAAATGTGGGGATTGTATAAAATGAATATCAATTCCAATAAATATAACCTCCTAGACCCGATTTTTGAGACTGCACTTGAAAAAACGGTAAAAGTTCTTGAAATGTTCCATATTGACTGACCTTCATGTCTTAAAGTAATGATGGACTGTTGTTTCTCTTTGCTTATTTGAGCTGTTCTTAATATGGACTTGGTATTTTACCAAATCTTCTGTATACCCCCCCTACCTTGTCACAACACAACTGATTGGCTCAAACACGTTAAGGAAAGAAATTCCACAAATCTCAAATATAAAATATATTTTGATTTGTTTAACACTTTTTTTTTTTAGTTACTACATGATTCCACATGTGTGTTATTTCATAGTGTTGATGTCTTCACTATTATTCTACAATGTAGAAAATAGTAAAAAAAATCAGAAAAACCCTTGAATGAGTAGGTGTTCTAAAACTTTCGACCGGTAGTGTATAGCTGCATCTAACTCCCCACCTGAGTTTTGCATTGTAGGAAAGGGCCCTATGAGGTGCAGCACTCAGCGAGACCGGAGGAGGAGCCACCTCGTGCACCACATGCGGCAGCAGAGGACACACTGCTGGGCGGTGTCGGTGTGGTTTCTCTGGGTATCGAGGCAGCAGGCAGGGAACTCTGGCATCACTCCAGGTAAGCTGGCTCCACACTCACCCAGAGCCCTCTGTTGCGCACGTATTTTTGCACATTTCTTTTCCTGAGTTTCCCCCGCACTCCCAGTAGGCGCTAGTCGATTCAGGCATGGCTGGGAATTTTATAGACAAAGCATTTGCCCTTAGGTTAGGGATCCCCATTGTTCCTGTATCTATGCCCTTCCCAGTTAGCACCCTAGATAGTAGACCATTAGGGTCCGGTTTTATCAGGGAGGGCACTGCTCTGCTGGGCACTGCTCTGCTGGGATCACAACCTCACCTTTTCATGGCAGCAGAGGGTTCTCACAGGGTGGTCGCGAGAGTGCCCGGGGAGGTGTTTAGGTCTTTCCGTTGGTGCGACCACAGTGGAAACTCCAGATCATGTCTCCACCGTGCGCATTCTCGCCTTCTCTAAAAAGAAGGCAAATTAATTACCACCCCATCGTCGGGAGGATTGTGCGATAAACCTCAAGGTAGATGCCGTACTTCCCAGGAGTCACGTGTATCTCCGTCACAAGCAGAGACGGAGGCTATGGAAACATATGTCTCTGAATCCCTGCGTCAGGGGTACATACGGCCCTCCACTTCACCCGCCTCCTCAAGTTTCTTTTTTGTGAAGAAGGAGAAGGTCTGCGCCCATGCATTGACTATAGGGCTATTAACCAGATCACGGTTAGGTACAGTTACCCTCTACCTCTCATAGCCACCGTGGTTGAGTCAATGCATTGGGCGCGCTTCTTTACGAAACTAGATCTCAGGAGTGCGTACAACCTGGTACATATCCGTGAGGGAGACGAATGGAAGACAGCATTTAGTACCACCTCAGGGCATTATGCCGTACGGGTTAATGAATGCTCCATCAGTCTTCCAAGCCTTTGTAGACTAGATTTTCTGGGACCTGCTTTGGCTTGGTGTAGTGGTGTACATCAATGATATTCTTGTGTACTCCGCTACAAGCGCTGAGCATGTGTCCCTGGTGCGCAAGGTGCTTGGTCGACTGTTGGAGCATGACCTGTACTCCAAGGCTGAAAAATGTCTGTTCTTTCAGCAATCTGTCTCTTTCCTAGGATACCGCTTTTCCACCTCAGGGGTGGAGATGAAGAGTGACCGCATTTCAGCCGTGCGTAATTGGCCGACTCCCACCACGGTAAAGGAAGTGCAGGGTTTCATTGGGTTTGCTACTTACTACCGGAGGTTTATCCGGGGCTTTGACCAGGTGGCGGCTCCCATTACCTCACTGCTGAAGGGGGGGTCCAGCCCGTCTGCGCTGTTTGGCTGAGGCGGACAGGGCTTTTTGTCACCTGAGGGCTCTGTTCACCTCGGCTCCCGTGCTGGCCCATCCGGACCCCTCTTTAGCGTTCATAGCGTTCGAGGCTGGGATAGGAGCCGTGCTCTCTCAAAACTCGGGCACGCCCCCTAAGCTCCGCCCCTGTGCCTTCTTTTCTAAGAAGCTCAGCCCGGCGGAGCGAAACTATGATGTGGGGGATCGGGAGTTGTTGGCTGTTGTCAAGGCCCTGAAGGCGTGGAGACATTGGCTTGAGGGGGCTAAACACCCTTTTCTCATCTGGACCGACCACCGCAACCTGGAGTACATCCGGGCAGCGAGGAGGCTAAACCCTCGCCAGGCAAGGTGGGCCATATTTTTCACCCGTTTTGATTTCACCCTGTCCTATAGACCAGGTTCCCAGAACATGAGGGCAGACGCACTGTCCCGGCTGTATGACACAGAGGAACGGCCCAGGGATCACACCCCTATACTCCCGGCCTCCTGCATTGTGGTGCCGGTAGTATGGGCGCTGGACATGGACATTGAGCAGGCGTCACGTGCAGAGCCCACTCCCCCCCAATGTCCCGCTGGGCGTCTGTATGTGCCATCTGCTGTCCGTGACCGGCAGATCTTTTGGGCCCACACGTCACCCTCCTCTTGTCACCCAGTCATTGGTCGGACGGTGCGTTGCCTGAGTGGGAAGTACTGGTGGCCCACCTTGGCTAAGGACGTGAGGGTGTATGTCTCCTCCTGCTTGGTGTGCGCCCAGTGCAAGGCTCCTAGGCACCTGCCCGGAGGTAAGCTACATCCCTTACCCGTTCCACAACTGCCATGGTCGCACCTGTCAATAGATTTTCTGACCGATCTCCCCCCTCTCAGGGTAACACCACGATCCTGGTCGTTGTGGACCGTTTCTCTAAGTCCTGCCGTCTCCTACCTCTGCCCGGTCTCCCCACGGCCCTCCAGATTGCGGAGGCCCTTTTCACTCAGGTCTTCCGGCACTATGGGGTGCCTGAGGATATAGTGTCTGATCAGTGTCCCCAATTCACATCGAGGGCGTGGAAGGCGTTCATGGAACGCCTGGGGGTCTCGGTCAGCCTTATCTCGGGTTTTCACCCCGAGAGTAATGGGCAGGTGGAGAGAGTGAACCAGGATGTGGGCAGGTTTCTGCGGTCCTACTGCCCTCTCCGTGTTCGGTTGGCGTTCGACGTCACCGGCCTTCTAGTCACTGCCGCTCCACTTATCATGTTCCATGATTTGTGTTGTCCCTTTCACACCTGGTTTATTCCATAATTATTGTCTGTGTATATATATACCCTCTGTTCCACCATGTCCTTTGTGTGTGATTGTTCATGTCAGAGTTGGATATATACAGCGGGTGAAATAAGTATTGAACACGTCACCATTTTTCTAAGTAAATATATTTCCAAAGGTGCTATTGACATAACATTTTCACCAGATGTTGGTAACAACCCAAGTAATCCATACATACAAAGAAACCAAAACCAATAAGTTCAGAAATTAAGTTAATTAATTAAGTTAATCAGTAATTAAAAAGCAATCCAGCCCCCTGTCAGTGCAAATTAATATCAGCTGGTTCAGTCCCAACTGATGGCCTACAAAAAGGTCTCATTGCCAAGGTGTCACACAAGACACATCTCATGATGGGTAAAAGCAAAGAGCTGTCTCAAGACCTTCGCAACCTATTTGTTGCAAAACATAATGATGGCATTGGTTATAGGCACATTTCTAAGCTTCTGTTCCAGTGAGCACAGTTGGGGCCATAATACGGAAGTGGAAAGACAATAATGTCACCATAAATTTGCCTCGACCACGTGCTCCTCGCAAGATTTCTGACAGAGGAGTGAAAAGAATAATCAGAAGAGTTGTCCAAGAGCCAAGGACCACTTGTGGAGAGCTTCAAAAAGACCTGCAATTAGCAGGTACTGTTGTCTCAAAGAAAACAGTAAGTAATGCACTCCACCGCCATGGTCTGTATGCACACTCACCACGCAAGACTCCATTGCTGAAAGAAAAGCATGTTGAAGCTCGTTTAAAGTTTGCTGCACAACATTTGGCAAAGCCAGTGAAATACTGGGAGAATATAGTGTGGTCAGATGAGAGCAAAATTGAACTGTTTGGATGTCATAATACACACCATGTTTGGAGGAGAAATGGCACTGCACATCACCCTAAAAACACCATACCAACAGTGAAGTTTGGAGGTGGGAACATCATGGTGTGGGGCTGCTTTTCAGCAAATGGTACTGGCAAACTTCACATAATTGAAGGAAGGATGAATGGGCAAATTTACAGAGACATTCTTGACAAAAATCTGCTGCCATCTACCAGGATGATGAAGATGAAACGAGGGTGGACATTTCAGCAAGACAATGATCCCAAACACACAGCCAAGGAAACTCTCAATTGGTTTCAAAGAAAGAAAATAAAGCTGCTAGAATGGCCCAGCCAATCACCTGACTTAAATCCCATTGAAAATCTATGGAAAGAACTGAAGATCAAGATTCATAGAAGAGGCCCACGGAACCTTCAAGATTTGAAGACTGTTTGTATGGAAGAATGGGCCAAAATCACACCAGAGCAATGCATGCGACTAGTTTCTCCATACAGGAGGTGTCTTGAAGCTGTCATTACCAACAAAGGCTTTTGTACAAAGTATTAAATAAATATCAGTAAGTGTGTTCAATACTTTTTCCCTGTGTCATTTCACATTATTACACAACTTAATTTCTGAACTTATTTGTTTTGGTTTCTTTGTATGTATGGATTACTTGGGTTGTTACCAACATCTGGTGAAAATGTCATGTCAATAGCACCTTTGGAAATATATTTACTGTGAAAAATGGTGACGTGTTCAATACTTATTTCACCCGCTGTACATTGTTGTTCTCCGGGTTTTGTACACCCGTGTTCTTTTCCAGGCCGTTAGCTGCCTGTGTATTCTTTTTGCCTGTGTATTCATTTTGCCTGTCATATTCCGGGTACTTTACACCTGTGGTTTGTTCCCAGGCCTATTTTGATGCCTATTGTATAGGCTATTGTTGCCTCACGCTTGGGCGTTCTCTATCATTAAACTACACTCCCGTTGGAACCACTCTCCTGCGCCTGACTCATTCACACCCATCACACCTGACAGAGTTTTCCAAGATTGCTTAAACCTAAACCTGTGTTTGTGCCTAAAGCTAGTAGTGCTTGCTATAGCATCTCTTTAGAGCTGTTGGCCATGTCAAACGTCCTTCCTTCCAATATATATTCGATGTTAGAATTGCCAGAACAATCTGAGATACCAAACATATTTCTTTCTGGCGTGGAATCGCCCAACAGGGTTTAAGTTTACATTTCCGCCTTTCCAAGTTAATGATGCACAGGGAATATTCTGCATCCCAAATGGAATATTCTGCATCCCTATTCCCTATAGTGCATTACTTTTGCCAGTAGGATGCAGACTAAGTCAGGCAATGTAGCTTACAAGGTGGAGACTGGAACATGATCCGGTCCCATATATTCTGTCATGTAAGGCATCATCTCTGAGAAATCGGCACCAAACTTCTTATTGAAATCCACATCGGCCTTGCTTTCATTCCGTACGAACGCCAATGAGCCTCTGCGTTCTCCCTATGATAATGGGATAAAAATACTTCAGTTTGAGTTCTCGTACAATCAGTTTATTGTTTTCGTACACAGTTTAGCAGGTGCAGTGAAATGCTTGCGTTACTAGCTCCTAACAGTTCTAATAATACAACCATTTCGCTGCACCCGCTGTAACATCTGCTATACACATTTTTTTGTGGTCTGCCATCCAATTTTTCTATTTGTTTTAATGTTATAGTAAATCAATTATCCTGGAGGTTAATCTATGGTGTAGCATTGTAACTACAGTATTAATTTGTCATGGCTTTCCCTGACCTTGTGAGTCGCGCTTACCTCTTTCACATAGCTCGTGGCATCCTTGAGGTTGAGTTTGTGGAAGATGTTGAATATGTTGTCACAAGTCTTCCTGGCAGAGGGTGTCATCAAGAGCCAGCACAACCACCTCTCCTCAAAGTTATTCCACCTTAGAAGGATACGAGAAGAGAGTAAAAAAAAAAGTAGGGTATGTAATACATTTAAATAATACTTATATGATAATAATAACTTATTGAAGTTTATAATATGATGTTAGTGTCCACATACTTGTTTCTCAAGTAGTTATCTCCTATTTGTCCTGAAATGTCCTCTATGGCAACAAGCATGTGGTCAAAGGTCTGAAAAGATAAAAAGGAATGTGAAGATGATATTTCAATTCACCAATTTCAACACTTTTAGATGAACTGGTTCATGTTTTATAAAAAATAGGTTTAGCTACTGACACTCAGCCCTTGATGAACACCCTTCATCTTCCAGACCCCTCCGCCTCTGTACACCCATACCCCTTGCCACTAACTGCTGTTTGGGGGGACAGGTTCCACAGTGACCCTTAACTACCTGGTGCTTAACCTTGATCACAGTAAGGTTCGAGACTGCGATAGAAAACATTCTGGGCTGAATCCAAAGAGCTGGGCTGAGTTCAGTATCATGCAGAAGGATGTTACCTTCCTCGGACACAGTCAGCCAGGCAGGCATCATTACAAAGCCGTACAAAGTCGTTTTCAAGTTTTTACTGATATCAACATGGCAGTCAATACCCTCTTTGAGTGGGAGATGGACCAACAGACAGCTGTTAACATCCTGAAGCAGGCTTTGTCAGGACCCTGTGTGCATCGCCCCAGATCTGGGAAATCTGTTATGGATGCCAGCAATGAAGGCCTCGGTGCAGTCTTATTGCAGCTGACTCCGGAAAGAGGAGTTATTGTATATTACCGTTGCACCTTTGACAAGTCAGAGAATAATTATTGTGTAACCCGCCGGGAGCTTCTGGGAGACAGGTATAGCTCATTAATTTTAAAGGCATTCGCTTTTAACATCGCAATGTGAATCAAGTATATTTGAAAATGTTGTGTATTTAATAAAGTATACAAGTTTTGATACTGCTATTGTGTACATGATCCGGGGTTATAATTATGTTTGTAAGAGAGCTTTGGAGAAGTTTTTCGCTGCTTTTACTGTTGAGTTAGTTTGTGTCCAGATAGGTTTTCGTTTTTTCTGTCTAGTTGACCCTAGCAAATGAGCTGGAATCCAGGCAAAATACTTGGGGTTGTCTTAACATAGTTTAATATGTTTGTTTGTATGTTGTGTCACCACTCTTTCCTAGAGACCTCCTGTGCTTAGGAGGGAGCCATTTGATTCGAAAGCAGAGTGTGCATTCTCATGCCAATTACCACCAGTGTGTTGTCCTATAAGAGTTTTATACCACGAGTGTACTAGCTTACAAAGAGTATTTCTTTACGAGTGTGTTTTATTTAAAGTCTGCATGAATCTCGCCCTGCTGCTAATATATTTGTGTATTCTCCTCTTAATGAACTTTGGAACTCTGTTTATGTCTTTCATGGGGATTTATTAGAGAGATGTAAGGTTTGTTGTCTTATTCTCTAGGGTTAATGAACAACAAAGACTTCTGACCAGATAGTTACCCGATTCTGTATTTTTTCAGCTAGTGTGCGTTCTGTCACTGCTGCTCTCTTCACTTTCAGCCAGGTGACCAGTGGTTTCATGGTTATTCCCTGCAACAAATAAGGAGAAAATATAGTAAACCGGTAGCAAATTAACATGTACCAGTCTGTTCAAGTCAATACATATTATACTGTATGAAATAAAACTACAAATGGTGAAATGTGTATGGACTGAAGTTTGGCATTTAAATGAGCTATTTTACCTGCAGCATGACAGTGAAGTACACCACTAGGAAGGTGGTGCTGATCATCAGATTCTTCTCCTTGAACTTACTGTCCTCCAGCAAGAGCACAAGGCCATAGGCTACTGCCCCTCGTAGGCCACCGTAGCCCATCACTAGTTGATCAATAAAGTCCAAAGGAACCAGTCGGTACTGGTTCAGAATCCAGGTCAGTAAAAAGACCCCTGTGATATAAATACACACAGAGATAGGCAGTATTTCTGTTACATGTACAGTGCCTAGTGAAAGTCTACACACACCTTGCAGTCTTCACATTTTGCTGCCATAAAATTACATCTAAAAAGGGATTAAATTATACTTTTTCCTTACAGATCTACACAACTTCACATTTTCTGAGTGAAAAAAAATCTTATAAAAATATTTTCCTAATGAATTAAATGTAAATAAAAAAAACGAAGATGTCTTGATTGTGTATGTTTTCACACCTCCGAGTTATGCCGCGTTCACATGCTATCGGAGTTGTCAGAAGCTCCTAGTTCCCAGTGGGAAATGAATGACCCTCCAAGTAAACTCAGAGAAAATGTTGTTACCCGAGTTGCCGAGTTGTGAAATTTCACCACTGACCTTTTATCTTTTCAACCAAAAGATGACAACATCCATTTTTGATAATGACAACCTTATCAATATAGATAATGTAGCTACTCTGACCATGTTGTCAATGTTAAAGAGATTCTCTGGTACTTTTCTATACTTTTTAGCCAGTATTTCTGAAAGTCGCGCTCACAAGCCAAAAATGAAATGTCCAGATCATGGAGGTTGACCAGGTCCCACACTCTCAGTCTCTTAAGCGGGACAGCCCCGAAGACAGAAAAGACGCCATTGCTTTTGGTTCTTTGATGTCTGTAGGCAAGCCGCGACCTGACTGGAGATCAGGTGGCCGGCTCCCCTGCGGAACAGAAACCAAGAAAGGGATCTGTACGATGAGAGAAGACTTTCCACTAGCTCAGCCCCAATAAAGCAACTGCTACCTGCAGTTCAAGCTTGCCTACGGGAAGCTAAGTGCTTGTGGGTTACTGTAAGTTCCTTACTCGCAAAGTGCTGGCTAAGGGCGCCCTGAGCTTGGACAAGCACAACATGGAGGAATCCAGGTTTAGCAGCCCTCCTAAAAGCCGATTTTATGCTTGATCCAGAAATTTGGTACAGATGCTCCGTATGGAGGCTGTCACGCAATTGCTCTCTTGCCAACAGTAGTCCCGTGGGTTGACATGTTTAACCTCCCTGCCACCACATACCTTGGGCTCAGTCTCGAAAAGGCTGAAACATTACCTTCAAGGTCCATTTTTCGTCTACCACAGACGGCTCCAAAAATGCCCCAGCTTCTGGAGTACTTTCACAGCCCCTGCAGAATCTCTACTCATAAATTTTCGCCCATGGCTTTTCTACTTTCATTTCATACCCTCTCTGTGTCACATAATGAGGGATTTAGGCTTGCACCTTGCTACGAGCCCTATGAGCGCATCTCGAATACAAGTGATCAGCTGGTTCCCTACCTGCTTATGACCAGTCCTGGTGTGGTTGGCTTTTGCAACCACACCAGGACTGGTCATAAGGGTTCCGTATAGCACCCTTGCATACGGAACCCTTTTGACCCATGTGTCTGCCCTGGTCGCCAGTCGGCTACATGCCCTGAGCACGACCTCCTTGTGGACCGTTTTTCTTCGGCCCGCTGCTAACACGCAGTTTGCCCCGGGTTCTCTTTTCGTTGACTTACCTACATGTAGCCTGCTTAACCTCTCTCTGTGGCTCAGATCAAGTAGTTTATTCATGGTCGGCTCTTGGGATTATTTCTGACTTCCTGTCCACTGCCTTTCCCAGAAAAGCATCTCCTTTTGTTTAAGTGTGTGCTCTGTGCCTTTGCTGGAGGGGTCGAAACCCTTATAATATGCTGTTATGCTCTCCTTGGTATCTGCCTTCGACAGAAGGTGGATACCTCTCTCTTCTCCTACACTATCCTGTTGGGATAGTGGGGGCGATTAGGATTTCTTCTAAGGGTTGGATGTTTGCCTTCAGAGGGGGCCTGCTATGACCCTCTCCTACAGAGAACTGGGCGTGTTTCCTTTTGGGGTATCTCCTCTGGGAGATTGGTTTCGGGACCTCTGAGGCGCATCTATGTCGAGAACTCCTGGCTTTTGGAGAGCATGTTCACCATATTCCATTGTGAAATAGTTGAAATATAAAACACAAGGTTATTTAGATAACCCTGGTTCTCTGATATTATGAGTGAAGTATTGGTCAGTGACTGGGAGAGTGGCTATTTTATGCAGGTGAGGGTGCACCCTTTTCGCTGTTCTCCCGGTCTCCAACAGACATTTGTGATTTGATTATTCGAGTTATGGGAGTTGCGGTACAAAATCCTATTGTGAAATATTTCACTCATAACTCCGGTTCTCTGATATTATGTAAATAACCTTGAGTTTCACCACATGTGTTGTATTGGATTTGGCCCAAACCTGTAGTTTTTAATTAAGTTTAAAAAAAGTTATTTTCTTTGTTGTACTGTCTTACAGTATTACTTGTTGCAAACAGAATGGATGATTTGGAGTGGATTTTTGAACACAGGCTTTCTTCTTTTCACTTTGTCACAAAGGCAATTGATGTGGAGTGAATGCAATGTTGTTGATCGTCTGATCATTTTCAAATTGTGTGGTGGCAGCATCATGTTATGGATATGATTGCCACTGGCAGGGATTCAAGAGTTTTTCAGGATGAAAATAAATATGAAAGGAGCAAAGCCCAGGTAAAAATACTACACTTTACTATAGAATATTATAGTACTTACTATAGAATTCTGTACTAAACTGTAGTATTCACTAGAAGACTATATTCCACACTGTAGTATCCCTTGATCGTGTAGTGTTTACTATAGAATCGTATAGTACATGTAGTATCCTTTGCTCAAATGTAGTACTTACTATAGAATTTTGTATTATACTGTAGAATAGTATATTATAGTAATTTAATTTGGGTTGTGTAGACTTTCACTAGCAATGGTATTCGATTCATGTTGAATAACTTTGCAACAAGATACTTTCGAGAGCTGTTATTTGTATTTTCTATACCACTTTTTATAGCAGTTCACAATTTTGTGGCCCCCTTTACCCTGCATTGGTATCAAAAGTATGTTGGCACTGGTGTGATGAGAGTGTCAGCTAAATTACAAAAATGTACTGTAAAACACTCTTTCATTTTCTAATTAGCTTGGCCCCCGAAACAGACCAATAATAATACCCAGTGTGCTTTGCAATTGTTCAATTTTTACTGTATATTTGTCATTTAGTAGACATTCTTATCCAGAGCAACTTACAGTCTTAAAAACTAGTTAAAAACAAAATCACATCAAAGTCATAGCAAGTAAACCAATTTTTGTTGCCGTTACTGACAATGTTGTATTTTGTTGTATTTTGAAAATACCTAAAATAGCTGTATTTTATCTAGATACAAAACTATGCAAAAGTATCCATTATTTTTGATACATTGGTCTTTTGGGTATTTCGTATTTGAAACAAAATGCTTTTATATGCATCTTTTGCCAATCTCTGCACACACATAGTGTCAGTGCTGGTAATGTGAAGCCTTCAACAAGAATCCTTGTGTAAAATATTGAGCTAACTACAATATTGTTCATCATATAAAGGTTCAGCGAAATAGAATATCCAAAGATTATGACCCAAACTCACCTATGAACCTGAACACAAAGATGAAGAGGAGTGTGAGGAGGATAAAGGCTGTGTTCCACACCCATATAGACGGATCTATGGCCGAGATGCCGAGGAAGACGAAGATGATGGTCTCTGAGCCATTCGCGAACACCTTCATTGCGCATCGTACCGTGCTGACTGACTTCTCATCCATGTTGGCATTAATATACTTCTGACAGCAGACGCCACAGAACGTACACCTATGGCACAGCAAGAAAATAATGGTAAATAGAGAGCTCTGACATAGTTGACCAGAGTCAACCTCAAGGGTCATAAATGCATACACTCTCAAAAGGGTTCTTTGGGCTGTCCCCATAGGATAATCCTTTTTGGTTTCAGGGAGAACCCTTTTTGGTTCCATGTAGAACCCTTTTGGATTCCATGTAGAACCCTCTGTGGAAATGGTCCTACCTGGAACCAAAAAGGGTTCTTCAAAGGGTTCTCCTATGGGGACAGCCAAAGAACCCGTTCTTATGGTAATGTATAATTAACTGGGTAATTCATCATGGAATATAAAATATGAATGCATCTATATTCTACAGTAAACGGTGCACCACCTATCATTTAAGTCCTGAGGAAACTTTCTTAGCAAGTAGCTTTCACAATTATAATCTGAAGGTTCTGTAGAGTTATTTTAATGAAATAGGATTCAAAATCTCAGAGACATTGATATTATTTTACAAAATGAAAATGTATTATAAAAACAAGGTAATACTATAGTAAATGAATCAGTGACAGATTATGGCAAAAATAAGCAATAATGAAGTAGTTAGCCAATGGAAGGTAGAGGGGAAAGAAGAGGATGGTTTCTTTTAACTCACAAGGATATAAAAAAATATAATCATGATTACTCTAAACGAGACGAAGCAGGGAATTTAAAAAGTTACACGCTCACACCAATAGGGATTAAAGGAGTGAGAAAAGGCCTCATTGAATGTGTTTACGTGGCATTCAGTAGTAGCTCAATCTCTTGGATTCACAAATGTCCTTTCAGTGCGAAATAAGGAGAAGGTCCCAGATCAAACAGTTCCGGGTTGGTGTCTTCGTCCAACTGAGATCGAAGAGAGAGCAGAGGACAGTCGTTCAGATTCCAATATTGGTGTTTGGCCGCCACTCATTGAGATCAGGGGGGGATCAATAAGCAAGGGGCGCTTTCCAGTTACCAACTACGCTGACGTCTGAGCAGCAGAAGGATTTCAGTCGGGTGTGGCATTTATTCGCACCACACTTTCATACTGTAGTTCAGTTCGAAAGAACCATTTGGCGGGCCCCTGCTGTTACAGTGCTGTCACTGGTCGACTTACCACGAAGAAGAAGCAATTGCCTCAGGCCTCACATCATCAAGGGGTCTTTTTTATTTTTAATTATCCTCGTGAGGCCCCTCGTGAGGCTGCTGCTGACGGCCCGTTGTCGTGGGCTGCTCAGCTCATCACTCTCATTCTGTCTTGCTTCAGCAGCTGGGTTTTGCCTGGTCACTGTGCCCAGGTTAATGAGGCCACATTGTTGACAAAAATCATACTAAAGTGAATGAATCCATACATAATAGATCAATAACCTATTTCCATACATATATTTCATATCAATATTAATATAATCCAACTTTTTCTCATATTAGAAACAAGTGGACTGGTTCATAATAATGGACTATTCCACCCTGACCAGAGTTCCCCTTGTCTTTTCACAAGAGTAGCTTGTGTAGCTTGTTGTTGGCCAATCATAAGTCATCAAAGTGGCAATAGGCTACAGTCATAGAGCCTCCGTGTGTGGCAAAAGGAGACATCTCATCAATTGAAGATTTAATTAAAATTACGACCGGCAGACCCATGAGGCGGCACACAATTGGCCCAGCGTCGTCCGGGTTAGGGGAGGGTTTGGCCAGCCGGGTTGTCCTTGTCCCATTGCACTCTAGCAACTCCTGTGGTGGGCCGGTCGCATGCACGCTGACACGGTCGCCAGGTGTACAATGTTTCCTCCGACACATTGGTGCGTCTGGCTTCCGGGTTAAGCGGGCATTGCGTCAAGAAGCAGTGCGGCTTGGCGGGGTCGTGTTTCGGAGGACGCACGGCTCTCGACCTTCGCCTCTCCCGAGTCCGTACGGGAGTTGCAGCGATGGGACAAGACTGTAACTACCAATTGTATAAGATGAAAAAGGGGTAAAAAACTAGTTAAAGGAGAAGGATAGGCTACAACGACCAAGACCCAACAGGTAGGCTGCTATGTAATATTCTGAATGGATTTATTGTTATATTGGATGATAAATAACCAAGCTATGGAAGCTATTATTCTACTATAGCACGAGTCGGCTTGGTTGGTCGCTGTTTCTAGTCTCTCCCTCCCTGCTCCCCGTGTGGAGCACAGCCCCTCACTCTCCTTTTTCTTCTTCTTCTTCTTCTTGTGGTTTTCCAGTAGACTAAACACTAGTTGTTGCGCATTTCAAAAAAGGTAAAAGGTAAACAAGGTTTCTCCCTGCTCTCCCTCGCACTTTAAAAGTTAAAGCTTAAAAGTATAATTTTCTGCTGCTTCCCTCACTGCTTCGGACTGGGTCTGGATCCGACCAGGTCTATACAGAACGGGCGTAATTGCCCTCGGATCCGTTTGGAACGGATGGCACTAGCATTTAAGAGCAGTTGGAGGTTAGTTAACACAGTGTCCAAAGAGGGGCCAGATGTATACAGAATGGTGTCGTATGCATAAAGATGGATCAGGGGGTCACCAGCAGCGAGAGCAACATCGTTGATATATATAGAGAATAGAGTCGGCCCAAGAATTGAACCCTGTGGCACCCCCATAGAGACTGCCAGGGGACCGGACAACAGGCCCTCCAATTTGACACACTGAACTCTATCTGAGAAGTAGTTGGAGAACCAGGCAAGGCAGTAATTTGAGAAACCAAGGCTGTTGAGTCTGCCAATAAGAATGCGGTGATTGACAGAGTCGAAAGCCTTGACCAGGTTGATGAAGACGGCTGCACAGTACTGTCTTATCTATGTTGTTTATGATATCGTTTAGTACCTTGAGCGTGGCTGAGGTGCACCCATGACCACCTCGTGAGCCAGCTTGGAAAAGGGTTGTAGGGTTACACATGATTAGATTTGGGGATTACTCTCTAGGTAAGCAACCATAGGAGGGGTTAAATTCCGTGAAGTCATACGGTTAAGTATGACTTCACAGAATTTGTCTTGAAAGCCACTCAGGTAAAACAAGGATACCACATGGACCCTAGAAAACTAGGGTGTATACATCCAGTGCAAAGGAAGAGGACAACCCACAGCAGCATAGAAATGTCCTAACCAAAAGTCAGGACACTGGTCCTCATCAGATACATGACTACGCTAGCACGTACAGTAGGTGAGCAGCTACTTACAACTCACATAAATATATTTCTTAATTCAATTTTTATACATTGAGACTTGTGTGTATTGTTTTGAATTGTTAGATGCTACTACACTGTTAGAGCTAGGAACACAAGCATTTCGCTACACCCGCAATAACATCTGCTAAATATGTGTATGTGACCAATAACATTTGATTTGATTTGTTGCGCACCTAGGGTTTTTGGGCTATGAACTCTCGAACTAAGCCAGTCAGTTTTCCCGATCAGGAAAACTTTATGGAGTTTAATAGGGTTAAAGAGAAACGAGATATCTGTAAGATATTCTTGAATACTTCTATGTTTGGGATCTTATTGATAAGAAGGGACAACTCCAGTGTCCAAGGAGTCAAGTTCTTTGTACCTGACAGGTGTTACTTGGGAGGGGCCAGATTGCTTTTAATTTTGTACATTTCTTAACCTTTATTGAACTAGGCAAGTCAGTTAAGAACAAATTCTTATTTGCAATGACGACCTACCTTGGCCTCCCCAAACACCTGGACGACGCTGGGCCAATTCAATAGGTAAACCTATTCAAGAAGAGAAAGAACAGGTTTTTCCAGTTCAAAACCACCTTGCTTTGTGGTGAGATTGTCTACTTCTAGGTGGGCAGCGTCTGAATGTGTTTCCCAACAGTCTGCTCTGTCTGGAATCTCACTCCAGCCATCTTTCATCATGCCCGATTGGACAGGCAGTATTCTAAACTGGTTCTGGGTATGGCTGGCATAGGATGGTTATTCAATCTGCTCTTCCGCCCCCTGTTGGGCAGGAATGAGTCCATCCTTAAGCTCGGCCGCTTTTTTCACCAGCTTGAAAGATGCATTATGTGTATCAGACTGTACAGTAAGTGATGAATCCTCCCATTTGAGGTTCATCCTTGTCTGTTTGGGCACTTGGCTTGGAAAATGAGCTGGCCATTTCAACAGTCTGGGTGTCAAGGTACCACCTCAATGTTTATGTTTGAACCATGAAATAAGACTGTGCCATGTTCCTGATTGTCTCTCTATCACAGGTGAAGGATCTTTTAAACGAACAAGAAGAGTTCTACAAGCAGTTGTTACAACATTAAGAAAATAGCTTGTGTTGTGTCCAAATACTGGTGGAGTCAACTAATAAAGGTGTAGACGACCTGACAATGGAGGTCCAGGACCTGAAGAACAGTTTGCATTTCTTCCAGGGTCAGCTCGATGAGTTTAAACATGAGAACGGCAAGATGACAGCAATCTGTAAATCATTGAGAGAGAACATACAGTTCTGTATGTGAATCGATGATAACAATGACAGAGAAATCTCGAGGGACAATCAAGGCAGAACAACATTGTTGTGGACGGAATTGCAGAATGTCCACATGAGACCTGGACGGAGTCTGAGGACAAAGTCGCGCCCACAGGACTGGAAAACCCACCAAGGGTCCAGGTGACAGGGCCAGGCCAATAGTGGTCAAGTTCAAGGTTCAAGGATGAGGTAGGTGTTCTGAAAAGAGCCAAGAACTTGAGAGGAACGCACATCTTCCTCAACAAGGACTATCCTGAAGCTGTGCACCAGAAGAGGAAAGAACTTATCCCAGCCATGAATGCTACCAGAGCACGTGGGCATATTGCGTACATCCGCTATGACAGGCTCATTGTCCACCCTCTCTCCCAAAAACCTGCAAGGGATGAGAGAGAGCCAAGCCTATGGGTTTGTAGCTTCAACCCTGCAGCACACACACACACTTACACACACCAACTGATTAATGGACTGCTTAATGTATTTTTTTTTGTTATTGCTTTGTTTGCTCTTTTCCATATTATGCCTATCTCTGAAAATACTGCATATTAATATATGTGACTGACCGCCTTGACTCAGTCTTATGCTACAAAATGTTATATCAGACACTGCATTTGAGGAACAATGGGAAAGTAATTCTGCTTTGAATGTTAATAAACTTTGTCCTTTGTCCTTTGAATGTTTTGGTACGTACTGGAGAGGTCTTTTGTCTACACCCATTCAGCATCATTCACACCCTCTTAAGCTTATTGCATGTGATATGATATAACAACTGTACATAAATATGTATATACAGACCTGAATGAATAAATAAGTCCTGCGTGAATGAGTGATTACAGACCAGAGTTACTCACAGATGGATGCATAAATGTTGAACTAGGTCCTAACACCCCAACAGTTCCAGGTCTATAGATAGATAGATAGATAGATAGATAGATAGATAGATAGATAGATAGATAGATAGATAGATAGATAGATAGATAGATAGGTACTTTATTGATCCCCCGGGGGGGAAATTTCATTATCAAGCAGCTACAACAAAAACACAGGGCAGGTGCAAAATGCCACAACGAAAGTACACAAAAGACAGATACACGGTACATGATACATAGAGCGGCAGTATGAAAAAGTATAGAAATACAGGATATCTGGAGTGCAAAAAAAAGCTATAAAAGGACATTGCGTAGTATGAGTGGTTGGCTGAATATGTACACTATACATTGGTGGATGTTGGATGGTTAACTATACTATACAGGTTGATGGCAGAGAAATACTTCAGTAGCTAATGCGTATGATATGAGCGAGGGTAATAATAGTTTACTTAATAGACAGACTGGGTAAATGAACAGGTAAGTGAAAATTTTTCATGGTTAAATTAGCTGTACAGTTAGGTATACAGTTATATTTACAGATAAGTGAATACTTGCATGTTTACACAAACTGTACAGGTAAATGACAGGAAGAGATACTTTAATAGCTAAATGTGTGTATGATATCATTGGGGTAATAATAGTAATTCCCTTAAAATACAGTCCTTAGTGCGCAGGGTTTAATTACAGACAACTGCACTTATTGCACATTTGATATACTAAAAGCAATGAGAAAAGGTGCAACTGGCAGGATACTAATATGCATTCCTGAGTGAATGCCTAGGTCCAATAATTACTTACAATATTGCATGTGATATAATATAACAACTGTACATGGGTATGTATATACAGACCTGTATGAATAAGTAGGTCCTGAGTGGATGAGTGCTGACGGAACAGAGTTACTCACGGATGGATGCATAATTGTTAAACTAGGTCCTAGCACCCCAACAGTTCCAGATCTAAGTTGCCGACGGCACGGCACCCCGGTGAGGCATTATATAGTCTCATAGCCGCCGGCAGGAAGGACCTCCTGTGGCGCTCTCTGGCACACCGTGGTGGGATCAGTCTGTGACTGAAAGAGCTCCTCTGCGTCATAACCATAGCGTGCAGAGGGTGGGTGACGTTGTCCATGATGGCCAGCAGTTTGGCCAGGATCCGTCTCTCCGCCACCTCCTCTAGAGTGTCAAGGCTCATCCCCAGGACAGAGCTAGCCTTCCTGATCAGCTTATTTACCCGAGAAGCATCCCCGGCTTTGATGTTTGCTCCCCAGCACACCACTGCAAAAAAGATGGCACTGGCCACCACAGACTGGTAGAAGGTATGCAGTAGTTTACTGCACACGTTGAAGGACCTGAGCCTCCTCAGAAAGTAGAGTCGGCTCTGGCCCTTTTTGTACAGGGCCCCGGTGTTACCAGCCCATTCCAGTCTGTTGTCCATATGGACCCCCAAGAACTTGTATGACTCAACCATTTCCACATCCATCCCCTTTATAGGGACTGCAGTCAGTTGTGCCTTGGTTCTCCTGAAGTCCACCACCATCTCCTTCGTTTTGCTGATGTTGAGCTGAAGGTGGTTCTGCTCACACCACAACACAAAGTCACTGATTGTGCTCCTGTACTCCTCCTCCTGCCCACCCCTGATGCACCCTACAATAGCAGAGTCATCCGAGAACTTCTGTAGGTGGCATGTTTCAGAGTTATATCTGAAGTCTGAGGTGTAGAGGGTGAACAGGAAGGGGGACAGGACCGTACCCTGGGGGGCCCCTGTGTTGCTAACTGCCCGTTCTGACACACAGCTCTGTAGTCGCACAAATTGTGGCCTACCGGTCAGGTAGTCCGTGACCCAGGAGACTAAGGGTGCTTCCACTTTCATCCTCCTCATCTTCTCACCCAGTAGCAGGGGCTGAATGGTATTGAAGGCACTGGAGAAGTCAAAAAACATGACCCTCACAGTGCAACCTGCGTTGTCCAGGTGAGAGTAGGCCCTCTGCAGAAGGTAGATGATTGCATCATCCACCCCGATGTTGCGCTGGTATGCAAACTGCAGGGGGTCCATTGATGAACACACCAGGGGTCTGAGGTGAGCGAGGACTAACCTTTCCAGGGTCTTCATGATGTGGGATGTTAGCGCTACAGGTCTGAAGTCATTCAGGACAGTGGGGTGTGCCTTCTTGGGCACTGGGACGAGGCAGGATGTTTTCCACAGCACAGGGACCCTTTCTAGGCTCAGGCTAAGGTTGAAAAGACGCTGGAGTATTCCACACAGTTGGTCAGCACAGACTCTCAGCACCCTTGGGCTGATGCCATCGGGGCCCGCCGCTTTCCACTGGTGTAGTCTCTCCAGCTCTCTCTTCACTTGGTTGGTGGTGAAAGCCAGCCCAGGTAGGGAGGTGGGGGGAAGGGGGGTGTTGAGGATCAGTCCAGGGGGGGCAGGGGCGGAGGTGGGGTCACTGATTGTCTCAGCAGAGGTGCTGTGAGCAAAGTGGGGGTGGGATAGCCGTGAGGGTGTGTGGTCTGGAGAGCTGGAGGGGAGGTGGACAGGGCCAGTATCGAACCTGTTAAAAAATTGGTTCAGCTCATTGGCTCTGTCCTGGGTCCCCTCCGTCTGCCCACTGTTTGACTTTTTGAAGCCAGTGATATTTCTCATACCCTTCCACACCTCTCTCACCTGGCTCTGCCTCAGCTTGTCCTCCATCTTCTCCTTATACACTCTCTTCCCCTCAGCAATCCGCAACTTCAGCTCCCTCTGGACGCATTTCAATTTGTCCTTGTCCTTCTCCTTGAAGGCCCTCTTCTTCTCATTCAGCAGGGCCTTCAGGTCGCTGGTGACCCAGGGTTTATTGTTTGGGAAACAGCGTACCTTCCTGGTGGGTACAGTGTTGTCTACACAAAAATTAATATAGTCTGTTATGCAGTCAGTGAGTCCATCGATGTCCTCCCCATGAGCCTCACAGAACACATCCCAGTCTGTTGTTTCAAAGCAGTCCTGTAGGGCCTCATTCGCCTCCGGGGACCATCTCCTAATAGTCCTGGTGGTTGCAGGCTGCTGTTGTACCATAGGCCTGTAGAGTGGGGTGAGGTGGACAAGGTTGTGATCCGATCTACCGAGGGGAGGGAGTGCAGTGGAGTTGTATGCATCCTTCACATTAGCATATAACAAGTCCAGAGTTTTATTATTCCTGGTTGGGCACTTCACGAACTGTTTGAACGTGGGCAGCGTGGAAGAGAGAGATGCATGGTTAAAATCTCCCGAAATTGCAAAGAAAGCACTGGGATGCGCTGTCTGTAACCTCGCGATAACAGAGTGGATGACGTCACACGCTGCGTTTGCGTCAGCAGAGGGCGGGATGTAAACAATAACAGCAATGGCCGCCGTGAATTCCCTAGGTAGATAGTAGGGTCTCAGGCTAACGGCTAGCAGTTCAATGTCCGGGCTACAAAACTTTTCCTTAAGAGTAATATGGTTCGGATGACACCATCTGTTGTTAACTAATAAAGCCAGCCCACCACCCTTACTCTTACCGGAAGAGACGCGATCCCTGTCCGCTGTGATGGTCTGGAAACCGTCGATAGTGACGTTCTGTATGGGGATGTTATCGTTCAGCCAAGTCTCAGTAAAACACATTAGGCTAGCTTCCCGATAAATCCTTTGTCCACGAACAAGTCCCGCCAACTCATCCATCTTGTTATGTAGACACCTCACATTGCCCATAATAATAGACGGTATAACCGGCTTGTACTTGAACCTCCTCCGCTTTGCCTTACATTTCAATCCCGCCCTGCATCCACAGCGTCGTCTTTTCAATTCGTCCGGAATATCAAACTTTTCCCTGGGGAGCAGCAGCGCTGCGTGGGCTAAATCCAGGAGCTGGGCTCGGTTGTAAACAATAACAGTTGACGACTCCTGTCGACGTTCAGCTGCGATAAAATCCATAAAATCCATAATCCTGAACTGTTATAGTTCGACTGTAGCAAAATAAAAAATAAAACTAAAGAAAAAAAGACGAAAGAAAACGAACTAAAACAACAATTAATGCACGGACAACGGGAGCTGCTTAAAAGGCGACCACTCAGGGCGGCGCCAAACACTAAACACTATGTTGCACGGCACCCTGGTGAGGCATTAAATAGTCTAATAGCCGCCAGCAGGAAGGACCTCCTGTAGCGCTCTCTGGCACACCGAGGTGCTCATCTGCGTCATAACCATGGCGTGCAGAGGGTGGGTGACGTTGTCCATGATGGGCAGCAGTTTGGCCAGGATCCGTCTCTCCGCCACCTCCTCTAGAGTGTCAAGGCTAATCCCCAGAACAGAGATGGCCTTCCTGATCAGCTTATTTACCCGAGAAGCATCACCGGCTTTTATGTTGGCACCCCAGCACACCACTGCAAAAAAGATGGCACTGGCCACCGCAGACTGGTAGAAGGTATGCAGTAGTTCACTGCACACATTGAAGGACCTGAGCCTCCTCAGAAAGTAGAGTCGGCTCAGGCCCTTTTTGTACAGAGCCCCAATGTTACCAGCCCATTCCAGCCTGTTGTCCATATGGACTCCCAGGAACTTGTATGACCCAACCATTTCCACATCCATCCCCTGTATAGGGACTGCAGTCAGTTGTGCCTTGGTTCTCTTGAAGTCCACCACTATCTCCTTTGTTTTGCTGATGTTGAGCTGACGGTGGTTCTGCTCACTCCACAACACAAAGTCACTGATTGCGCTCTTGTACTCCTCCTCCTGCCCACCCCTGAAGCACCCTACAAATGCGGAGTCATCCGAGAACTTCTGTAGGTGGCATGTTTCAGAGTTATATCTGAAGTCCGAGGTGTAGAGGGTGAACAGGAAGGGGGACAGGACCTTTCCCTGGGGGACCCTTGGGTTGCTCACTGCCCGTTCTGATACACAGCTCTGTAGTCTCACAAATTGTGGCCTACCGGTCAGGTAGTCCGTAACCCAGGAGACTAAGGGTGCTTCCACTTTCATCCTCCTCATCTTCTCACCCAGTAGCAGGGGCTGAATGGTATTGAAGGCACTGGAGAAGTCAAAAAACATAACCCTCACAGTGCAACCTGCGTTGTCCAGGTGAGAGTAGGCCCTCTGCAGAATGTTGCGCTGATATGCGGACTGCAGGGGGTCCAGTGATGTACACACCAGGGGTCTGAGGTAAGCGAGGACTAACCTTTCCAGGGTCTTCATGATGTGGGATGTTAGCGCTACAGGTCTGAAGTAATTCAGGACAGTGGGGTGCGCCTTCCTGGGCACTGGGACGAGGCAGGATGTTTTCCACAGCACAGGGACCCTTTATAGGCTTAGGCTAAGGTTGAAGAGACGCCGGAGTATTCCACACAGATGGTCAGCACAGACCCTAAGCACCCTTGGGCTGATGCCATCAGGGCCCGCCGCTTTCCACTGATGTAGTCTCTCCAGCTCTCTCTTCACTTGGTTGGTGGTGAAAGCCAGCCCAGGTGGGGAGGTGGGGGGAAGGGGGGTGTTGAGGATCAGTCCAGAAGGAGCAGGGGCGGAGGTGGGGTCACTGATTGTCTCAACAGAGGTGTTGTGAGCAAAGTGGGGGTGGGACAGCCGTGAGAATGTGTGGCCTGGGGAGCTGGAGGGAGGTGGACAGGACCAGTATCGAACCTGTTAAAAAATTGGTTCAGCTCATTGGCTCTGTCCTGGGTCCCCTCCGTCTGCCCACTGTTTTTTTGAAGCCAGTGATATTTCTCATACCCTTCCACACCTCTCTCACCTGGCTCTGCCTCAGCTTGTCCTCCATCTTCTCCTTATACCCTCTCTTCCCCTCAGCAATCTGCAACTTCAGCTCCCTCTGGACGCATTTCAATTTGTCCTTGTCCCCCTCCTTGAAGGCCCTCTTCTTCTCATTCAGCAGGGCCTTCAGGTCGATCTACCGATGGGAGGGAGTGCAGTGGAGTTGAATGCATCCTTCAAATAACGGGTGATAGAAAAATGTTATAAGAAGATTGTGGGAGCTGTACTGTTAGATTTCAGTGCAGCCTTTGATATTACTGACCATAACGTGTTGTTTATGTTATGGCTTTTCAACCTCTGCCATATCCTGGATTCAGAGCTGTCTATCTAATAGGACTGAGTTTTTTTTATGGAAGCTACTCTTATGTCAAACATGTAGTGTGGTGTACAGCAGGGCAGCTCTCTAGGCTCTCTACTATTTTCACCAATGACCTGCCACTGGCATTAAACATAGCATGTGTGTACATGTATGCTGAGGATTCAACAATATACACATCAACAACCACAGCTAATAAAGTCACTAAATCCCTTAAAGATTTGCAGTCAGTTTTGGAATGGGTGGCCATGTCACGACTCGCTCCAAGGCTACCTCCTCCAGACTTCGGCGCTCGTCGTCACCGGCCTTCTAACCACTGCTGTTCCCTTTTCATCATTCCATTGGTTTTGTCTTGTCTTTTCTCACACCTGGTTTTGATCCCCTCATTTATCGATGTGTATATCTGCCCTCTGTTCCCCCCATGTCTTCGTGCGTAATTGTTAAAACCTCCTTGCGAATCATATTCTCCTGCGCTTGGCTCCCTTTCATACACCATCACTACAGGCCAGTAATAAACTGGTCTTGAACATCTCTAAAACTAAGAGCATTGTATTTGGTACAAATCATTCCCTAAGTTCTAGACCTCAGCTGAATCTGATAATGAATGGTGTTGCTGTTGAACAAGTTGGAGACTAAATGACTTAGTGTTACCTTAGATTGTAAACTGTCATGGTTAAAACATATAGATTCAATGGTTGTAAAGATGGGGAGAGGTTTGTCCGTAATAAAGAGATGTTCTGCTTTTTTGACACCACATTCCACAAAGCAAGTCCTGCCGGCTCTAGTTTTATCTTATCTTGATTATTGTCCAGTCATATGGTCAAGTGCAGAAAAGAAAGACTTAGTTAAGCTGCAGCTGGCCCAGAACAGAGTGACACGTCTTGCTCTTCATTGTAATCAGAGGGCTAATATTAATACTATGCATGCCAGTCTCTCTTGGCTGTGAGTTGAGGAAAGACTGACTGCGTCACTTCTTATTTTCATAAGAAACAATGTGTTGGAAATTCCAAATTCTCCCTCAAGAGTCTTTTCGCTTTCTCATTAGATTTTAGTTTAAGGTTTTGCATCAATTCTAATCTCCCTTCGGCTTCCTGGAGAGTGAGCATTACGGCCATAAGGTCTTGTACTTTACGATCCAGAGAGTCCAGATGCATTTGTTTCTTTAGACTCGGCCAAAAATGCTATTTGTGCAGTGGGTTCCCCCTTAACTCTCTGTGCGTCAGTCTTTCGGCCCTGCCCTCCAGTTGTCTAGTCCTGCCTTTGTGCTCCTCCTCTAACGAGTCTATCGAGTTCTGTAAGGTATCACATTCTTGTTTGAGTGTGTAATTTTCCTTCTTTGTTTGCTGGGCTTGAGCCATTAGTTCCTCCAGCTTGATTCGTAGTGTCTTTAGATCCTTTGAACTCTGTATTCTGCAATTGGGCTGACTAGTAGTAGCTCACCTTTCTGTTTCTCGATAACCGCTTGTGACTTGGCTAGTTTCTCATCCTCTGGCTCCATCTACTTCCTTGAGGGCTATCCTGTAAATGTTGAGCGGCTTCACTGCAGGTAGAATGTATGTTTTAATATTATATAAAAATAATAATAATATCACTGTCGCTGAGATTTCGAATACGACTTGTCATTAAAATAACTCTACAGAACCTTCAGATTATAATTGTGACACCTACAGTTTATCCCTACTTACTAAAAAAGTTTCCTATTGACCAGTCAAAAGTTTGGACACACCCACTCATTCCAGAGTTTTTCTTTACTTTTACTATGTTCTACATTTTAGAATAATAGTGAAGACATCAAAACTATGAAATAACACATGTAGAATCGTGTAGCAACCAAAAAAGTGTTATATATTTTATATTTGAGATTCTTCAAAGTAGCCACCCTTTGCCTTGATGACAGCTTTGCACATTCTTGGCATTCTCTCAACCAGCTTCATGAGGTAGTCACCTGGAATGCATTTCAATTAACAGGTGTGCCTTGTTAAAAGTTAATTTGTAGAATTTCTTTCCGTTCTTAATGTGTTTGAGCCAATCAGTTGTGTCGTGACAAGGTAGGGGTGGTATACAGAAGATAGCCCTATTTGGTAAAAGACCAAGCCCGTATTATGGAAAGAACAGCTCAATTAAGAATTTTTTAAAGAATGTGTAACAATGAGTTAGTACATTCATTTACAATAGTTGTAACAAGCATGGTAACAAGTGATTGTTACACACTGTAACAAGTGAATCACACTTGTTACAGTGTAACTACAAGTATAAGTACACTGTAACAAGGACACCTTAAAATAAAGTGTTACCTAGTCTTTCACTGGAACACACCTTAACAGAAAGGGTAGACTGTAAAAGGCATAATAAATCAACATAACATTCAGAAAGACTCACGACAGGATAGCGGATAGGGAGAGCATCTCGGCTGTGAGGTAAGACAGGTAGCCCAGGACGAAAATGAAGCCTGGCTCGATAATCTGGACGTTCTTGGTGCATCTGGTCAGGAGCGAGATCAGCAGAGCAAAGGCAACACCAACCAGGGAGCCTCCAACCGCCACCACGAAGAACGAGACTACACAGAGCAGAGGAGAAAGAGAGGAGGGTGATAAAAGAGAGAGAGAAAGAGGAGGAAGAAGAAGAGAGTCAGAAGGACAAATAGAGTCGAACAGGGAACAAATACATTCATTATTTCATGAATACATCAAATGTTGGTTAGACCAGGGGTAGGCAACCCTGTTCCTGGAGAGCCGCAGGTACTGTACGTTTTTCCCAACTAGGTACACCACCTGAACAACTGAGGTAGTTGATCAATTCAGTGATTGCCTAAATTCAACATACCTGGTCTTCCAGGTCGGTTAAATAAAAAACCACTCTCCAGGACCAGGGTTGCGTACCCCCTGGTTAGACAGATTACATACTCTATTGCTTGTTGCATTACCTTTGCAGTTTGCTTCAAGTTGGCACAATAAGCTGTCAGTATTGACTCTCTGACAAGACTCTATTTGTTGGCCTGAGAATCAAACACTGGCACCTTATTCACTACAGAGTGCAGTACTTTTGACAAGAGCCCTAGGGGCCATGGTCAAATGAAGTGCACTACATAAGGAATAGTGTCACAAGAAAAAGTATGAAAATGTATGCACTCACTACTGTTAAGTCGCTCTGGATAAGAGCATCTGCTAAATGACTAAAATGTCAAATATAAAAGAAGTGCACTATATAAGGAATAGGGTGCCATTTTGGACGTAGCCAAGGTGTGGCGCTCTTACATACTTATGCCTTTGATGATCTCTACAGCGTCGATTTGTGGCCCTCCAAGTGAAACAAATGCGTTAAACACGTTGAACAGCACCTGAGGGAACATGGAAATAAAGATGACCGGTCACTGAGGAGGTGGGGAGGTTAAGCAACCAATGACCCGTCACTGAGGAGGTGGGGAGGTTAAGCATTACAATATGGAATGTGTTACAATTAACTGAATCAATTGTGCAATATAATCCATTAGATTAAAATGTTATTCTTGGACCATTTGTATGTGATTGATGTTGTTATGTAGCAACAGACTGCATTCCCTGAAGTAAAGCATGTGACTGAGCGATGCAGGTGCCTTGTCTTGTCTTGTGTATTGTCTTTGTACTTCATTTGTCGGGTATAGGTTTCCAGTGATGAATGTCATTACATTTGGAACTCAACATACTTCTTATTTAACACGTTACGAAAAGTTAAGTAAATGTGTTTGGCAAAAAACTGTAGTGTACACATTCAATGTGTGTGTCATATGAAGCTGTTTCTGCCAAGGCTATGTACCATTCCTTATATGAGGGAAAGCCTCCAGTGTCGCAATATGACTGTGGTTAGAGTGACTTTTAGCCAGTTTAAACATAAGCTTCTCAGTCTATCAATGTCGTTGATAGACTGAGTAATAGCATAGGTTGGATTCTATCAAACCTATTCTGTTTAACCTCAGAGGAGTTCAATAAATCCTACTGAACACTTTAAATTGAATCACCTTGGACCAGTCATCTCTCATAGGGAGGAGCATCTGTTGTACTATTATATTCCATCCCTCTCCATATGTTACCTCCAAATATTTTTCCCATACGGCCTTTAGGCCCTTACAAGTTCCATTAAATCCACCTATAAGGTGGCTATATATAAGCCCTGCGGTACAGTATGTGGTAATTTGCAAAGGATTTCTATCTTAAGCTCTGTTTCAAGTTGATACATTTTCTGTTTATCTAATTTCTGAATAGTAGCTGATCGTTGTATCATTACTACGCGTATGTATGCTTTAAAAGCTTCCCAGACATGTACCTGTTTCGCACTATCGTTGTTTGTTTCAAAGAATAGCGTAATGTGTGTTTTAAGGAATTCAAAAAACACCTTGTCCTGTAAGAGGCTGGTGTTCATTCGCCAACATTGACATTTTTCTCTTTCTTCTCCTATTCCAACAGGCAGATCAATGGGTGCGTGATCTGTCATAGCTATCGTGCCCAAACTGCAGGCACCCACTTGATCTACATGAGAGAGTGTGAGATCAGAAAGGAGTCGATGAGTAAATAAACAAATGTGCCTATTCGAAAATGATGTAATCACGAGCGGTTGGATTGACCAATTTCCAAATATTATAAAGACCTGCATCTTTACACAGTTTTAATTTTTAGGTCCTGGTTAGACCAGGTTTGGATTTATCTAAAAATGCATCAGGAATCACCCCCTAGTTCCAGAGGAAAATCACCGAAATCCAGTATTATTTTGTTAAGTTGAAGGAAGAAGTCTGTGTCCTCCTCATTCAAAGCATAAATATTTCCCAATATTATATTTTGTCCTGAAACCTTTACAATCAAGATTTGTCCATCTTTGTCCTTACTCTTTTTCCACTTGATAATGTATACTTTTGGGGAGAAAATCCATCTGTCCCCCACCCTAGGAGCATCCTTTTCCACCAGATGGGTCTTTTGCAGCATAATCACATCTGAGTGTTTTTTGTTGAAGATAATTAATTGAACACTTTTTAATCCGTTCACATTCCACAATGTAACTTTAATCACATTGGTCATCATATCTGAATGTAAGCAAAGAACAAACACAAAAGGGAGACCGCTATAGGTAACAACAATGATAAAATAGGCTAATGAACACTTTGGGTTGTGCCCATCACTAATGTTGTGGCCTATATTGACCAACTATTGCTGTTATAAGAGTGAAAAGTATATTTTTATCGCCACTATAACAATAAAACAGAATGATATGCTTGGACTACGATCTTGCTTAATCTAGTACTATAATTAACTGTAAACCAGAAAGATAAATTATAAGCAGCATTCACAGCATAAACCCTCAATGAGATTGTTACTCACAACATAAGAAGTTCTCCTATTACCTTAGAGAAAAATGGTAGTCCATCCGTGATGAACCACCGCCACCGTGCGGATCTTCCATAGCCTACCACGCTACTCAATTGGTTCTGCCTTGTTGACGTCTGCGACGCACTTCTTTGCCTACTTTGGGTCCGTGAAACGAGGTAGTGATCAAGTATTTCAGTCCCAGTTTCATGCACATACTGTATGCCTCACCTCACCTGTCCACATTTCTCTTGTCCTCAACCTCTTTGGAAAAGTCAGGGAAAAACTCTTTCTAGTGAAAGTCCTAAGTTCTTTGGCTCTGACCTGGACCTTCTTCACTGTCAGTGTATCATAAGAGTTTCACCAGGATAGGCCAGGAGTTGCGTGGGGTTGGTCCTGGATACAGTGTAGTCGGTGTCCGATATGTTCTCTTAATGGTCATGTTGTTAACATCCTCCAGTGTGTCCTCAAATAGATTGCGTAAAATGTCTTTCACACAATCCAACTTATTTATGTGGAGTTTCGGGAACCCCTCTGATCCAAAGTGATCATGGTCTCCATTTCTTCAACAGTGTCGTTTAGGCGGGTGTTCTTGTCCTCCAAAGTCGATATCCTCTCTTCTGCGTTTGTAACTTGGTTGTCGAGAGTGTCCACTTTTGTTTTCAGTGCACCCACTGTATGTTTTATTTCAGCCACATCTTCTCCAACTTTTGCAATTTTCTCTTCAAGATTTTTGTTCATTTTGCGAATCTCCTTTAGAACAGGGTCATCAGGCTGTTCTACTCCGCCATTTTCCTTGTTAGCAGCAGCCGCATGTAGAGACGACATTTTGTCTGCTTTTGTGCGCTTCTAAGTAGTTTTTCCATGTACACGATATCTTGGACAATTAGTTAACAAAATGTGTAACTAGGCATTGAATAATTAATTTAAATATATTTGGAGCTACACAGCCTTTAGTTAGCTGCTGCTCCTCGCCACATTGTCGCCAGAAATCTTGTATAAATCTTATAAAATATGTTGAATTTGTACCTTTGAAACAATGTCAGATCTTCAATGTTATATACACTCTCAGAAATAAGTATATGCCTGGCAGCACCTCCTACTGGAAAGTTGATAAATCTACAGCTATGATTGCTAAATTTATAATAGTTAGCCTCATTTCAGTTACACATTTCCACTTCACAATAACAGCACTTCCAGTGGACGGGCAAGGTGGCATCCTATAACGGTGCCACGTTGAAAGTCACTGAGCTCTTCAGTAATTTTGTCTATGGAGATTGCATGGCTGTGTGCTCGATTTTATACACCTGTCAGCAACGGGTGTGGCTGAAACAGCCGAATCCAGAATTTGAAGTGGTGTCCACATATTTTTGTATATATAGTGTGTTCCAGCCCAGGATCCAACAAAAAATAGACAATACGTATACTGTAGGCTTAGGGTTTCAAGTTTGGTTGATTTCGAGATTAATCTACAAGTTAATAATTAAGCATTAATACACTATACATACAAAAGTAATCGCCCAACATCAGTACATTCAATGTAATCTCAACTGCAATGCAGGTCATTTGGTTGTGTTTCCAGATGAAGCACAGTGATAACACACATAAAATCAGACATTGTTTTTCCATTGGTATGTGTTTGTGATAATTAACTGACTGGCTTTCTTGAGGTCTATAGTATTCTCTCTGGTATGCAATCTGGTTTCCGCTCAGGTTATGGATGTGCCACTGCAACCTTAAAGGTCCTCAATGATGTCACCGCTGCCCTTGATTCTAAGCAATTTTGTGCTGCTAATTTTATTGATTTGGCCAAAGCTATTGATACGGTTGACCATTCCATTCTTGTGGGCCGGCTAAGGAGTATTGGTGTCTCTGAGGGGTCCTTGGTCTGGTTTGCTAACTACCTCTCTCAAAGAGTGCAGTGTATAAAGTCAGAAAATCTGCTGTCTCAGCCACTGCCTGCCACCAAGGGAGTACCCTAAGGCTCAATCCTAGGCCCCACGCTCTTCTCAATTTACATCAACAACATAGCTCAGGCAGCAGGAAGCTCTCTCATCCATTTATATGCAGATGATACAGTCTTATACTCAGCTGGCCCCTCCCCGGATTTTGTGTTAAATGCTCTTCAACAAAACATTCTTAGTGTCCAACAAGCTTTCTCTACCCTTAACCTTGTTCTGAACACCTCCAAAACAAAGGTATTTGGTAAGAAGAATGCCCCTCTCCCCACAGGTGTGATTACTACCTCTGAGGGTTTAGAGCATCACACATCACTGCACTCTATACTCCTCTGTAAACTGGTCGTCTCTGTATACCCGTCGCAAGACCCACTGGTTGATGCTTATTTATAAAACCCTCTTAGGCCTCACTCCCACCTATCTGAGATACCTACTGCAGCCCTTATCCTCCACATACAACACCCGTTCTGCCAGTCACATTCTGTTAAAGGTCCCCAAAGCACACACATCCCTGGGTCACTCGTCTTTTCAGTTCGCTGCAGCTAGCGACTAGAACGAGCTGCAACAAACACTCAAACTGGACAGTTTAATCTCTCTCTTCATTCAAAGACTCAATCATGGACACTTTTACTGACAGTTGTGGTTGCTTTGCGTGATGTATTGTGCTTTCTACCTTCCTGCCCTTTGTGCTGTTGTCTGTGCCCAATAATGTTTGTACCATGTTTTGTGCTGCCACCATGTTGTTTGCTACCATGTTGTTGTCATGTGACGTTGCTACCATGCTGTGTTGTCATGTGTTGCTGCCTTGCTATGTTGTTATGTGGCCATATACAGCGGGTGAAATAAGTATTGAACACATCACCATTTTTCTCAGTAAATATATTTCCAAAGGTGCTATTGACATGAAATTGTCACCAGATGTTGGTAGCAACCCAAGTAATCCATACATAGAAACCAAAACAAATACGTTCAGAAATTAAGTTAATAATGTGAAATGACACAGGGAAAAAGTATTGAACACACTTACTGATATTTATTTAATACTTTGTACAAAAGCCTTTGTTGGTAATGACAGCCCCCTGTATGGAGAAACTAGTTGCATGCATTGCTCTGGTGTGATTTTGACCCATTCTTCCACACAAACAGTCTTCAAATCTTGAAGGTTCCGTGGGCCTCTTCTATGAATCTTGATCTTCAGTTCGTTCCATAGATTTTCAATGGGATTTAAGTCAGGTGATTGGCTGGGCCATTCTAGCAGCTTTATTTTCTTTCTTTGAAACCAATTGAGAGTTTCCTTGGCTGTGTGTTTGGGATCATTGTCTTGCTGAAATGTCCACCCTCGTTTCATCTTCATCATCCTGGTAGATGGCACAGATTTTTGTCAAGAATGTCTCGGTAAATTTGCCCATTCATCCTTCCTTTAATTATGTGAAGTTTGCCAGTACCATTTGCTTAAAAGCAGCCCCACACTATGATGTTCCCACCTCCAAACTTCACTGTTGGTATGGTGTTTTTAGGGTGATGTGCAGTGCCATTTCTCCTCCAAACATGGTGTGTATTATGACATCCAAACAGTTCAATTTTGCTCTCATCTGACCACACTGTTTTCTCCCAGTATTTCACTGGCTTTTCCAAATGTTGTGCAGCAAACTTTAAACGAGCTTCAACATGCTTTTTTTTCAGCAATGGAGTCTTGCGTGGTGAGCGTGCATACAGGCCATGGCGGTGGAGTGCATTACTTACTGTTTTCTTTGAGACAACAGTACCTGCTAATTGCAGGTCTTTTTGAAGCTCTCCACAAGTGGTCCTTGGCTCTTGGACAAATCTTCTGATTATTCTTTTCACTCCTCTGTCAGAAATCTTGCGAGGAGCACCTGGTCGAGGCAAATCTATGGTGAAATGATTGTCTTTCCACTTCCGTATTATGGCCCCAACAGTGCTCACAGGAACATTCAGAAGCTTAGAAATGCGGCTATAAACAATGCCATCATTATGTTTTGCAACAAATAGGTTGCGAAGGTCTTGAGACAGCTCTTTGCTTTTACCCATCATGAGATGTGTCTTGTGTGACACCTTGGCAATGAGACCTTTTTGTAGGCCATCAGTTGGGACTGAACCAGCTGATATTAATTTGCACGGACAGGAGGCTGGATTGCTTTTTAATTACTAATAGTTTTCAGCTGTTGTCTTGGCTTTCCATGCCTTTTTGCACCCCCCTTTCTTCATGTGTTCAATACTTTTTTCCTGTGTCATTTCACATTATTACACATAACTTAATTTCTGAACTTATTTGTTTTGGTTTCTTTGTATGTATGATTACTTGGGTTGTTACCAACATCTGGTGAAAATGTCATGTTAATAGCACCTTTGGAAATATATTTACTGAGAAAAATACTTATTTCACCCTCTGTGTGTATATATATATATATATATATATATATATATATATATATATATATATATATATATATATATATATATATATATATATTTATTTTTTAATCCCATCCCCCATCCCCGCAGGTGATCTTTTGCAATTTGGTAGGCCATCATTGTAAATAAGAATTTGTTCTTAACTGACTTGCCTAGTTAAATAAAGGTTAAATAAATAAATTATTACGTTTTTTTATAACACTTTGGGAATTCAACAAACTCCATCTGTCTTTTTGAGTGGGTGAATAACGGTTGAAATCTCATTGATCAGCATCTCATCCAAATATTACCTAAATGTCCACGTTGAAATGATATGGTGTGCCCAGTGGGATGACATGGCCAAGTATTGCCCCATGCGTCGGGTTCAAGCTGTTATGGCTGGGTTTGTTTACGTGTCATTTTCCATACATGAATAATGACTAATGATCCTCAGCAACAACAACACGGACGTGAAAGCGTTTACAGAGGAAGCAAATGGAATGAAATGGAATCATACGAACTGTAGGCTACCAACTGAAGGAAACCTGATCAAAATGGCCTATAGGCCCTGATCAAAGGTAGTGCACTATATAGGACGAATACTATTTCAGAAGGTCCAACCACACACATTTCCTAGGATGGCAATGGTCCAGATGGATATACAGTGGGGAGAACAAGTATTTGATACACTGACAATTTTGCAGGTTTTCCCACTTACAAAGCATGTAGAAGTCTGTAATTTTTATCATAGGTACTCTTCAACTGTAAGAGACGGAATCTAAAACAAAAATCTAGAAAATCACATTGTATGATTTTTAAGTAATTAATTTGCATTTTATTGCATGACATAAGTATTTGATACATCAGAAAAGCAGAACTTAATATTTGGTACAGAAACCTTTGTTTGCAATTACAGAGATCACACGTTTCCTGTAGTTCTTGACCAGGTTTGCACACACTGCAGCAGGGATTTTGGCCCACTCCTCCATACAGACCTTCTCCAGATCCTTCAGGTTTCGGGGCTGTCGCTGGGCAATACGGACTTTCAGCTCCCTCCAAAGATTTTCTATTGGGTTCAGGTCTGGAGACTGGCTAGGCCACTACAGGACCTTGAGATGCTTCTTACGGAGCCACTCCTTAGTTGCCCTGGCTGTGTGTTTCGGGTCGTTGTCATGCTGGAAGACCCAGCCACGACCCATCTTCAATGCTCTTACTGAGGGAAGGAGGTTGTTGGCCAAGATCTCGCGATACATGGCCCCATCCATCCTCCCCTCAATACGGTGGAGTCGTCCTGTCCCCTTTGCAGAAAAGCATACAAAAAGAATGATGTTTCCACCTCCATGCTTCACGGTTGGGATGGTGTTCTTGGGGTTGTACTCATCCTTCTTCTTCCTCCAAACACGGCGAGTGGAGTTTAGACCAAAAAGCTCTATTTTTGTCTAATCAGACCACATCACCTTCTCCCATTCCTCCTCTGGATCATCCAGATGGTCATTGGCAAACTTCAGACGGGCCTGGACATGCGCTGGCTTGAGCAGGGGGACCTTGCGTGCGATCCCTCACCTTCCTCATGATCATTGATGTCCCACGAGGTGAGATCTTGCATGGTGCTCCAGACCGAGGGAGATTGACCGTCATCTTGAACTTCTTCCATTTTCTAATAATTGCGCCAACAGTTGTTGCCTTCTCACCAAGCTGCTTGCCTATTGTCCTGTAGCCCATCCCAGCCTTTTGCAGGTCTACAATTTTATCCCTGATGTCCTTACACAGCTCTCTGGTCTTGGCCATTGTGGAGAGGTTGGAGTCTGTTTGATTGAGTGTGTGGACAGGTGTCTTTTATACAGGTAACGAGTTCAAACAGGTGCAGTTAATAGAGGTAATGAGTGGATAACAGGAGGGCTTCTTAAAGAAAAACTAACAGGTCTGTGAGAGCCGGAATTCTTACTGGTTGGTAGGTGATCAAATACTTATGTCATGCAATAAAATGCAAATTAATTATTTAAAAATCATTCAATGTGATTTTCTGTATTTTTGTTTTAGATTCCATCTCTCACAGTTGAAGTGTACCTATGATAAAAATTACAGACCTATACATACTTTGTAAGTAGGAAAACCTGCAAAATCGGCAGTGTATCAAATACTTGTTCTCCCCACTGTAGTCATTATCGTATTGTCATTATGGGCGTAGTAAGAAACCCTAATTCTTGCCGTTTTAAAGCTAATTTCCTGCAATTCTATAGATTTTTCCATGTCTTGTGTGTTCGTGTGATATCTGAGCGACTCAAACATTACAACAAAATCAATGGGCTGAAAAACCTAGCTTAAAACGTTTAGCTGACACAGGCTAGTTGATCAACTGTAATAAATAGCTCTATGGTCAGCAATAACTGACATAAGAGTTTGCACCTTGTGTATTCTACTATTAGATCTTTCAAGAGTAAGTTGAAAGACAGTTCCAAAAATAAATAAATCATTGAGGCCCAACGGACAGTATTGACTGCCTACTGAGTATGGCTGATATAGAGAAAATTGTGCAATTTGGGACGCAGGCTAATAATGATGAATGAGGATGATCAAGTTTGTGACACTGACCACTGTGACGCCGTCGTTGAGAAGGGACTCCCCAAACACTATGATGTACAGGACCTCGTTGACATGGACCTCCTCAAACACGGCAATCACAGCCACAGGGTCCACAGCAGCAATCAGACTCCCAAACAACAACAACTGCAGGAGACCAGTTTCGAGTTGACCTACAGGTAAATGGTAAAAGGTGTTATGATCTCAGACCTTTGATCGACCTTACATATTAACTCTGATTGAGGACCTCACAAATGCCAGTTTCAATCATCGGAAAAGTAAAGATGAACCCGTCTTTTATGTTGATCTGCTCTATGGTGGTCAGTTCAGGCTTTGGTTGGGCCTGTCCCAAATGACACCCTATTCTCTATATAGTGCACTGATTTTGACCAGGGCCCTCTGGTCAAAAGTAGTGCACTAGAATAGGAAATTGGCTAGCTATTTGGGACGCACACGTTGCCTGACTTACCCATGGCCCCGCCCAACAAGCACCCCCAAAGGGCGAGTCCCAAAGTGGCAGCATTCCAGACGGTGCCAATAACAGCGTACACCAGGATGGCGCCCAAATTTCTGAAGAACAGCTTGTTGGGCATGGAGTAGCCCGCGTCCAGGACGATCTGGGGCAGCAGGTAGAAGAAGAAGGTGAAGGGCTGCAGCCTGAAGGTCTGCACCTTGTCTGCCCCATAGATGATGCCGCCCAGGACCCAACCGATGCAGATGAGGAGGCCGCTCTCTGGGATCACGTTGGTCATCTTGGGGATCAGCTGGAACACTGTTGGTGAACAGAGCGAGACAAGGACAAAAGAGACAAATTCAGCGATACGTAGAGTGAATGAAAATACAAAAAGGGGCATAATTGGTTGATTCCAAAGTCAAACAGACCTGAGCCCTGGGTTTCCCGATAGCAATTGAACTTAGGCTTCTTAAGGATGCATCTTTCCTACAACGGCCAAAGATGTAACGCGCATTTTCCCGAAACACCAAAACAAGTACGTCGTTAAGGCACGTGTCGATAGTGACTAGATCGAAAGAAAGGCAGCGCTGATCTCGGATCAGGGTTCTCCCTTTCAAATCATTTGAATTATTCCACAATACTGACGCTGGATCAGCTCCTAGAGAGATATTACCACCTATGGCTTATTCTAATGCTTCACCTGTAATAATGCACTAAATCAAGATTTGGCACATCGTCATAAAATTGATTGTAATGTCATTGAAATAATAGATCTACACTATATATACAAAAGTATGTGGATGTAAGTTAAGTCCAAGAATTACTTACAATATTGCACATTATATGATATAACAACTGTACATGAATATGTATATACAGACCTGATTGAATAAATGAGTGATTACAGACCAGATTTACTCACGGATGGATGCAATCATTTTTAATAGTGACAATATTGTTTTGGTCAGGATCTGGGTCCCAGAGGCATCATGACTTCACATATTATTTAGGATATGCGTTTTACTATCTGTCACTTTATTGGTTATTTACTGTACCCAATCAGCATAATAAAAGTGACTCAGGTGGCACAGGTAATCCAACTGATTTATTTCAATTTTTATGGGATTGTTTATGTTTGTTATCATATTGAATAAGCATAACATATAAACGACTAAGATTAATATTAATTAACTAATGTCCCAATGTATCATTTTAACCAGCACCGTTTAGCCTTTAAAATGTTGAACATGACCATGGCCTTAAGGCCAATGTTCCTCCAAGCATGTATAATATGCACTTTTTAACACCTGAATACAAAGATTCAGTCTTGGCAAGATGGAAAAGTTAGACAAAGGGAATTTTTTGGCCTGAAGTTGCAGACACAGTACCTATTCTTGTGGAATACAAAGTATCTTTGCGAAGTTGCGAAGTTCATACTGGTTACAATTGAGTCACTACAAGCCATAGCATTCAGTTTTGTTTTGAACCGTTCTGGTTTTCTGCTATTAATGCTCTGCGGGGGGACCTACTGCAAAATCATAATGTTTTTCATAATACTTTTATATGCTTTGTAGATGATCTACATGCAAGAACATGATCGAGTATCCAAGCTGGGTACTAATCAACTATTAACTGTGGACTGTGTTGTGCAGTCATCCTCTGTCACCAGTCTAACCAAAACACAAGGCTAGGCTATAGCCACGTTTATACTTGGTTCTAAAATGCAACCTTTGTCCTGGTCTCATCCATATTCTGATTGTACCCACATTTCTCGATAGGACTGGTGTAGACAATTAAAAGAAGCATAGGGATCAGATCTTACAAGTGTAAACAGACAAGATTAGGTCAAGATCAGAACAAATTCCGCAGGTCGGGTATAAATGGGTCTTCTGACATGAATTCCCAGCCTCTTGGCCCAGTTCTCATAGGAATGGATAGATTTAAGAATGGCTGATTAGCCTAACCTAGGGTTGTCAACTAGGAATGGACTCAAACAATCCTTCAACATTGTTTATTGATTTATTGTTTTAATGTACGTAATTCAGTCATCACAAAAATCTCCTGGACTGGCTTCACTTTATGGCAGGAGGTAAATGCCCATTTCTGTTAACTCCAGGCCAAACTGTAAGATTGGCGGTCCTGATGAGACCTTAGAGAGAGGGTTTTGCCATGGGTAGAATATAAAAAATATTTGTCAGTGGTATATTTGTCAGTGGTTACTAATTGGGTTTTAAAAGGCATTTCACTGCAGGAATAACGACAATGATGCACAATGATGCAAATTAACCTCTATAGGATTGTGTCCCGCCCTTGGGACAGTTGAGCTAACGTTCGCTAATGTGAATAGCATGACGTTGTAAGTAACAAGAACATTTCCCAGGACATAGACATATCTTATATGGGCAAAAAGCTTAAAATCTTGTTAATGTAACTGCACTGTCCAATTTAGCTATTACAGTGAAAGAATGCCATGCAATTGTTTGAGGAGAGTGCACAGTTATGTTCTTGAAAATGTATTAATAAACCAATTAGGCAAATTTGGGCAGACTTGATACAACATTTTGAACAGTAATGCAATGGTTTATTGGATCAGTCAAAAACTTTGCACATACACTGCTGCCATCTATTTCAAAAAAATTAGTAGAACATTAGGTACATTTTTTTCCATATTAAATTATTAACCTATCATCATTAATATAATATGTATTATTACAATGTAGTAATAAAACAAACTGTTTATTTGTCTTTTCTTGTTTTTGGCAAAAAAATAAACATCCAGAGAGCCTCTGTATTGCCCAACCCCCCCTCGCCCCTCTATTTACATGAAATGGTTCGGTCCTGCCCCCAAACCAGGCGCTAACGGTACTTGCTAGCAGTGAATTGCGAGTCTTCCAAAAACAAAAAGAAAGACAGGAGAGAGAAAATAAAGGGCGAAAGTATGTCACCTAATTTTTCACAAAGGAAGGTGGGTTTAGTCTGTGAGTGGTGGAAATTAACCTGTTAGCTTAGGCTACTTTTTCTCCCCTAACATTAGTTACTTAATATCTTCACAGAAAATTCTGAGTGTTTACATTTTGCTCCTCTTTTAGACACTTTCCCCCCTAACTTGTCCCCTATTGGTCTCCTGAATTCAATTTGTAAGAAGTAGCTGCAAAGCATTTTTGGAGAAATGTGCATTGCTTTACATATATTTTGCATATTGCCTGTGACTGTTGCTGGTGGCGAGAGAGCTTTCAGTATGTTAAACTGATTTTTAAAAAACTATTTGAGGTCCACTATGTCCCAGGGAAGGCTTTGCAGTCTTGCCATGCTGTCCATTGTAAGTCAGTTAGCTAGAAAGCTGGACTTCAAAGACTTGATCGGTGACTTTCCTAGCAAGAAGACTCGGCGCTGGGCTCTTGGTGAGTAAGGCTGAGCAAGGGCCAGTGATAACTGTTAAATGGCATGGCTATGGATATTGGATCACTACACACATGTTGCCCACAGGCTGAGAACAAGATATATCTCAAAGTAATGGCTGGATTGCCATAACATTTGTTGTTCACAATCAAGACCCCAAGTGGAAGAAACCTATTGATTTGGTGACCCCTTGACCTTTCCTCTAGCGCCACCATCAGGCCTTTTAATTTTAATTAAGTTTCATATTTTCCATTTCCACTTTTACAGCTGCTTATTTTCTAGTTTATGTGTATACTTTCTTATTCTTTGTTATATAATTCTGTTGCATGCATGTCTGCACAGTGTTATATTTTCACAGCTCACTGTCAGTAAATATCATACAGTTAAATTTGGACTACAAGAGTTGCAAGCCTGCAAAAGTAGAGTTATTTAAAGCTTTGAATGGGTCGATTAGGTTCTAGAGGTGTGTGGTTACAGCAATTGCACAGGGTTGTTGGGGCCTGTGGTGGTGGGGCCCAATGTGATATCTTTTCATGGGGCCCAAAATCCCTGGCGGTGCCCCTGGTTGTAAGTAACAGCAAACTTTCCAGGACATAGACATGTCTTATATGGGCAGAAAGCTTAAATTCTTGCACTGTCCAATTTACAGTAGCTATTACAGTGAAAAAAATACCATGCTACTGTTTGAGGAGAGTGAAAAAAAAACATATCACTTCAACTGGTTTGTGTCAGGCTCTGGCCATAGAGAAGCCTATTTGCTTCTCTATGTAACCATGGTCAGAGTCTGACAGGTTTATTCTTTCTGTATCTGGTGGCGGTTTGCGTTGGATCCCTAATTAGAGGCAGCTGCTGCACATTGTCTCTAATTAGGGACCCTACATAGGTTTGTAATTTTTACACTGGGTTGTGGGTTGTTGTCGTATGTTTCGCAGTCACGGTGACAGTAAATGTGCTTCAGTTGTTACGTCCGTTCATTCGTGTCTGGTTTGGTGAACGTGACGTTTTGTCTATCGTGTTTGTTTGTATTGTGTAGTTTGTTCATTTGAAAAATGTCTATACATAGTAAATAAATAAAAATGTTGAACTATAATCCCTGCGCTGCGTCTTGGTCGAGGTATGCACCCTCTCGTGACAGTTTGATACATTCAAATTCAGTTCTTGCTTTGATTTGTCATCCTGAGGGTCCCAGAGAAAAAATGTATTATAGTTTTGTTTGATAAAATCAATTTTTATATTCAAATGTAGCAACTGGGTTCTACAGTTTGAACCCCTGCTGTCTCTGGCTCCACACCCACACCGCCCATGCCATCTAGATGTGTGAAAGTTTGTGTATAAGTTAATGATCCATCACGACATTCCTGGGAGGGTGTAAACTTACAAAAATAATATGGTAATACAAAATGTATGTTCTCTATAGTTATGTTCTTGAAAATGTATCAATTGACCAATTCGGCACATTTGGGAAGATTTGATACAAAATAGTCCAGTATTGCAACGCTTCACTGGCTCAATCTGAAACTTTGCACGCACACTGCTGCCATCTAGTGGCCATTGCCTAACTAAATTGCACCTAAACCCCTATATGATATTATGACCCTTCTCTTGCATTTCAAAATGTAGGAGAAAATAACCACATTTTTTTGAAAATGTTTTGTTTGTATTATCTTCTACCAGATCTATTGTGTTATTTTCTCCAACATTAAGTTCCCATTTCCCCAAACGTCAAAGTGTTTCCTTTCAAATGGTATCAAGAATATGCATATCCTTGCTTCAGGTCCTGAGCTACAGGCAGTTAGATTTGGGAATGTCATTTTAGGTGAAAATGTAAAAAAAGGGTCCGATCCTTAAAGGGAAGGGAGTACTGCCCCTACCTCGTTTCTCCGACTAAGGTGCATGAATTGAGGGGGGGAAATGAAGTAGAGAGGAAATTCAGCAACTTTTGTATGACATTGAAGCAAATAAAAAACTGTATTTATTGTTAATGGTAAATACGCTTTTTTATTCACTTCCATTGTCCTCTAAGAGTTGCTGAATCTCTTCTCTACTACACTGAACAAAAATATAAACGCAACATGTAAAATGTTGGTCCCATGTTTCATTTACCATAATACACTAAAAGCTTATTTCTCTAAAATGTTGTGCACAAATTTGTTTACATCCCTGTATCTGAGCATTTGCCAAGATAATCCATCCACCTGACAGGTGTGGCATATCAAGAAGCTGATTAAACAGCATGATCATTACACAGGTCCACCTTGCTGGGGACAAAAAAAGGCCACTATAAAATGTGCAGTTTCGTCACACAACACAATGCCACAGATGTCTGAAGTTCTGAGGGAGTGTGTAATTGGCATGCTGACTGCAGGAATGTTCACCAGAGCTGTTGCCAGAGAATTTAATGCTCATTTCTCTACCATAAGCTGGCTCCAACGTAGTTTTAGAGAATTTGTTAGTACGTCCAACCGGCCTCACAACCGCAGACCACGTGTATGGCATCGTGTGGGCGAGAGGTTTGCTGATGTCAATGTTATGAACAGAGTGCCCCATGCTGGCGGTGGGGTTACGGACAATGAACACAATTGCATTTTATTGAATGCACAGAGATACCGTGACGAGATCCTGAGGCCCATTGTCGTGCCATTCATCCGGCACCATCACCTCATGTTTTAGCATTATTATGCACGTCCCCATGTCGCAAGGATCTGTACACAATTCCTGAAAGCTGAAAATGTCCCAGTTATTCCATGGCCTGCATACTCACCAGACATGTCACCCATGAGCATGTTTGCAATGCTCTGGATCGACTTGTACGACAGCATGTTCCAGTTCCTGACAATATCCATCAACTTTGCACAGCCATTGAAGCGTGTCACGAAGTGGATAGATGGGACGGTATACGGAGCATTGCTGGAGCGACATCCTTTTTATTTTGTGGAACACGAAGCACAAAATAACAAAGAAGAGAACTAACAAACGTGACTGTCAATACAATCAAACAATGATCCACACGCAGGTGGATGTGTGGAGAGCTTAAATAGAATCCCCAATGAGAGACAACTCTAGACAGCTGTCTCTAATTGGGGATCACTAACAAACCACTCCTGATATGTGATGACCTGACTGTGGCTCTCCCACTCCCTCTAGTGGGAGTCTGAGGCCTGGCCTCAGTCAGGCCATCACAAAGCGGAGTGGGACAATGTTGCACAGGCCACAATCAACAGCCTGATCAACTCTATGTGAAAGAGAGGTGTCGCGCTTGCATGAGGCAAATAGTGTCAGGCTCTGTGTTTTTCTGATCCACGCCCATAAACGTTTTTGCAAATAAAGAAAAACCCTTGAATGAGTAATATTCCAAACGTTTGGCCCCCAGAGTATATATATATATATATTTTTTTTTTTAAATGTTAGACTTTTCTTCCACTTTGACATTACAGAGTATTTTGTGTAGATCATTGAAAAAAATTACATTAACTCAATTTGACTCCCACTGTAGAAAAATTCAACAAAAGATGTGAATACTTTCTGAAGGCACTGTACCTATCTATGCACAGTGTATGCACATTTACACAAACACACAAAATCAATGTCACGTCTCAATTGTATCTGTTGTGTACGCTCACATTGCTAATGACCATGTCACCACAACAAACGAGACATAAACACACCACAACATGGTAAATGCTCCATTACCTTTAACCATTAACCTTCAAAAGATGACACTCCATAACTCATATCTGTACACTCACGTTAAAAGTGAGTTGATAAGTATTCAGGACTGTTTCTTTGACTACTTTGATGTGTCAAGTGGGCGAGATGCGCAGTCTGTGTTTGACTTTGCTAAGTCCCCTTCTGTTCCCTGATTAAGAGGTGATGACCACTCCATTGTCAACTCTCTCCTGACATGAACTGAAGTCTCATGTGCCCGCGCATCCACTGGAACATTGAATGTTTCCTCTCCAAGCACTGTGAGAACCCCTATCAATTTTCTCTCATTACTGTATGTAGAGTCAATCACACACACAGCAAAACCACATTATTACACATCAATGATTTTACTCCTTGCTTGGACTAACTCATTCTTAGCTCTTTTGTCTAACTGTGTAGTGTGTTGTGATATTGTTTTTTTGTCTTTCCAGTCAAATCCTGTCCTGCCTTCAGTGGAAGAGTTGAGCTCTTCTCCAACACCATCCATCCATGATGAGCCTGTCCTGCACTGAAGTCAAGCCTCTGAACACCCCAACTCATGCCTCATACCCTAATTTGTCGCCTCCGTGTGACCCGTGTCACCAGCCTCCACTGATGTACATGTGTGGTACTCACCGAGTTTGCAGAGCCAGCTGACCAGGATCCAGAGTGCCACCAGGTATGGGAAGTGAATTTCCTCCCACTTCCAGATAACGATGGGCAGGGTGGTGAGAAGATCACCTGTTCCGTTTCCTGTGACCGTTTCTGACCTGTGGTCTTCATTCCTTGCCTGAGACGCCAGGCTGGGCCTAGTAATGGCAAGCAATACCATTACCAGGAAGAACGTGGAGTGCCACAGAGCTGGCATCTTGGAGCTGGATGCTTTTCAAATCTTGAGCTTTGATCAATCTTGGTGTCTGTCTCTCTCTCCGTCTCTGTCCTCTCTCACTGACTCTCTGGATTGTCAGTGCTGGCCCTAAGTATTTTTGCTCCTCTCTGTCCTTGCTCAGGCTAGATATCACCTTTTCACTGCAGGTGAAAGCCCCTCCCATTCTTTAGCCAGACCGGCTAGTTGGGCCACTTCTTCAATGGCAGGGTGCAGTTCTGCCCAACCTTACCACCCTCTTGGTTTTCATTGGCTCAGGACACCAGAGGTGTCATGCCCATAGGCGTCAGAGGGGCACGTGCCCCCTCAGATTTGTCCTGTTAAAAATAAAACATAATAATTTTTGTATTAAATGTTTTTGTTAGTTTTGTATTAAATGTTTTTGTTAGTTTTGTTGAAGTTGCTCTGTAATACTACTATCCACCTAGCACTTTTATGAAGTTTGATTTACTATTTGTATTTATTTGTATTTATTAGGGATTCCCAGTAGCTCCTGCTAAGGCAGGACCTACTCTTCCTGGGGTCCAAACACATTAAGGCACGTACATCACATACAGTATAAAACAAAAGATAAAACAGTACATCATATAACATTATTACACCACTACATATCCACAATACAAAATGTTTAATACCACCATACAACAATATTACAATGTACATGTGTGTAGAGTGCGTGTGCTAGCGTGTGTCTATGTTTTACAGTCCCCGCTGTTCCATAAGGTGTATTTATATCTGTTTTTTAAATCTGATTCTACTGCTTGCATCAGTTACCTGAGGTGGAATAGATTCCATGTAGTCATGGCTCTATGTAGACTGTGTGCCATAGTCTGTTCTGTACTTGGGGACTGTGAAGAGACCTCTGGTGGCATGTCTTGTGGGGTATGCATGGGTGTCTGAGCTGTGTGCTAGTATTTTAAACAGTTCGGTGCATTCAGCTTGTCAACACTTCTTACAAAAACAAGCATTGATGAAGTCAATCTCTCCTCCACTTTGAGCCAGGAGAGATTGACATGCATATTATTAATGTTAGCTCCCCGTGTACATTTAAGGGCCAGCCGTGCTGCTCTCTGTTCTCTTTGTGGCACCTGACCACATGACTGGACAGTAGTCCAGATGCGACAAAACTAGGGCCTGTAGGACATGCCTTGTCGACAGTGTTGTTAAGAAGGCAGAGCAGAGCTTTTATTATGGACAGACTTCTACCCATCTTAGCTACTGTTGTATCAACATGTTTTGACCATGACCATACTCCAAGCAGTTTAGTCACCTCAACTTGCTCAATTTCAACAAGACTTAGTTCAGGTTTAGGGTTTAGATAATGATTTGTCCCAAATATAATTATTTTAGTTTTTGAAATATGTAGGACTAACTTATTCCTTGCCACCCATTCTGAAACGAACTGCAGCTCTTTAAGTGTTTCAGTGATTTCACTCACTGTAGTAGCTGACGTGTATAGTGTTGAGTCATCCGCATACATAGACACACTGGCTATACTTAAAGTCAGTGTCATGTCATTAGTAAAGACTGAAAAAAGTAAGAGTAGGCCTCTGGAATTCCTGATACTACCTGGATTATGTTGGAGAGGCTTCCATTAAAGAACACCCTCCGTGTTCTGCTGGACAGGTACCTCTTTATCCACAATATAGCAGGGGGTGTAAAGCCACATTTTTCCAGCAGCAGACTATGATCGATAATGTCAAAAGCTGCACTGAAGTCTAACAAAACAGCCCCCACAATCTTTTTATCATCAATTTCTCTCAGCCAATCATCAGTCATTTGTGTAAGTGCTATGCTTGTTGAATGTCCTTTCCTATAAGAGTGCTGAAAGTATGTTGTCAATTTGTTTATTGTAAAATAGCATTGCAGCTGGTCAAACTCTATTCTTTCCAAAAGTTTACTAAGGGTTAGTAACAGGCTGATTGGTCGGCTATTTGACCCAGTAAAGGGGGCTTTACTATTCTTGGGTAGCAGACTGACTTTTGCTTCCTTCCAGGCCTGAGGGCACACACTTTCTAGGACATTTAGATTGAAGATATGGCAAATAGGAGTGGCAACAACGTCCGCTATTATCCTCAATTTCTGTCAGGCTCTGGCCATAGAGAAGCCTATTTGCTTCTCTATGTAGCTATGGTCAGAGTCTGACAGTGTCTTTCTTTTCTGTTTCTGTGTGGGTTTTGGGTGGATCCCTAATTAGAGGCAGCTGCACCGCATTGTCTCTAATTAGGGATCTTATATATGTTAAGTCTGTCCTTCACTCTGGTGTGGGTCGTTGTCGATGTATATGTCGCAGTCACGGTGAATGTAAGTGTGCCTTTTTTACGTCCGTTCATTTCGTGTGTTTTGGTGAACATTACGTTAGTTTCTAGTGTTTGTTGGTGTCCTGTTGTTCGCCATTGGTTTTGATTATACATAGTATAAATAAATAAATATCAATGTCGAACTACTATCCCTGCGCTGCGTCTTGGTCTCTCCATGCACCCACGCGTGACAGAACGACCCACCACTGCGAGACCAAGCAGCGTAACTGGGGAGAGATGGAGAGAGAGGAAGTGCTGCATAATAGACGGGGCGCGAGACGTTGAAACGCCCGCAAACAATCCCAAGGTAAATTTTTGGGGGGGCGATGGGGGTGGTCTGGCTATAGGCAGGAGGAGCCAATACCACCCCCCATGTGGATCATGGAGAGGCCGAGGTACCTATGGGGGGCTCAGAGCAAGGGGCAGGAGGAGTATTTAGAGGAGTATTTTGGAGGTGTTCTGGAGGAAATGAGGGAGATAGAGGAAGAGGTCGAGAGGGAGATGGCGGAGTGGTTCAATCCGGGTCCGGTCGTCTACTCCACTCCCGTGCCGGAGCAGTCCGCTCCACCGGTGCCCAGTCCGGGTCCGGTCGTCTACTCCACCCCCATGCCAGAGCAGTCCGCTCCACCGGTGCCCTGTCTGGGTCCGGACCTCTACTCTACTCCCCGCATCCGACCTCCCATGAGTGTGCCCAGCCAGGTGCTTCCAGTGCCGGCTCCACGCACCCGACCTCAGGTCCGCCTTCCCAGTCCGGTACCTCCCATGCCAAAGCAGTCCGCTTCACCAAAGTCCAGTCCGGGTCCGGACCTCTGCTCTACTCCCCGCACCCGACCTCCGGTGCGTGCGCCCAGCCAGGTGCTTCCAGTGCCGGCTCCACGCATCCGACCTCTGGTGCGCCTCCCCAGTCCGGTACGACCCGTGACGGCTCCCCGCACCCGACCTCCAGTGCGTGCGCCTAGCCAGGTGCTTCCTGTGCCAGCTCCACGCACCCGACATCCGGTGCGCCTCCCCAGCCCGGTACGTCCTGTGCTGGCCATCCGCAGCCCAGAACCTCCAGCGAAGGTCCGCAGCCCGCAACCTCCAGCGAAGGTCCGTACCCATTCTGGGTCCAGCCGTCTGCTCCGCCTCAGTGCCAGAGCAGTCCGCTCCACCGGTACCCAATCCGGGTCCAGCCGTCTGCTCCGCTCCAGTGCCAGAGCAGTCTGCTCCACCGGTACCCATTCCGGGTCCAGCCGTCTGCTCCGCTCCAGTGCCAGAGCAGTCTGCTCCACCGGTACCCATTCCGGGTCCAGCCGTCTGCTCCGCCCCAGTGCCAGAGCAGTCCGCTCCACCGGTACCCATTCCGGGTTCAGCCGTCTGCGCCGCCCCAGTGCCAGAGCAGTCCGCTCCACCGGTACCCATTCCGGGTTCAGCCATCTGCGCCGCCCCAGTGCCAGAGCAGTCCACTCCACCGGTACCCATTCTGGGTTCAGCCGTCTGCTCCGCTCCAAAGTCAGAGCAGTCCGCTCCACCGGTGCCCATTCCGGGTTCAGCCGTCTGCTCCGCTCCAGTGCCAGAGCATTCCGCTCCACCGGTGCCCATTCTGGGTTCAGCCGTCTGCGCCGCCCCAGTGCCAGAGCAGTCCGCTCCACCGGTACCCATTCTGGGTTCAGCCGTCTGCTCCGCTCCAAAGTCAGAGCAGTCCGCTCCACCGGTGCCCATTCTGGGTGCAGCCGTCTGCTCTGCCCCAGTGCCAGAGCATTCCGCTCCACCGGTGCCCATTCCGGGTCCAGCCGTCTGCTCCGCCTCAGTGCCAGAACAGTCCGCTCCACCGGTACCCAATCCGGGTCCAGCCGTCTGCTCCGCTCCAGTGCCAGAGCAGTCCGCTCCACCGGTACCCATTCCGGGTCCAGCCGTCTGCTCCGCTCCAGTGCCAGAGCAGTCCGCTCCACCGGTACCCATTCCGAGTCCAGCCGTCTGCTCCCCCCCAGTGCCAGAGCAGTCCGCTCCACCGGTACCCATTCTGGGTTCAGCCGTCTGCTCCGCTCCAGAGTCCGAGCAGTCCGCTCCACTGGTGCCCACTCCTGGCCCGGTTGTTTTCCCAGCTCCATGGCCAGAGCCGGTTGCCCCACCGGTGCCCAGTCCAGGCCCGATTGTTTGCCCCGCTCCATGGCCGGAGCCGTTTGCCCCACCGGTGCCCAGTCCAGGCCCGGTTGTTTTCCCCGCTCCATGGCCAGAGCCGGTTGCCCCACCGATGCCCAGTCCAGGCCCGGTTGTTTTCCCCGCTCCATGGCCGGAGCCGTTTGCCCCACCGGTGCCTAGTCCTGGCCCGGTTGTTTTCCCCGCTCCAAGGCCGGAGCCGTTTACCCCACCGGTGCCCAGTCCGGGCCCGGTTAATTGCCCAGCTCCATGGCCGGAGCCGTTTACCCCACCGGTGCCCAGTCTGGGCCCGGTTGTTTTCCCCTCTCCATGGCCGGAGCCGTTTACCCCAATGGTGCCCAGTCCGGGCCCGGTTAATGGTCCCGCTCCATGGCCGGAGCCGTTTGCCCCACCGGTACCCAGCCCAGGCCCGGTTATAAAGAAGGGGCATGGGAGAAAACTGTCCACTTCGCCGGAGCCAGAGCCGCCCCCAATGGACTTGTCTTCCCTCCCTATTAACCCCCCCTTGTTTTGTGTGTTTTTTGGGGCGTCCGGGAGTCCGCGCCTTGGGGGGCTTCTCTATGTAGCTATGGTCAGAGTCTGACAGTGTCTTTCTTTTCTGTTTCTGTGTGGGTTTTGGGTGGATCCCTAATTAGAGGCAGCTGCACCATATTGTCTCTTATTAGGGATCTTATATATGTTAAGTCTGTCCTTCACTCTGGTGTGGGTCGTTGTCGATGTATATGTCGCAGTCACGGTGAATGTAAGTGTGCCTTTTTTACGTCCGTGTGTTTTGGTGAACGTGACGTTAGTTTCTAGTGTTTGTTGGTGTCCTGTAGTTCGCCATTGGTTTTGATTATACATAGTATAAATAAATAAATATCAATGTCGAACTACTATCCCTGCGCTGCGTCTTGGTCTCTCCATGCACCCCCGCGTGACAATTTCATAAATGTGTCAAGTGCAGTGTCTGGTTGCTCCTCATTACACACCACATGCCAGCAAATATTCTTTACATCATCAACATAGGAATCACTACAAAACTTATTGTATGACCTCTTATACACTATATTAGGCCCAGCCTTTGGAACTTTGGTTTTCCTAGATATGGCTACTATATTGTGATCACTGTATCAGCTGGATTTGGATACTGCTTAAAAACAATGTCTGCAGCATTAGTAAAGATGTGATTAATACATGCTGATGATTTCATTCCTGTGCTGTTTGTAACTATCCTGTTAGGTTGCTGGTTACACTTTAAAGCTATTTCTTGAGTGGGCAGCTTGATGAAAGCCAGTCAATATTGAAATCACCCAGAAAATATACCTCTCTGTTGATGTCACATACATTATCAAGCATTTCACACATATTATCCAAATACTGACTGTTGGTACTTGGTGGTCCATAGCAGCTTCCCACAATAATGGGCTTTAGGTGAGGCAGATGAACCTGTAGCCATATTACTTCAACAATATTTAACATGAGATCCTCTCTAAGCTTTACAGGAATGTGGTTCTGAATATAGACCGCAACACCACCCACATTGGCATTTCTGTGTTTTCTGTATATGTTATAACTATGTATTTCTACCACTGTATCATCAAAGGTATTATCTACAGTGCATTCAGAAAATATTCCGACCCATTCACTTATTTCACGTTTTGTTACTTTGTAGACTTAATTCAAAAATTATTTAAATGTATTGTTTTCCTCATCAATCTACACACAATACTGTATAGCACTTTGTGACATCTGCTGATTTAAAAAGGGCTTTATAAATACATTTTATTGATTGAATACCCCATAATGACAAAGCTAAAATAGGTTAAAAAAAGAAAGAAAAAAAGTAAGTATTCAGACTCATCCTTGAGATGTTTCTATTTATTTTTTTTTATTTTTTTTCACCTTTATTTTAGCAGGTACAGCCAGTTGAGAACTAGTTCTCATTTACAACTGCGAACTGGCCAAGATAAAGCAAAGCAGTACGACAAAAAAACAACACAGAGTTACACATGGGATAAACAAATGTACAGTCAATAACACAATAGAAAATCTATACAGTGAGTGCAAATGTAGTTAGATTAGGGAAGTAGGACAATAAATAGGCCATAGTGGCGAAATAATTACAATTTAGCATTAACACTGGAGTGATGATGTGCAAATATGAGGTAGTTGGGGTGGGCTATTTACAGGTGCAATGATCGGTAAGCAGCTCTGACAACTGATGCATAACGTTAATGAGGGAGATAGGAATCTCCAGCTTCAAGGATTTTTGCAATTCGTTTTTGCAGGCTATGGGTGAGTTTTGCTATGGTGACCAGTGAGCTAAGATAAGATAGATAGATAGATAGATAGATAGATAGATAGATAGATAGATAGATAGATAGATAGATAGATAGATAGATAGATAGATAGATAGATAGATAGATAGATAGATAGATAGATAGATAGATAGATAGATACTTTATTGATCCCCGAGGGGGAAATTTCTTTGTCAAGCAGCTACAACAACAAAACACAGGGCAGGTGCAAAATGCCACAACGAAAGTACACAAAAGACAGATACACGGTACATGATACATAGAGCGGCAGTATGAAAAAGTATAGAAATACAAGATATCTGGAGTGCAAAAAAAGCTATAAAAAGACATTGCATAGTATGGGTGGTTGGCTGAATATGTATATGGTGGATGTTGGATGGTTAACTATACAATACAGGTCGATGGCAGAGAAATACTTCAGTAGCTAAAAATGCTTATGATATGAGCGAGGGTAATAATAGTTTACTTAATAGACAGACTGGCTAAATGAACAGGTAAGTGAATATTTTGCATGGTTAAATTAGCTGTACAGGTAAATGACAGGAAGAGATACTTAAATAGCTAAATGTGTGTATGATATAATTTGGGGTAATAATAGTAATTCCCTTAAAATTGACAAAAATACAGTCGTTGGTGAGCAGGGTTTAATTATAGACAACTGCACATATTGCACATTCGATATACTAAAAGCAATGAGAAAAGGTGCAACCGACAGGATACTAATATGCATTCCTGAGTGAATGACTACGTAAGTTAGGTCCAAGAATTACTTGCAATATTGCACGTGATATGATATATCAACTGAACATGAGTATGTATATACAGACCTGCATGAATAAATAGGTCCTGAGTGAATGAGTGATGACGGACCAGAGTTACTCATGGATGGATGCATAATTGTTAAACTAGGTCCTAGCACCCCAACAGTTCCAGATCTATGTTGCCGACGGCACGGCACCCCGGTGAGGCATTATATAGTCTAATAGCCGCTGGCAGGAAGGACCTCCTGTAGCGCTATGGCACACCGTGGTGGGATCAGTCTGTGACTGAAGGTGCTCCTCTGCGTCATAACCATGGCGTGCAGAGGGTGGGTGACGTTGTCCATGATGGCCAGCAGTTTGGCCAGGATCCGTCTCTCCGCCACCTCCTCTAGAGTGTCAAGGCTAATCCCCAGGACAGAGCTAGCCTTCCTGATCAGCTTATTTACCCGAGAAGCATCACCGGCTTTAATGTTGGCTCCCCAGCACACCACTGCAAAAAGATGGCACTGGCCACCACAGACTGGTAGAAGGTATGCAGAAGTTTACTGCACACGTTGAAGGACCTGAGTCGGCTGTGGGCCTTTTTGTACAGGGCCCCGGTGTTACCAGCCCATTCCAGTCTGTTGTCCATATGGACTCCGAGGAACTTGTATGACCCAACCATTTCCACATCCATCCCCTGTATAGGGACTGCAGTCAAAGTGCCTTGGTTCTCCTGAAGTCCACCACCACATCTCCTTTGTTTTGCTGATGTTGAGCTGAAGGTGGTTCTGCTCACACCACAACACAAAGTCACTGATTGTGCTCCTGTACTCCTCCTCCTGCCCAACCCTGATGCACCCTACAATTGCGGAGTCATCCGAGAACTTCTGTAGGTGGCATGTTTCAGAGTTATATCTGAAGTCCGAGGTGTAGAGGGTGAACAGGAAGGGGGACAGGACCGTTCCCTGGGGGGCCCCTGTGTTGCTCACTGCCCGTTCTGACACACAGCTCTGTAGTCGCACAAATTGTGGCCTACCGGTCAGGTTGTCCGTGACCCAGAAGACTAAGGGTGCTTCCTTTTTCATCCTCCTCATCTTCTCACCCAGTAGCAGGGGCTGAATGGTATTGAAGGCACTGGAGAAATCAAAAAACATAACCCTCACAGTGCAACCTGCGTTGTCCAGGTGAGAGTAGGCCCTCTGCAGAAGGTAGATGATTGCATCATCCACCCCGATGTTTCGCTGATATGCAAACTGCAGGGGGTGCAGTGATGTACACACCAGGGGTCTGAGGTAAGCGAGGACTAACCTTTCCAGGGTCTTCATGATTTGGGATGTTAGCGCTACAGGTCTGAAGTCTTTCAGGACAGTGGGGTGTGCCTTCTTGGGCACTGGGACGAGGCAGGATGTTTTCCACAGTACAGGGACCCTTTCTAGGCTCAGGCTAAGGTTGAAGAGACGCCGGAGTATTCCACACAGTTGGTCAGCACAGACCCTAAGCACCCTTGGGCTGATGCCATCAGGGCCCGCCACTTTCCACTGATGTAGTCTCTCCAGCTCTCTCTTCACTTGGTTGGTGGTGAAAGACAGCCCCGGTGGGGAGGTGGGGGGAAGGGGGGTGTTGAGGATCAGTCCAGGGGGAGCAGGGGTGGAGGAGGGGTCACTGATTGTCTCAGCAGAGGTGTTGTGAGCAAAGTGGGGGTGGGACAGCCGTGAGGGTGTGTGGTCTGGGGAGCTGGAAGGGAGGTGGACAGGGCCAGTATCAAACCTGTTAAAAAATTGGTTCAGCTCATTGGCTCTGTCCTGGGTCCCCTCCGTCTGCCCACTGTTTGACTTTTTGAAGCCAGTGATATTTCTCATACCCTTCCACACCTCTCTCACCTGGCTCTGCCTCAGCTTGTCCTCCATCTTCTCCTTATACCCTCTCTTCCCCTCAGCAATCCGCAACTTCAGCTCCCTCTGGACGCATTTCAATTTGTCCTTGTCCTTGTCCTTGTCCCTCTCCTTGAAGGCCCTATTCTTCTCAATCAGCAGGGCCTTCAGGTCGCTGGTGACCCAGGGTTTATTGTTTGGAAAAAAGCGTACCTTCCTGGTGGGTACAGTGTTGTCTTCACAAAAATTAATATAGTCTGTTATGCAGTCAGTACGTCCATCAATGTCCTCCCCATGAGCCTCACAGAGCACATCCCAGTCTGTTGTTTCAAAGCAGTCCTGTAGGGCCTCATTCGCCTCCGGGGACCATCTCCTAATGGTCCTGGTGGTCACAGGCTGCTGTTGGACCAAAGGCCTGTAGAGTGGAGTGAGGTGGACAAGGTTGTGATCCGATCTACCGAGGGGAGGGAGTGCAGTGGAGTTGTATGCGTCCTTCACATATAACAAGTCCAGAGTTGTATTATTCCTGGTTGGGCACTTCACAAACTGTTTGAACGTGGGCAGCGTTGAAGAGAGAGATGCATGGTTAAAATCCCCCGAAATGGCAAAGAAAGCAATTGGATGCGCTGTCTGTAACCTCGCGATAAGTGGATGAGGTCACATGCTGTGTTTGCGTCCGCGGAAGGCGGGATGTAAACAATAACAGCAATGGCCGCCGTGAATTCCCTCTGCAAATAGTAGGGTCTCAGGCTAACAGCTAATAGTTCAATGTCCGGGCTACAAAACTCTTCCTTAAGAGTAATATGGTTCGGATTACACCATCTGTTGTTTACTAATAAATCCAGCCCACCACCCTTGCTCTTACCGGAAGAGACGCTATCCCTGTCCGCTCTGATGGTCTGGAAACCGTTGATAGTGACGTTCTCTCTGGGGATGTTATCGTTCATCCAAGTCTCAGTAAAAAACATTAGGCTCGTTAATAATACCTTTGTCCACGGACAAGAGCCTCAAGCTCTTCCATTTTGTTATGTAGTGACCTCACGTTGCCCATAATGATAGACGGTATAGCCGGCTTGTACTTCCTCCCCTTTGCCTTACACTTCAATCCCGCCCTACGTCCACGGCGTCGCCTTTTCAACTCGTCCGGAATATCAAACTTTTCACTGGGGTGCAGCAGCGCTGCGTGTGCTAAATCCAGGAGCTGGGCTCTGTTGTAAATAATAATAGTTGACTCCTGTCGACGTTCAGCTGCGAGAAAATCCATAATCCTGAACTATTATAGTTCAACTATAGCAAAAAACTAAAGAAAAGAGACGAAAAAACTGGGGATTTACCTAGCAAGGACTTATAGATGACCTGGAACCAGTGGGTTTGGCGACGAATATGTAGTGAGGGCCAGTCAATGAGAGCGTACAGGTCGCAGTGGTGTGTAGTATATGGGGCTTTGGTGACAAAACAGATGGCACTGTGATAGACTACATCCAATTTGCTGAGGAGAGTGTTGGAGGCTATTTTGTAAATGACATTGCCGAAATCAAGGATCGGTAGGATAGTCATTTTTACAAATACGAAATAGGAAGCCGATTCTAGATTTAATTTTGGATTGGAGATGTTTAATGTGAGTCTGGAAGGAGAGTTTGCAATCTAACCAGACACCTAGGTATTTGTAGGTGTCCACATACTCTAAGTCAGACCCGTCCAGAGTAGTGATGCTAGTCCGGCGGGCGGGTGCGGGCAGCGATCGGTTGAAGAGCATGCATTTAGTTTTACTAGCATTTAAGAGCAGTTGGAGGCCACGGAGGGAGTGTTGTATGGCATTGAAGCTCATTTGGAGGTTTGTTAACACAGTGTCCAATGGATGGCCAGATGTATACAGAATGGTGTCATCTGCGTGGAGGTGGATCAGAGAGTCACCAGCATCAAGAGCTACATCATTGATATATACAGAGAATAGAGTCGGCCAGAGATTTGAACCCTGTGGCACCCCCATAGAGACTGCCAGAGGTCCGGACAACAGGCCCTCCGATTTGACACACTGAACTCTATCTGAGAAGTAGTTGGTGAACCAGGCGAGGCAGTCATTTGAGAAACCAAGGCTGTTGAGTCTGCCGATAAGAATGCGGTGATTGACGATGAAAAGGCTGCACAGTACTGTCTTTTATCGATGGCGGTTATGATATCGTTTAGGACCTTGAGCGTGGCTGAGGTGCACCCATGACCAGCTCGGAAACCAGATTGCATAGCGGAGAAGGTACGGTGGGATTCGAAATGGTCGGTGATCAACTATCTCTGCAACACTCCACCATCTAGGGCTTTATGGTAGAGTGGCCAGACGGAAGCCACTCCTCAGTAAAAGGAAACAAGATTCTCTGGTCTGATAAAACCAAGATTGAACTTTGGCCTGAATGCCAAGTGTCACGTCTGGAGGAAACCTGGCACCATCCCTACGGTGAAGCATGGTGGTGGCAGCATCATGCCATGGGGATGTTTTTATAGCGGCAGGGACTGGGAGACTAGTCAGGATCGAGGGAAAGATGAACAAAGCAAAGTACAGAGAGATCCTTGATGAAAACCTGCTCCAGAGCGCTCAGGACCTCAGACTGGAGTGAAGGTTCACCTTCCAACAGGACAACGACTCTAAGCACAGCCAAGACAATGCAGGAGTGGCTTCGGGACAAGTCTCTGAATGTCCTTGAGTAGCCCAGCCAGAGTCCGGACTTGAACCAGATCTAACATCTCTGGAGAGACCTGAAAATAGCTGTGCAGCGACGCTCCCCATCCAACCTGACAGAGCTTGAGAGGATCTGCAGAGAAGAATGGGAGAAACTCACCAAATACAGGTGTGCCAAGCTTGTAGCATCATACTCGCTGCCGAAGGTGCTTCAACAATGCACTGAGTAAAGGGTCTGACTACATATGTAAATGTGATATTCATTATTATAATTTTTTTGCTTAGTCATTATGGGGTGTTGTGTGTAGATTGATCTGGGAAAAAGCAATTTAATACATTTTAGAATAAGGCTGTAACGTAACAAAATGTGGGAAAAGTCAAGGGGTCTGAATACTTTCCGAATGCACTGTAAGTGAGTTTCAGAGATAGTCAAAATATGAATGTCATCTGTTATTAGCAAATTATTGATTTCATGAACCTTGTTTCTTAGGCTACATATGTTAATGTGAGCTATTTTTGCACTTTTCTGGGATGCTTGATTGTTTTTATTGCTTTACTGGGAAGCTCATATGAAATTGACATGCCCTTGTTATTTATGTTTATTTATGGGTGAGCTGCACACAATGTACTTCCTACTAGGGCATTTGCTGCAGCATTATGACAACTCAGCGACACAATAGTAGGGATTAACTGAGCTGGTCTTGGGTCACACCCGCGGCCCAATGATGGTACCGGACCTGAAATAATTACTAACCGAGCCCTCCTAATGTCGTTTGACCCTCGTGCACTACGACAGCATCAGCCTTGTAATGTCCTGTACTCGTGCTCCAGGATAGTACAGAGTTTTGCCCCGGGAACCAAGATTTTTCTTGGTTAACATAGAACTGCCCATAACGGCAGATGGTGCAATGGCGGCAGGTGGCCTTGAGGGTAGGAGCGTTGGGTCAGTAACCGAAAGTTTGCTGGATCGAATCCCTGAGGTGACAAGGTAAAAAAATCTGTCGTTCTGCCCCTGAACAAAGCAGATAACCTACTGTTCCCCGGGCGCCGAAGATGTGGATGTCGATTAAGGCAGCCCCTCACACCTCTCTGATTCAGAGTGGTTGGGTTAAATGTGGAAGACACATTTCAGTTGAATGCATTCATACAACTGACTAGTATCCCCCCTTTCCCAATGGTTGTGGAGGTCCAGCCATTCTTTCACATCGAGTGGTTTCGCAAACCCCTCAAGGACCAAAGGGTGGTGGGGCTTGTGTAGGTTTGCTACTTGTTTGCCACTTCGCCCCTGTAGTCCTCTGCAAGCAAACAGTTGTTACATTGAAAGTCCAGCCGGTCCACATTGTCCCGGAATAAAGCAAAATAAACACAGCTCCTGCAGCATTCAAAACAATTGTTAGCGTCCTCCATTTGAGGCTCCAGGCTAGCTAGGCTAGCTAAGCCAGCCAGAAGTCAATTTTTCTCATCTTGACAGGGAACTCCGAATACTCGACACGGCCATCAAAAAAAAGGCCAAGGTAAGGCTACACCAATCACACAGTTAATGTGAAAAATTAAAGGTGGTGTCGAGTATTATAACTCAGGCTAGTAGAACACGTTTCGTCAACAACACACTCAGTGGTGAACTGGGCGTGAATCAGATTTATTTTGGGGCGGCGGGAACAGGCTTCTATAGAATTTGGTTTTTCAAATCTGAAAATGTGATTCTGATCCTCTGGATAGGGATTCGGATTTGGTTAAATGCCATTTATTGTTTTTTTAAGGTGATTGGAATAGTTTTGATGCCGAAAATCTGGATTATCTTTATCCTATTGAAAGCGTGGATTCAGGGTGGATTTAGATAAAAAAAAATAAAAAGCACTCTAACTAAGAAATATCAAGGTAACTAAGGTGACGATGTTTAAAAAAGTTCTTACATCTGAAAACCACCTATGGCTGCAAATAGGCTTTCGAGGCAGCTTATTATGCTTACGCAATAATAATGTACCAAATCACAGATTGGATAAATCATTGCGCACATATTGTCACACATCATTAAACACATTAAGGCAAAAATGACAAAGAGTAGCCTAGTGGTAAAATAGAACTTGATTTAACCCTCCTGTGGTGTTCCGGTTGAATTGAACCGATTTTAGTTCTCTCTGAAAAATGTAGTTAATTTAATCTGATTGTCATAAGGTTCCATGACTTTGTCCACACAGGGCATCTGAACACACAAAATACATTTTGATTATTTTCATTACATTTTGGGTGTTTTATTTAACTTTTGTACACCTGTGGTGTTCCCAGTCAACAATGACCGGTCATGCATTGAGCACGCACACACACACACACACACACCTAACTCCCCTTCTAGGCTTCCATGGCAACCCCCACGGGAACCTTTCCCAAATAGAAACTTTCCCCCACGGGAACCACACTTGTTGGAATTCTCATAAACAAAAGCAACATTGTTTCAATAATATATACAGTCGTGTCCAAACGTTTTGAGAATGACACAAAGTTTGCTGCCTCAGTGTTGATGATGGCAATTTGCATATACTCCAGAATGTCATGAAGAGTGGTCAGATGAATTGCAATTAATTGCAAAGTCCCTCTTTGCCATGAAAATGAACTTAATCCCCCTAGAACATTTCCAGTGCATTTCAGCCCTGCCACAAAAGGACCAGCTGCCATCCTGTCAGTGATTGTCTTGTTAACACAGGTGAGAGTGTTGATGAGGACAAGGCTAGAGATCACTCTGTCATGCTGATTGAGTCAGAATAACAGACTGGAGGCTTTAAAAGGAGGTTGGTGCTTGAAATCATTGTCAACCATGGTTACCTGCAAGGTAATTGCTTTGCACAAAAAGGGCTTAACAGGCAAGGATATTGCTGCTGGTAAGATTGCACCTAAATCAACCATGTATCGGATCATCAAGAACTTCAAGGAGAGAGGTTCGATTGTTGTGAAGAAGGCTTCAGGGCGCCCAAGAAAGTCCAGCAAGCGCCAGGACCGTCTCCTAAAGTTGATTCAGCTGTGGGATCGGGGCACCACCAGTGCAGAGCTTGCTCGGGAATGGCATCAGGCAGGTATGAGTGCATCTGCACGCACAGTGAGGCGAAGACTTTTGGAGGATGGCCTGGTGTTAAGAAGGGCAGTAAAGAAGCCACTTCAGGGACAGACTGATATTCTGCAAAAGGTACGAATTGGACTGCTGAGGACTGATGAATCCCCTTTTCCGATTGTTTGAGCCATCCGGAAAACACCTTGTCCGGAGAAGACAAGGTGAGCGCTACCATCAGTCCTGTGTCATGCCAACAGTAAAGCATCCTCAGACCATTCATGTGTGGGGTTGCTTCTCAGCCAAGGGAGTGGGCTCACTCACAATTTTGCCTAAGAACACAGCCATGAATAAAGAATAGTACCAACACATCCTTCGAGAGCAACTTCTCCCAACCATCCTAGAACAGTTGGTGACGACCAATGCCTTTTCCAGCATGATGGAGCACCTTGCCATAAGGCAAAAGTGATAACTAAGTGTCTCGGGGAACAAAACATCGACATTTAGTGTCCATGGCCAGGAAACTCTTTAATCCCATTGAGAACTTGTGGTCGATCCTCAAGAGACGGGTGGACAATCAAAAACCCACAACTTCTGACAAACTCCAAGCATTGATTATGCAAGAATGGCCTGCCATCAGTCAGGATGTGGCCCAGAAGTTAATTGACAGCATGCCAAGGTGGATTGCAGAAGTCTTGAAAAAGAAGGGTCAACACTGCAAATATTGACTCTTTGCATAAACTGAATGTCATTGTCAATGAAAGCCTTTGACACTTATGGAATACTTGTAGTTATACTTCAGTGTACCATAGTAACTACTTACATAAAGATCTAAGAACACTGAAGTAGCAAACTTTGTGGAGACCAATACTTGTGTCATTCTCAAAACTTTGGGCACGACTGTACAGTGCCTTCAGAAAGTATTCACACCCCTTGACTTTTTTCCACATTTTGTTGTTTTACATCATGAATTGAAAATGGGATTTTGAGATTTAGTTTTACTGGCCAACACACAATACCCCATAACGTGAAAGTGGAATTATGTTTTTATAAATGTTTACGTATTAATTACAAATGAAAAGCTTAAATGTCTTGAGTCAATAAGTATTCATCCTTATCATTTACGTTCTGGAATAAAAATGTGCTTAACAAGTTTGCTAATAAGTGCATGAATTTCAAATACAGATTCAACCACAAAGACCAGGGAGGTTTTCCAATGTCTCGCCAAGGGCACCTATTGCTAGATGGGTAAAATTTTGATTAAAAAGCAGACATTGAATATCCCTTTGAGCATGGTGAAGTTATTAATTACGCTTTGGATGGTGTATCAATACACCCAGTCACTACAAAGATACAGGCGTCCTTCCTAACTCAGTTCCCGGAGAGGAAGGAAACCACTCAGGGATTTCACCATGAGGCCAGTTACAGGCTGTGATAGTTAATGGCTGTGAAAGGAGAAAACTGAGGATGGATCAACAACATTATAGTTACTCCACAATACTAAACTAAATGACAGTGAAAAGAAGGAAGCATGTATAGAATACAAATATTCCAAAACATCCATCCTGTTTGCAATAAGGCACTAAAGTAAAACTGCAAGAAACTCAACACATCACTGAGTAGAACTCTTCATATTTTCAAGCATGGTGGTGGCTGTATAATGTCATCTGCAAGGACTAGGGAGTTTTGTTTTAGAATAAGAAACCGAATAGAGCTAAGCACAGGCACCTGGTTCGGACACTGAGACTAATTCACCTTTTAGCAGGAATAATAACCCAACACTGGAATTGCTTACCAAGACGACATTGAATGTTCCTGGGTGGCCTATTTACAGTTTTCACTTAGCTTGAAAATTTATGGTAAGACTTGAAAATGTGAAAATGTCTGTCTAGCAATGATGAACAAATTGACACAGCTTGAAGAATTTTTTAAAGAATGATGTGCAAATATTGTAAAATCCAGGTGTGCAAAGCTCTTAGAGGCTTACCCAGAAAGACTCACAGCTGTAATCACTGCCATAGGTGATTCTCATATACTGTATATTGACTCAGGGGTGTGAATACTTATGTAAATTAGATATTTCCGTATTTAATAAATTTCTAGAAACATGTTTTCACTTTGTCATTATGGAGTATGGTTTGTGTAGATGAGTGAGAGAGAAAAAAACAATTTAATTAATTTTGAATTCAGACTTTAGCATGACAAAATGTGGAATAAGTCAAGGGGAATTAATACTTTCTGAAGGCACTGTATATGTACATATCTACCTCAGTTACCTTGTACCCCTGCACATCGACTCAGTACTGGTAGCCTGGGTATATAGTCATGTTATCGCTACTCATTGTGTATTTATTCCTTGGTTTATTATTATAATTTTTGTATATTATTTTTCTATCTTTGCATTGATGGGAAGGGCCCATAAGTAAGCATTTCAATTTTAGTCTACACCTGTTGTTTACGAAACATGTGACAAATAAAATTGAATTTGAATTGATTCCAATATGATTGAAATAGCCCATATAGGCCCATGTAGCCTATTTATATTTTAAGTGAACTTGGTTTTCATTTGAAGCATCATTTTATACTTCACTCGTTTGTAACAATTTCAACTTTGTATTTGTAGTCAACTTCGTTTGGAAGTTATCGGTGGTCACAGTTAGACAGCCTAAACATCTTGATTCTATGTTTAGCGGAGATCTTCTGTGAATAAAGTGATGCAGAAGGGTAAAAAAGCATATAATGATGCACTTTGGCTCCTCTACAAGTGGTCTGGCTCACACGTAGATGTGCAAAGGTTTTTAAGAGCCATGTTACTAACGAAGACTCTAGGAAACACCTCGGCTACTAAAGATACATCATAAAATGGTTCTAACGGTGATCTTAACTCTACAAAGGCTCTGGGAAACTAGGCCCTGTCCGATGCATTTAAAATACAGATTCTGTGATCTTGATGTTGTGGTATCTGCATCAGAATGATCCTATCCAATTATTTTCTGGATAAAATGACAGAAACTGTCAGATCGAACTGATCCTGGATTGCAAAAAATAAGAAGATTACAGAATCTGGATCATTCTGATAAAAAAATAATAATTATGGACCCAGGGGATTCATTCCTTTTAGTGTGACCCCTGACCAAGAGGGGTGGGTGTAGTCTGTAGTGGGATAGAGTGTGACTTACGCACTACGGTAAAACCAATCAGAGTTTGATTCCTTTGTCCCCCTCACAAGAAAGATCTACCCTCTTCTACCCCTAACCGACAACAACCATAACAGCGGCAGTGTTGAGCCTCCATTGCCACTATGGATCTGTGTTTATAAGAGAGGCTTGAAGGTGAACCTTAGTTTGGACCGACAATTATAAATATTTCCGAAAGCACCTGACAAAGTCCCCTTCAGCATATGACTTACCACTGTCCACCTTGGTTACAATCCAAAAGGTCTTAACGCCTCCCATTTTCAATAGATTTTCAAGTTCATTATAGGTAATTATACTGTATACAGCGGGTGAAATAAGTATTGAACACGTCACCATTTTTCTCAGTAAATATATTTCCAAAGGTGCTATTGACATGACATTTTCACCAATGTTGGTAACAACCCAAGTAATGCATACATACAAAGAAACCAAAACAAATAAGTTCAGAAATTAAGTTATGTGTAATAATGTGAAATGACACAGGGAAAAAGTATTGAACACACTTACTGATATTTATTTAATACTTTGTACAAAAGCCTTTGTTGGTAATGACAGCTTCAAGACACCTCCTGTATGGAGAAACTAGTCGCATGCATTGCTCTGGTGTGATTTTGACGTCACCGGCGCCCTGGACAACCCCGAGGGCTCATCAGTCCGGACGGTGTACATGAAACTCTGTTGTGAGTGATGGATCACAGATGTCCGCAGCCCGAACCTAGCTGCGCTCCTCAGGGCTGTAACCTGCCCAGTCCAACAGGTACTGGATCCGACCTTGCCGTAGCCGAGAGTCCAGCACTTTCTCCACTCGATATGCCAGACCCCCAGCTACCTCCATTGGGGGTGGAGGACCCCCCTAATCAACCAGGAACCACCTATAGGTCATGTTATTCTCAACCTATAGGTGACCTCATTTACTCTCTGAAGGACCCACATACCAGGGCACTAGCTTGTGGCATGGCAGGTTCCTCGTGGACAGCCAGGCTTTATCCCCTGGAGCCTCACTTATTTATTATTTTACCTTTATTTTTACCTTTTACTTAAGAACAAATTCTTATTTACAATGCCTAGGAACAGTGGGTTAATTGCCATGTTCAGGGGAAGAACAACAGATTTTGTACCTTGTCAGCTCAGGGATTCGATCCTGCAACCTTTCAGTTACGGGCCCAACACTCTAACCACTAGGCTACCTGCCGCTTCATTAGAACCCCTTCCCCAGTGGTGAAAATGGGGTTGAAAACCTAGTACCACCTGGAGGGCAGAGGGGAGACCGGGTAGTGGGATGAATCGCACCATCTTGGAAAATCTGTCCCCACCACAGCGATGGTGGTTTTCCCCTCTGCTGGCGGTAGATCTGTTAGCGATCTACCGCGATGTGTGTCCAAGGCCGCTGAGGTACTGGTAGGGGATGGAGTTTTCCTGTAGTAGCCGCTCTCGGCGCCTTAGACTGTGCACACACTACACATGACAGTACATAGTGTCGCACAGTCCTCCCCATACCGGGCCAACAATATTTTTCCCAGAGCGCCTCCAGGGTCCGGCTGATACCTGGGTGTCCGGTGGCAGGTGTAGTGTGTACCCAGGTTATCAGTCTTCCCCGCACTCTCCGCGGTACATAGGGCAGGAGGGCAGGTTGTTGGTGGAGGATCCCGTCTCCCTGCCCGTAGAATTTCAGTGTCTATGTCCCAGGTGAGTGGTGCTGTGATCTGCGGGATAGTGCCGGAGCACAATGGTCAATTATCCAGGCCTTGGACCGGAAAAAGGAGAGGAGAGCGGGTACAAGGTGATGTTCGGGGAGGAGGGGAGGGCCTGGTCGATAAAATTCCCTGCTGTAGAGACAACACATGAGTAACAGCCTGCCAGCCAGGAACGGTTTGGTGGAAAGTGATGAAGATGGAATACTCACGCCTACCCTGGGAGACGGATGATCACAGGGCTGCCCCTCTGTCCCCGTGGACCCCCGGGTTGGGACACACTAGACACCGCAGAAGCTGGTGCCCCCTCCTGGCCATAATAGGAAAAGAGCCCCAGCTGTCTCCAATGACGCTACTCTACCATGGACAGATGTGTGGCCGCTACCTTCATGGGTTCAAGCTCTGTCTCAGGACAGCCAAAGGAGGAGGGAAACAGGCGAGTGGCCAGCGCTCCCGAATAAGGTTGTCCAAACGGATAGCCATTGCGATGAGTGCGTCCAAGGAAAGGTTATCGTTCCGACACGCCAACTCCGTCTGGACCTCCTCGCGCAGTCCACTTCAGAATAGAGTGCGGAGCGTTGGCTCATTCCATCCATTGGAGGCTGGCACGGTCTGGAAGATGAGGGTGTACTCTGCAGCGGTCTGGGCACCCTGCCGGAGTTGGAATAGTTGCTCACCTCCCCCTCTGCCTTCCGGTGGATGGTCAAAGACCAACCTGAACAGAGCCATGAACCTCTCGTAGGAACCCAGCTCTTACTCTCCTCTCTCTGACATCTGTAGCCCACTCCAAAGCCCGCCCCATCAGCAGGGGAATGACCATGGCAACCTTGGACCTGTCGATGGAGGGAGCTGCTGGGTAGGAGGTGAATCCTCTCGGGTGGTGTTGAGGCGGTGGAGAACGCAGAGGACCTCATCCATAGCCGTACCCAGTTGTGCCAGCTGATCGTGGTGTTGGTAGAGTAGGTGTCCCTGTTCGTCGACCATATGAGAGATGTTTTCACTTTCTGCTGCTTCCATATTTGAGGCAGTATTCTGTAATGATGACGCTGGGAGACAGGAAGCAGGTGCATAGCAGGTTGAGAGCGTCAAGTTCCTTGGTGTCCACATCACCAACAAACCATCATGGTACAAACACACCAAGACAGTCGTGAAGAGGGCACGACAAAGCCTTTTCCCTCTCAGGAGATGTAAAGATTTGTATCCTCAAAAAGTTTGACAGCTGCACCATCGAGAGCATCCTGACTGGTTGCATCCAAGTCTAGGTCCAAAAGGCTTCTTAACAGCTTCTACCCCCAAGCCAAGACTCCTGAACAGCTAATCCAATGGCTACCCAGACTATTTGCATTGCCACTTTAACTCCACCTACATGTACATATTACCACAATTACATCGACTAACCTGTGCCCCCGCACTGGTACACCTTGTACATAGCCTTGCTACTATTATTTTACTGCTGTTCTTTAATTATTATATGTATTTTTTACTTAACACTTATTTTTTCTTAACTGCATTGTTGGTTAAGGACTTGTAAGTAAGCATTTCACTGTAAGGTCTACACATGTTGTATGCAGTTTGATTTGATTTTAGAAGGTGAGTCATTTAATAAGAAAATGGCAGATAAAAAAAATAGGGATAAGCGTACTGAACGTGAACACAAACCAATAGTTCCTGATGACTGAGGCTACTGAGGGCTAAATAAAGGGACAGTAATCAAGGTGATGATGAGGTCCAGGTGTGTGTAATGACAGGGAGCAGTGTGTTTAATGATGATTGCCAGGACCGGTGGTTAGACCAATGACGTCGAGCGCCGGAGCAGGGGAGTGCTGATAGTGACACACTAACAGCACTCAGATGTTTGTCAATTAGTGAGTTTGAAGGGTTTCTTGGAAGGGATTCTGAAACTCTACATTCTAATTTAACTAATTAATCTAACTATATCACATCATTGTAGACATTTTACAGGTGGCATGAACCTCACAAGTCGGAACTAGTGAGGTGAAGTTCACGCTGGCATAAATACCTTTTCAAGGACACCAGCATGGACTGAGGAGCTGCTTGCACAACAACTCTGTTTACAGTTTGTGTGTATGCTGGCGCCTATTGCTATACTGGCTTGTGTTTTAGAGACTGTGGGCCTTCAGTCAAAAGTGACTGAAGGCAAGGCTATAGTGGTCAGTTAGAGGGGTCAGATGAGTCTGTGGCTCTTACATACAATGTCAAGGTGAGTAGCAGAGGTTTTGCTACAGGTGACAGAAACGGGATCAGACCAGAATTAAGCAGAGTTAGGGTGCATAATGAGGATAACTGACGACATCTTAAAATGCTTATAGGGATCAGCATGTATTGATTCTCAGTCCTGCATTCCTCAGAATGCACTGTATGCAATGGCGTGGACACAATAGAGAGGTTGCGAACAGGTTGGAGAGAGCTGAAAACCTTTTCCGATTGTTTCCAGGGGTGTCATACACCCCAAAAATCTGAGGCGGCACAAAGTACATGAGGATGGCTGGGGGTTGTTATGGAGGGGGCCAGGCTTTTATATTTTTCAAACACCTGAAACACATTTTTCCTGCAATATAGAGCCATAACCATTATGCTTAGTTCTACGTAAAAATGTAGATTTTTGTGCATATCTAAGCATACCTCTTGAGCTGTCTGTATCCTTCTGACTGGTGGTTATTCTTTTAAAAATCCGCTAAAATCTATTATTCAGTGCATTTAGTAATTTCTTGCTTTTCTAAAGTCCACCAACCTTGCCAGCAGGCATACCAGCTAAGATAGTTAGACACAGGGGTGGCACCACAGGTCCCAGAGTGGTGTGGAGAAGAAAACAAATCTGGGGCCTGTAGTTTTTCCTGATCTGGTAACCTAACCAGGTAAAACTCTGGACCTTATACGGTATGACATGTTGAGTTTTTCTAATCGAGTCATATGGTTTAAAAAAGAAAATCTCCTAGCCTTTGGGAGGCAGCAACCTTGTACTTCTTCATATTAATTATATTTTAAACAAGGACTAAGGAGGATTTCCTATACACAGACAACATGATTGGACAATAAAACTCAGACAACTCGAACAGGGCTGAGCTTGCTTTATGCAGGCTTGCATCTGCCCTATGCAACTGTAGGCCTAATAAAACATTAGCTCACAGTGTATGTCAGCTATTGTGTTTAATGATTAATTCCAGTTAATAATGTTGGATTGAAAAAGTATAGGTAGCCTAGTCAGCCCAAGTTTTAATATAAACCAAATGTTATCCCATTCACATTTTCTCACAAACAAATGGACTATAAATACACAAATACGCTTTGTTTACCCTGGCCTGAGGGACAGGGTGCATAGTAGGCTAGATAGATTCCATGCAATACAACATGTCATATGCTGCTACATGCTTGTCTCCATTGGGAGTGATGTGTTATCATGCTTGCTAAATAAATACTGGACGAAAGTGGAGAGCACATCTTGAGCTTTGTGCGTTGTGCCCGGCTCGCACAACCTGCGATTTCCCTGAATCTGACATGAAAAGAGCCAGACAGAAAAATTGTGCTCGAGTTGACAAATCATGAGGCAAATCAGTCTAAAGAACAACACTTTGCCCCTCTCTTTAAAGCTTTGCGTTGATATATTTTATATTGATATATTTTATTAAACACCTGATTGAAAAGTGTTGTGGCAAATGCCTCCTCGTCACGTTTTCCGTCGGCCCTGGTTAGACAAGCTAGTTACTCTAACTTGAATGACAGCCTGAAATGGCTTCTTGGTAGCTAGTTATGAGGTTGGGAGATTGGGAACCTATCTGGACTAGCTAAAGCTAGTTATGAGGTTGGGAGATTGGGAACCTATCTGGGCTAGCTAAAGCTAGTTATGAGGTTGGGAGATTGGGAACCTATCTGGGCTAGCTAAAGCTAGTTATGAGGTTGGGAGATTGGGAACCTATCTGGACTAGCTAAAGCTAGTTATGAGGTTGGGAGATTGGGAACCTATCTGGGCTAGCTAAAGCTAGTTATGAGGTTGGGAGATTGGGAACCTATCTGGACTAGCTAAAGCTAGTTATGAGGTTGGGAGATTGGGAACCTATCTGGGCTAGCTAAAGCTAGTTATGAGGTTGGGAGATTGGGAACCTATCTGGGCTAGCTAAAGCTAGTTATGAGGTTGGGAGATTGGGAACCTATCTGGACTAGCTAAAGCTAGTTATGAGGTTGGGAGATTGGGAACCTATCTGGACTAGCTAAAGCTAGTTATGAGGTTGGGAGATTGGGAACCTATCTGGACTAGCTAAAGCCAACTTCATAAAATTGCTAAGTAGATAGTAGTATTACAGAAAAACAACAAAAATGCAACAAAAATATACAAATATTATTATTATTATTATTATTATTAACTGGACAATTATTTGACACTAATACTATTGCTCAGAGAAAAATATTTTATTATAAAAGTAATTTAAAACCTCCCCTTGTGAGTATAATAAACTTAAACTACAGTATATTGGGTTGTATGAGAGTGAAGAAAACACTGGGAGGAATCCATACAGAATCTTTCCAGATCCTTGATATCCTTCAGTCTACGCTTACAGACTGTCCCCTTCAATTCAAACCACAGGTTTTCAATAGGGTTCAAGTCCTGAGACTGAGATGATGGTCATTGCAAAATGGCTTTTTGTGGGCAAATAACCATTTCCGAGTAGATTGTGATGTGTACTTGGAGGTCATTGTCTTGCTGGAAGATCCACTTGCGGCAAAGTTTCAGCCTTATGATGGATGACAAAGGGATTTTACATGCGTTACCTTATTTTTTTAAATACATTTTTTATGCATGAAAGCCCACAATACAGCTGAGATTCACTTTTTTTAAAAGTTGAATGTTAATGCAGTTTGCATTTTCTTTGATTTTATTTGTATTATTTATTTCATACAGTCTTTTTTTGTCACGGTGCGTGGTGAGGGAACGAGGCGCAGAGCGAGAGGTGCGAACATACATGTTTATTTTCTAACTGAAATTAACAAAGAGACAAACCCGTGACATGAGTGAAGCTTACACATTAGGCAAACACTACAACTACAGTGATCCACACGCAGGTGGATGCGATGAGAACATAAATGGAATCCCCAATAAGAGACAACTCAAGACAGCTGCCTCTAATTGGGGATTAACCAAACTCAAAAAAGGACTCCCAGAATCCTATTATCAGGTCCTGACGGTGGCCATGCAACTCCCAATAGAGGGAGCCAGAGACCTGGCCTCAGTCAGACCCTGACAATCTTTATCAAGGGTACCAATAATTGCGGACGTGACTGTACATTAGTCTAAATACCAAGAGTGCTTGTTTTGGGTGTTTTCCGACTGCACTGTAAAGTCTTCACTGTTATGACCAAACAGAGAAGAAAGGTAGACGGTCTATGCCCAGACTTGGAAAAGCCAACACAAATAGTATTCCTCCCTCCTGCTGGTAGCAACTGTTCAGGGTGATCCACCATTGTTTGTGGTATTACATAGTAGGGAGGAAAGACATTGCTTGTATAACAGCAGCAGACGCAGTCATCTCATGTTCCATCTGCATTATCAAGTTACATCAACATAAGCTTCTCTTGATTGTATTGTTTGTTTTAGGTTGCAGGATATCCAGCATCTTATCCAGTGTCAGCTAATGTGGCTAAATAAACAATTACTGGTGATGCAATGCACTTAAGGCGTCCTCATGTTGTCCCAGCAGAAACAGTTCGGAACAGTTTGTGCATTTATTATGACAACATTTTGTGACGTTTTTGCTTGTTTTGGAATTCGGCAAATTTCTTCAATTAATTCGGATTGTTTTGAGGAAGGCTACGGCGTCTCAAAATGGACAAACGATACTTTTGCTGCCTTTTTCTTGTTTTTTCAAGTGAAGGTCTTTTAAGGGAGTATACGAGCACACTCGTTCAGTAAATTGATATTTTGTAGGGGTAGATGTATTTTTCGTTAGGAAAAATATATATTTTTATTATATGTTAAGTCAAGCAACAGGCAAAATAAATGAATGGTTATCTCAGTGCCTTTGTAGTCCAGGCACACATATGCCAAAGTAAGCATGGGTTCAAATCTGGTCCACTTTGAAAGTTTGGAGGAACTAGTACTTTTCTAGTTACTCACTGTGGGCTGTACTCTTACTCAAGTAATTTCTGAAGGAAGCAACTTACATTTTACTCCCCTACACTAAATCACTTTAGTTACATAGAATTATATTATTATATCGTCGTTGTCGGATGAAAACCTCCTAACCAAATGTTGTGAAGGTTGATACTATTGGTTCCCCTTTACGTCTGTCAGTGGGTTAAAGTACTTAAGTAAAAATACTTTAGTCGTTTTTTGGGGTATCTGTACTTTAATTTACTATTTAGATTTTTTGGGACTTTTACTTTTACTCCACTACATTCCAATATAAAATAATGTACTTTTTACTCCATAAATTTTCCCTGACACCCAAAATTGCTTGTTACATTTAGAATGCTTGCAGTCTTTAATAATAAATTAATGTCAAATCAATTGCACAAGTTGTAGTTTTCTGACTGGATACTTTTTTACTCCTACTTGAGTAGTTTCTGAAGAAGGCTAATTTTAGTTGAGTAAATTACAATCTATGTAACAGTACTTTTACTCAAGTACAGATTTTCAGTACTCTACCCACATCTGCAAATTATACATATACATAACTATAAAACTTGGGCGAGCATCCACACTGGAGGAAAGTTTATCGTTATACAGTAGGCCTAGATATGTAAATCAACTGATGGACCAAATCAGCTCATCAATTTAGCCAGGGAAACACAAACAGTAGATTATCGACTGTGACACGGCCTTCAAATTATTCTATTTGCAGAACATATTCATCTGTAATTAGAAAAACTAATGTGTCATACCTTTTTTCATGAAACAGGTTGAAAGTAAATGATTGCGTGCCAGGCACAGTTCTGACAAACACAGCTTGAGAGAATTGTCCTCAGAAATTGTGAACTGTTCCAACCTACTGGCTGCGATATTTTCCCAGTTACAGTTGTATTTAGTCTGAATTTGCTCCTGATATGGGCATTGCAAAGTAGCTTTGTAGCCATTTGTTTAAATGTTCATGCTATCTGTAGGAACCAAACGTCTAAACCATAAGTCACAAGGCAGGGCTACTTCATCACTAGAGTGCTTGAACTCACCTCTGTTACACTTATCCTGGAAATGTTTTTCAAAGATTTGGCCTAAATGACTGCTGTGTTTCCCTCTGTTCTCATTGTAATATCCTGTGTGTTGCTGTCAAACCGTTTGGTTTTCAGGAGAGCCAGGACCAGATGTACAGGCAACCAATATATGACTTTAAAAAGGATATTACTACAGGCCATGCAAGTGGTGCAGCGGTCTACGGCACTGAAATGCAGTGCTAGTTACGTCACTACAGATCCTGGTTCGATACCCAGTTGTGATGCAGCCGGCTGCATCCAGGAGACCTATGAAGCAACCACACAATTTGTTTGGCTAGCCGGGATGTCCTTGTCCTATTGTGCTCTAGTGACTTTTGTGGTGGGCCGGGCACGGACTCTGACACGGTCACCAGGTGTACAGTGTTTCCTCCTACACATTGGTGCGGATGGCTTCCGGGTTAAGTGTGCAGTGTGGCTTAGCAGGGTTGTGTTTCAGAGGATGCATTCAGAATTTCAGTTTTCCTATTGGTCAACAAAAGACAGCGCATCTCTTGTTTTCCGAATTGGAGGGCTGTGCTCTCCCTCTTTGAGCAGCGTCACTCGGAGGCATGGTCATCTTCTTCCATGCACAATCAACAATGGTGGATTTCTTAGGCAAGCGTCCAGCCCCACTGGTTGCAGATACAGGTGCCAAAAAAAGATGTTTAGCCAAGTGACTAAATTATAAGGCTTGGGGAAAAACCAGAGTAAATATAGGTAACAATTTTAATAGCTGGAGAATCTGAGTTATGGCCTGTTTTCAGCTTGACAGGTAACGTTACCAAGGCATTGCGCCAGGTACAGTAGCTAGCTAGCGTGGAACCTCGTATTATCGGCATATTCAACAGCGTTTAAGAAATATATTACCTTCAACAGTGTTATCTCGTATGACATTTCAGTGGAAATACTACTATTATCAGCTTTTTGATAAGCGGTTTGGCAAAATAAATATGTCATATTATCGTTGTACGGTCCCTAGTTATTGCCCACCTTAATATTTTGTTAGAACCATTTAATTTTGTTTAAAAAAAGAGACCCCAACCTCGTCTCTGAAGTGTTTACTAGATAGTTGATTAGTTGGCTAGCCTTCTGGTAATTTATTTTGCCTTTTCATTGTGTAGCCCGGTGTGCCCTCCTGTGGACTCTTAAATGGCTCTTCACCAACATCTTTTTCAGTGTTGTAACCAAATAATGTCTCATAATTTGTTTTACACATTAATCCTATGTTTTTTGAGAAAGTAGATAACAGTAGATACAATATAAATGAGTATGAATAATTTACATCATAAAACAAATTTCAGTGATGTGTATAAACAATGAAAATACCGTTGGAGTTTGTGTTGCAGAGATGCACTTGGAAAGTAAAGGAAGAAATACACAAGATAGGTTGAATAAATATACTGTATATATTTTTAATGCATACGAAAACAAACAAAGCAAACAACTAAATCTTGATCGCCAATCCTATATTATCACAGGAACCAGTGCTGGCAGAAGTCACAGCACACCCATGGCACCTCGGACTCACACTGCTGCGGGGAGCTTGCAGGCGGATCTTGCTACCCGCAGCGAGCACAGCAGGTGGTGTCTTATTTTGTTTGAAAAACAAAACAAATTATAACAGAGGTGGCTGAGGGTGGTACCATGGGTGGCATAACAGAGGTGGCTGAGGGTGGTACCATGGGTGGCATAAGAGGTGGCTGAGGGTGGTACCATGGGTGGCATAACAGAGGTGGCTGAGGGTGGTACCATGGGTGGCATAACAGAGGTGGCTGAGGGTGGTACCATGGGGTGGCGTACCAGAGGTGGCTGAGGGTGGTACCATGGGGTCTTCCCTTAGTGCTGCCTCGAGCACCTCCGGGTCCATGTGGCTCTTGTGCCCATCGAAGAGGAGAAAGAGTAGCCACTGTTGGACCGTCCATACAAGGCTTTGGGGGTGGGGGCCTTCCGGTGTGTAGTGGCAGCACTTGGTGATTTCCTCCCCAGCTGCGTTGAAGCAGGACAGCACTGTGATGTGCTCCTTGGTCACCGGAGCGTGCTGGTACACGTGTTTTGTGCCCAGGGGGGCCAGAACTTTGTGCCTGCTCTGGTCACTATGAAACCCAGACTCATCATAGTTATAGATTTGTCTGGGTTTCTCCCTCAACCCACTCTCCTCCAAGTGCTTCTCATAAGAAGTGAAGGTGTCCATCGTCGGACGTGTGGCACACTCAGTTCTCTCCCTGTCCAGGGTGTCCGGCCTCCTCATGTTCAGGTTCTTGTGCCTCCTCCTGAGCATTTCCCACCACCTCTTCCCCAGTGGTGGGATAGTCTCACCTGGGTGACGAAACCTATAATAGAACAAAATATAAAATTGTACATCCAGGATGACATTTTTTATTTTGGCATCACTATACACATCCACATTTACATCACACACATTGAGAACAGTCAGTCCAGCATTCTACATACAGTGCATTCAGAAAATATTCAGACCCCTTGACTCTATTCTATTTTTTAAACAGTTATAATTGGCAAAAAAAATCTATTTTTTTACTCATCAATCTAAACACAGTACCCCATAATGACAAAGTGAAAACAGGTTGTTGCAAATTTATAAAAACAAATTACATTTAAAAAAACATATTTACATAAGTATTCATACCCAATGCTATGAGACTCGAAATTGAGCTCAGGTGCATCCTGTTTCCATTGATCATCCTTAAGATATTTCTACAACTTGATTGGAGTCTACCTGTGGTAAATTCAGTTGATTGGACATGATTTGGAAAGGCACACACCTGTCTATATAATGTCCCACAGTTGATAGTGCATGTCAGAGCAAAAACCAAGCCATGAGGTCGAAGGCACAGGATTATGTCGAGGCTTAGATCTGGGAAAGGGTACCAAAAAATCCATCATTTGTAAATGGAAGTAGTTTGGAACCACCAAGACTCTTCCTAGAGCTGGCTGCCCAGCCAAACTGAGCAATCGGGGAGAAGGGCCTTGGTCAGGGAGGTGACCAAGAACCCGATTAGTATAATTTTGCATACTATACACATTTTAGAAATATAACTCCAACTGATGAAAGGTTTCACAAAAATGTTATCTTTAATGAGTATTTGTGCCCCAATTAGTTTAATATTGATCCATACATTGTAACATTTGACTAAATACTGCCTCTATGTAGCTGATGTAAGATGAAACATAGCCAACAGTGATAGGTGTCGAAAGGTTCATGGTTCAAAATTCAACATTTATTTTTGTAGATTGCATAAAACGCCCCAGTCAGACAACTCCAATTTTGACACGTTAAATCTAGACAACATTTAGCTATTTTTGTTATATGTATTATCTAACACATACCATTTCTTTCCTTTTTCGTTACTAAGCAGTTCTATTAACATTTAGAAACTAAGCTAGCAACATTAGCAAACCTGTTACCTATATTTCAGAGGTTAAATGTTGGATATTAAATGATGTGTGGTCTGTTGCGCAGTCATATTTTACAATATACAGCGTGTCCCACTGTCACGTTCGGGTGTGTAGAGAGACCAAGGCGCAGCGTAGCGATAGTTCGACATGTTTATTAAATAAATAAACTAGACTAACGAACTATACAAAATAACAAATGCAATATAATATTAAACACACGTAGCACGAACACGGGACCTACAACAACATAACAATGAACCACACCAAGGGAGTGGAACATAGACAATTAAGTAGGGTCCCTAATTAGAGGTAATGCATAGCAGCTGCCTCTAATTAGGGATCCCACACACAACACCACACAGACGTAGAAATACTAGATCTGCCAGACTCTGACCATAGAATTATAGAGAAGCAAAGCTTCTCTATGGCCAGAGCCTGACAGTACCCCCCCCAAAGGCGCGGACTCCCGGCCGCAAGAAAAACAAACACAAAAACATGAGGGAAGGGTCAGGGAGGGAAAAACATCAAACAATAACCATCGCCGGTGGCGGTTCCGGCCCCGGCGAAGTGGATGTCTTCCTCCTCATTTCTACTGGGCCCGGACTGGGCCCCGGTGTGGCTGGCGATTCAGGCCATTTAAAGGGGCAACCCACCGGTCCTGGAAATGACCATGGTGGGGCAAAAGGCTCAGGCCATGGAGCGGGACAAATAACCTGGCCAGGACTGGGCACCGGTGTGGCAGGCGACTCCGGCCATGTAAAGGGGCAACCCACCGGTCCTGGGAACAACAATGGTGGGGCAAAAAGTTCAGGCCATGGAGCGGGGCAAATAACCGGGCCAGGACTGAGCACCGGTGTGGCAGGCGACTCCGGCCTTTCAATCATCACGGGAGGCTCCGGCCTGTCGAGCGTCACGGGAGGCTCCGGGCTGTCGAGCGTCACGGGAGGCTCCGGGCTATCGAGCGTCACGGGAGGCTCCGGGCTGTCGAGCGTCACGGGAGGCTCCGGGCTGTCGAGCGTCACGGGAGGCTCCGGGCTGTCGAGCGTCACGGGAGGCTCCGGGCTGTCGAGCGTCACGAGAGGCTCCGGGCTGTCGAGCTTCACGGGAGGCTCCGGGCTGTCGAGCGTCACGGGAGGCTCCGGGCTGTCGAGCGTCACGGGAGGCTCCGGGCTGTCGAGCGTCACGGGAGGCTCCGGGCTGTCGAGCGTCACGGGAGGCTCCGGGCTGTCGAGCGTCACGGGAGGCCTGGTGCGTGGAGCCGGCACTGGAGGAACCTGGCTGGGCACACGCACTTGAAGCCTGGTGCGTGGAGTCGGCACTGGTGGCACTGGACTAATAACACGCACCTCAGGGCGAGTGCGGGGAGCAGGCACAGGACGTACCTGACTGGAGACGCGCACTGGAAGCCTGGTGCGTGGAGTCGGCACTGGTGGCACTGGACTAATAACACGCACCTCAGGGCGAGTGCGGGGAGCAGGCACAGGACGTACTTTATGAAATTTCCCCCCCGGGGGATCAATAAAGTACCTATCTATCTATCTATCTATCTACCTGACTGGAGACGCGCACTGGAAGCCTGGTGCGTGGAGTCGGCACTGATGGCACCAGACTGATGACACGCACCTCAGGGCTAGTGCGGGGAGCAGGCACAGGACGTACCTGACTGGAGACGCGCACTGGAAGCCTGGTGCGTGGAGTCGGCACTGATGGCACCGGACTGATGACACGCACCTCGGGGCTAGTGCGGGGAGCAGGCACAGGACGTACCTGACTGGCGACGCGCACTGGAGGCCTGGTGCGTGGAGTCGGCACTGATGGCACCGGACTGATGACACGCACCTCAGGGCGAGTGCGGGGAGCAGGCACATGACGTACCGGACTGGAGAGGCGCACTGGAGTGTAGCAGACGGCCGAACCCAGACTGGGCACCGGTGGAGCGGACTGCTCTGGCACTGGAGTGTAGCAGACGGCCGGACCCAGACTGGGCACCGGTGGAGCGAACTGCTCTGGCACTGGAGTGTAGCAGACGGGCCGGACCCGGACTGGGCACTGTTGGAGCGAACTGTTCTGGCACTGGATTAGAGCAGACGGCCGGACCCCGACTGGGCACCGGTAAAGCGGACTGCTCTTTTACGGGAGTGGAGTAGGCGACTGGACACGGACTATTCCATTCCGACATTTCCCTTTCAACCTCCTCCGCTATCTCCCACATTTCCTCCAAAACGTCTCCAAAATGTCTCTCCAAATACTCCTCCTCTTCAACACTTTGCGCCCCCCATTTATATTTAGGGCACAGTGTATCCCACATGGAGAGTGGTACTGGCGCGTCCTCTTCCTTGCCAGACCATCCCCATTGCCCCCCCCCGAAATTTTCCTGGGGTTGACTACGGGCTCCTTTACCTCGATAACGCCGCTGTCTTCCTTTCTTCTCCTTTGCTCCCTCATTACGCTGCTTGGTCGGGTGGTGATTCATTCTGTCACGTTCGGGTGTGTAGAGAGACCAAGGCGCAGCGTAGCGATAGTTCGACATGTTTATTAAATAAATAAACTAGACTAACGAACTATACAAAATAACAAATGCAATATAATATTAAACACACGTAGCACGAACACGGGACCTACAACAACATAACAATGAACCACGCCAAGGGAGTGGAACATAGACAATTAAGTAGGGTCCCTAATTAGAGGTAATGCATAGCAGCTGCCTCTAATTAGGGATCCCACACACAACACCACACAGACGTAGAAATACTAGATCTGCCAGACTCTGACCATAGAATTATAGAGAAGCAAAGCTTCTCTATGGCCAGAGCCTGACACCCACAAAATGTGTATATTACTTTTTTGAAAACTCCCATAACCTAAATTGCAATGAAAATCGGTGGTCAGCTAGCTAGAAGGGTGTATTTATTCGCAAAACGTACCATTATTTCCCAGTCCATTTAAGTTTTGAGCTCAAGGTGATTTAGTCCTCCAACCGCAAGAGAGTGTCCGAAGTTAGGGGGTGTCCGATGTTGGGGTAAAATTAGCTAATGTTAACTGATGTTTTTGAATGGAGAATCTGGGTTAGCTTTATGCTATCTAAAAGATACGGCTGTCTTGATGATAAATAACTAAGGTGTACATGGTAACTAAAAACCAGTCAGGATATTGACATATGCATGTGTGTTTTTGAGAGTCATGATCATTTAGAACCTACTTACATTTTGCATTGGCGGATAGCTAATGTTTCATGTGCATTTCTTTGAGAGTGATAGAACTGTAATGGCTCTCGGCTGTAATGTTAGCAGCTGTAATGGTGCTCAGCAGTATAGGTGCCTCACCTTTTTTAGACTTCCAAGTGACTAACGTTATTACAGAACATTATTAAAACAATGATAGCTAGCTACCCAGCTAACAAAATTAAGTTCCAGGACGTGACCAAAAAGTTATTTAACGTCATGATAACGTTATTGTGAAACGTGCTTTCTACGTAGCTGTGGTGTCTGCTTACAAAACTTACGTCCCAAGTTTTTTCAGGATGTAGAAATGTGGGGGATTTTAAACAGCTAAACAACTTTATTCAGTAACCTTATAAGAGATGTCCTTGAATCTTCCCTGAACGCGCACACTGTTACGTGCCTTGTTGGTACTGTAGGTACCCACTGACGAAAGTTACGTTCCCAGTGGTTACCAGAAACTGTATTTTCTTGGGCTCTCAATGTACTTTCTGACGTTTAGCGACGTTATGAGATTGACCTAAAAATAAAGTTTCATTGAAGCGTCTCCTACATCTACCTGTGGCGTCAGTTGACACAAGTTACGTCCCAAGTCACTTCAGAATGTTGAAATGAGGGGGCCCCTAAATATCTAAAGACATTATAAGACACATCATTTAATCTACCTTGAACATATACACAGTATCCTGTCGGGAGGTGTCCACTGACCAAATATGCAAAATATATTGTTTTACTTAAACTGTATCACAGCAATAAGCTCACAAAATAACAAGTCAGTAAAAAGATGAACACTGCACTCCAATCAAGAACTGTAAAACAGCTTAAAGCTAAAAGTTTATAATTATGTTATGTTTATTCAGGTGCTGCTGCTCCATCCTCATCCATTGTCGCTTCCTCGACCAGCTCCTGGAAGTCACAATAACACTAATTGGTCATTATTTTCAGTAAATAAATGATCATAATGCCGGTTTAACGTCAACTCCCTACTACATTCCTTTCGTACTAGCACAATAATTTAGCTATACTGACCGACTGGATTAAAGTGAAGAAAAAATATAAAAATAAATAGTGTTCTTTTTTATCATACCTTTCTCTTACTCTTGTGCCGAGCTGGTGCATGTTTGAGAGCGTCTGCTATTTTGCCATCTACCTCTTGGTAGGCAGCCTTGGGTTGTGCTGAGTACCCAATGTAGCTCAGTTGGTAGAGCATAGCGCTTGAAATGACAAGTTTGTGGGTTTGATTCCCACGGGGTACAAGTATGAAAATGCATGCACTCACTAATGTAAGTCACTCTGGATAAGAGTGTCTGCTAAATTACTGAAATGTAAATGCTTTCAAGGATGCTCTTATGTTGTAAAAAAAAATGTAAATGTTACATTCCATATCGTATCACTACTTCCCCACCTGTGCTGGCTTAGACAGAGGTTGGTTAATGTCCCTTTCTTCCCTCATAGGCAGTTTTGGCCATGAGACCTCTCTCCTTCACCTTTCCTTTCTCCTCTCTCCAATCTTAACAGGTGGTAGGATCTCACATTTAGTTTGTAACTGCCTTGTTACTGATTTAATTAATTTGACATTTTTATAAATTCACATTAGCATCACTTGACCAATAATACTATCTACTAAAATAATAATAAATAACGATCTAAACTTGTGCATTTACTTAATTGTGACAGCATCATAGATTGATAGCTCATTGAAGGCTCTCTTCCCCTTCCTGCCCTTGAAGGAGTTTCCTGTCCACAGCTCCTCTGTTCCCATTTTCTCATAATTCGTCTGAATCCTGAGCCCAGGTCCTGGCAACAGCAGAGGGTCAGGTATCGGATCTGATAATTCCTTTAAATAATTCCCACTTATTTTTGTCAATTGCTGTTCAAATACATGATATAGATTATTTTTTCTTTTCAAACAGATTCATTTTAAATGACCATCCCTACCATTTTCTTTCGATAGTGGAAGTCTTTAAGTGTTTCACAGATATCCTTCAGTTCCTAATTTGTTTCTGCAGGGTTTTTCAGCATTTCAAGTTGCCCCAAGGACTCTTGCCTCCTTTGGCTGCCGGGCCTCCATAACTTGGTCCAGAGCAGTCCTGAACTCTGTACGGATCATCTCCAGTTTCACCATAATCCTCATCTCCACTGCTTGAAGATCTGCAAAATAATAAAGACTAAACAGTTTAGCTGCAAGCAGCGTCACGATACAAGCCATGAGTACCAGACAGGTCATGCATGAAGGCCATGTGAAATACCTCGATCAAAATATCCACCCTTCATATATATTATGAGTATTGATAACCATAGACAGCGGGTGAAATAAGTATTGAACACGTCACCATTTTTCTCAGTAAATATATTTCCAAAGGTGCTATTGACATGTTCACCAGATATTGGTAACAACCCAAGTAATCCATACATACAAAGAAACCAAAACAAATAAGTTCAGAAATTAAGTTATGTGTAATAATGTGAAATGACACAGGGAAAAAGTATTGAACACATGAAGAAAGGGAGGTTCAAAAAGGCATGGAAAGCCAAGACAACAGCTGAAAACTATCAGTAAAATAATAAATGTTGTAAGCTGTAATGTGATATAATAATGGGACATGAGCGAAATAAAAAATAATTTCTCATTTTCAAGTTATGAAAAAGCCCCATCACAATCCACTCCAAGTAAAGTTTTACCTCTGCCTGCTTTATCAAGCATTGGAATGGCATCCAGCACCACGCTGTCAGATAGGTGAGAACACATGCTTAATTTCAATAAGAGAATAGCTAGATACCATGTTTCGTATTCCTTTCAATGATGGCTATTGAGACTGTGTCAACTTTATTGTGTGCATAATTTATGGTTGGTTTCTGTGTTTTTGTGTCCCTCTCTTTGTGCCTGCCTTCTTTGAGTAGCCTATGTGGGGGGTGTATCTCTCTGATACTGTCATGTCTCCCTCTCTACTATTCAAAATGTTTGCCAGTAATTAAGATGCTATATGCTTGGAGTATAACCAACTGTCTTTTTAATAAGGGGAGATGAGTTTCTGGAGGAGCCTTGTGTGGTTGAGCTTTTCATTAATTATTCCAGACATTATCACCCTATATTTGTATTGCCAATGTTGTACAGATCTTATTCAGTGAATTTCATTTTTGTTGTTATGTTCTTATTTTTAAAAAAATAGTTTACACCCTTTTTCTCCCCAACGGGCTCAGGAGGTGAACTTCGAGTCAAGTAAAGCCCCCCGGACAAACCCTCCCCTAACCCAGATGACGCTGGGCCAATTGTGCTCCGCCCTATGGGACTCCCGATCACGGACGGTTTTGATACAGCCCGGGATCGAACCCTGTTCTATCACTTCTATTTAGCCTGATGAATTTGAGTATCTCTGACGAGACCATAGAAGTAAATGAAGATGAGGTCAATGGCCTAATGAATAGTGAGTAAGTGTAAGATTGTTCTTGGTATTTGTGCTAGTGTGCTTACTTTTGTTTAAATTTACAATTATATTATTATTCTATCTTATTTGTGATAGCATCGATTGGGATGATGAAATTGGTGCTGGTGAGACCTGGAGTCCCTCTAAGGATTCACAGGTAAACTAAGGTTCTGATGAAGAGGAGTCTGACGAGTTTGAAGATTCTGGGGACAGCAGCTCGGACGAAGAATACATTCCTCCACTTTATGTGTGGTATGTTTATCACTCCATGCCTTTAGCCATGTATACATTTTTAAATGTGCATCTTATGCTACATCTGCACCATTTTTCAAAAATAGTTTATCCACATTATTTTGTACGTTTTAAAATAGATGGGGTGGATCTCTCCATCCACAGCTGCACAATGATAGAGGTCATCAGTGTGCAAGAGACTCTTTTTTGTGTAGAAGACTCTTCTGCCATAGACGCAACTGCATCCACAGACACACCTCCATCCAGAGACACGCCTGACCCACATCAAGTGATTTGCGAGGGTGATATCATTGGCAAGCATGCATCCATGACTTATGAAGACAGTTGTGCTACCTGTGGATCAATGCCCATTCCACAACCAGGGAACAGGTGAAGATTGCCATGCCCTTTCACCCTTTGAGGTCCACATCAGTCCGAGAGGCACAGGAAGCATCACTGAATGGGTGAGTTAATCCAGTCCTATCAAGGGTTTGTTGTATTTCTCTACATGCATGCAATGAAGGATGTCACAGACGTGTTTCTTTGAACTTCCTATGCTATTTAAACATTGGTTGGCTACTTTAGTATGCTTGCGCAAATGTATTTGCGCAAAAAAAGCTCTAACTTGGTAATAGTATACATTTTTTTATCCAGGTTGTGTCTCATTGAGATAATACCTCTCTTCCAAGAGATCTGGTTTGAGACCAAGACTGCGGAAATGGAAGTCTCAGCCCACAGTGAAGCATGGGATGCTGGCAGGTGATTCTTTGTTGGCCACAAACATTTTGCTGTCTGGGAACATTACTCAAAAATTGCCCTCCTTTTCAAATGTATGAACATGGGGATGGTTTCCAGTAGCATTCAAGACTTGTAGTGGATGGAGAAAAGGGCTGTGATCATTACTGTCTGCGAAAAAAAGACCATGTGGTAGCTCTTGGTAAGACTTCATTGTTTGTGTGCTTTTAACACGGATGTCCTGCTTTTTAATTTATTACTTCAGTGTCTCTTACAATTTCACAGTAGCCTGGCCGCATGGACTCACCAGGCTACTGTGCACAGTATTGCACCTACACTACATTGGAGAATGATTCCAGAGACACCATTACCGTAGTGTACATTGACAAGATGGAGACCCAGAGATCCAGCTCAAAGAAATCTGCACAGATGCACATGTTCCGATTTCTGCTCTAATGAGTACGTTTGGTTATGACTAGGGCTGTTGCGGCGAACGTATTACCGCCACACTGGCGGTCACGAGTCATGAAGGCAGTCAAATTACACGCAACCATTTAGTCATGGTTATTAGGCTTCTCCAAGCTCTCATGCTGCTGATGGTCATTAGTAGCCTACCAAACTTGCTAACTGCCTGGTACTCAGCACTCTATTGTCCCTCTAATCACTCTGACATCAATGCAAATGTAATCAAAAATCTAATCAAACACTTCATGAGAGCCCCTTCCATCCGCTGAGCCAAGACAACCACCACATAGTTGGTTGAAGTCCTGAACAAGACCCGGATCCAGGATGTCCCAGGCAGTGTGTTGGTGTCGGGCAGAGGAGCGGAGCAAGGAGGATCGCGCTCTGATCCAGGTGCAGCGACATTGTCGCATGAACGCCTCGGCTGATGACAACCCCACTTTGGCCTCTTGTTCACGAACCCGAGCCGACACCCGAACGGCGACCGTCCAGTGGACAGCGGAGGAACTTCTCCAGCTCTTGGTTGGCCCGCTCAGTTCGCCCATTCGACTGTGAGTGGAACCCTGAGGAGAGACTCACCGACGCCCCCAACAGGGAGCAGAAGGCTTTCCAATACTGTGCGACGAACTGGAGCCCATGATCCGAGACAATGTCCTGGGGAAGTCCGTGTAGTCGAAAGACATGGGTAATCATGAGACCAGCAGTCTCCTTCGCCGAGGACAACTTGGGTAGGGTGATGAAATGGGCTGCCTTGGAGAACAGATCGACGACCACCAGGATAGTGGTCAGCCCTTGGGATGGAGGTAACCCTGTGATAAAGTCTACGGACAGGTGGGACCAGGACCGGCAGGGGATGGCCAGAGGTTGGGGCAACCCAGCCGGTTGCCGTCGTGAGGACTTGCTTTGGGCACAGGTGGAACAAGCCGCAACAAAGGATCTCACATCCTCAATCATGTTGGGCCACCAGAATTTCCACCTCATGAACTCCAGTGTTCGATTAACACCTGGATGCCATGTTATTTTAGAGGAGTGTCTCCGTTGTAGTACTCGAATGTGCTGAACATAAAGTACTCTGTGCTGAACAGAACATAAAGCATGTTAGTGGGACCCCCGCCATGGTCAGGTTCTCGGGACTGGGCTTGCCGTACCGTTATCTCAATACTCCATACCCCAGGAGCCACAATGCGGGAGAAAACGTGGTTTTCAATGGACGCAGGAGAACACGGCGAGGCACTTGGTGGGGGTCTTAGACATTTAGTATGGCAGTTCTTACCCCAGTCTAGTAGGTGTCCCGTGGACCAGGAGAATAGTGTAGCGCTAGCCAGGGGTACCCTAGGATAAGGGGGTTCTCGGGAGCAGTGATCAAAAGAAAACTAAGAGTCTCTGAGTGGTTCACCCCAGCCTGCAGTAGAATGGGCTTGGTCTAATATTCCACCGGGCCGGAGCCAATGGGGCATCCATCAAGGGCTTGAATCTGCAGAGGGATGAGACATTTCACGCAGGGGATTTGTAATTCTCTAGCAAAGTCTTGATCAATTAAATTAACCACAGCCCCGGAGTCCAGGAAGACTTGAATCTGGTGCTGACTGTTGTCCCAGTGGAGGGTTGAGGGTAGTGACAGATGCGGACTGGGTAGCCGGGGTTAAACTGCACAGCTCGTCAGGGTCTGTGCGACGATTAACCATTCTAACAATAAAAACATACATAGAAATGATTCATATCATGACATCACCCAATAAAATACATTGCTTCCTGCATATTTCTACATTACATGTAGACTAAACAATACGTGCAAATTACTGTTTCACAACAAAATCTATTAATTCTTCAAACAGAGGAACTCTGTGCTTCTTTATGGTCGCACAGAGCGCTATCTGATCGCTGGATGTAGTGATGTTCCTTCATTCCGAATCCTGTTCAACTTACACACAAGCTTATACAATCATCATATCACCTTCATTCCTCCCTTACTCAACATTATCGATAGTCTACACTTGAATAAGATGGATGAAGAATTTGTTCTTTCCCTTTTTGAATTAATGTTGACTGATACATCCCTAGCAGTAATTAATGGCTTGTTAGTGATTGTTCGTACAGATCTAAAAAGTAGTATCCTAAATATAGGAAAACAACATTCCATTATTATTGCTATAAGTGCTATGGCCACTAAGGGACCCAGGATGCCTATCATCCAGGTACCTACTGAATGTCCACTAAAAAACCTTCACATTCATACTGTTATACCCTCCCAATTCACGTGCATCTCTATAAGTATTCCTAATCCCATCCTGCATTTCTCTAATATTTCCAATTGCTCTAGTTAAATTCCCCAGTCCTTCAGATTCTGATGGTAAGTATGTACAACACGTATCTCCACCAATTATCGCACACACTCCTCCTTGAGCTGCTGTAATTGCATCCAATGCTAAGAGCTTGGAAACCCATCAATGTAGCATTAGCCACTCTAGCAATATCGTGACTCATCAACGCTATCAGATAATGATTGGAATATTGGAGTTCCGCATTCCAAAAAATAGTCTTAAACTAACTGTACGTGTAAATAGTAGTCTTCTCCCATATTCACAAACATAGTGAGACATTGAGAAGCGCTTAAAAACCCTACGTCTATTGATGAAGGATCCTCTCTTGGTCTTCCCTTTATGCACACATCAAATACAGAAGATGCATTTACAGTAGCTGTAATTTTAGTAGGCATAATAGATCAATCACTAGGTACTTGAATTACATGTTGTTTTTTAATTTTGGACATCCTGTCACTGATGGGAAATGTTTCGGTATTTAGAATATGATTGATTGACCGTTATGCAAATCTATACCGTTTTCCTGTCTTACAGATAAATTGGAGTAAATCACCTATTGAGACATCTTATGAAGAATCCCTTCAATCTTGACTGTCATGTTGTTAGTTTTGCCTTTGTAAATGCTATTTGGCAAAATTATCGGTCCGACTGATTTAGGTCCTATTAAATTTTTTTGTTTTGAATACATATTGTTAAGCAAGAATACATGGGGTTGGCTGACCTTCAGAACCCATGAGTGGTACCGCCCAATAAGGAAATAAATCCTCCGTTGATTTAGGAATAAGGGAACATACATAACAATAATTTCTGCTTTCTGCTTAAGTGTTTTATACCACAAATTAGACAATATAGGATTAATAGAATTTGATTGTGAATCACCATCATCATAGATAAGAGTCTAATCTATTTCCCCTACATCATAATTAGTACTCATCCTTCTTCTTCCTCCAAACACGGCGAGTGGAGTTTAGACCAAAAAGCTCTATTTTTGTCTCATCAGACCACATGACCTTCTCCCATTCCTCCTCTGGATCATCCAGATGGTCATTGGCAAACTTCAGACGGGCCTGGACATGCGCTGGCTTGAGCAGGGTGACCTTGCCGAGGGAGATTGACCGTCATCTTGAACTTCTTCCATTTTCTAATAATTGCGCCAACAGTTGTTGCCTTCTCACCAAGCTGCTTGCCTATTGTCCTGTAGCCCATCCCAGCCTTGTGCAGGTCTACAATTTTATCCCTGATGTCCTTACACAGCTCTCTGGTCTTGGCCATTGTGGAGAGGTTGGAGTCTGTTTGATTGAGTGTGTGGACAGGTGTCTTTTATACAGGTAACGAGTTCAAACAGGTGCAGTTAATACAGGTAATGAGTGGAGAACAGGAGGGCTTCTTAAAGAAAAACTCTGTGGGAGCCAGAATTCTTACTGGTTGGTAGGTGATCAAATACTTATGTCATGCAATAAAATGCAAATTAATTACTTACAAATCATACAATGTGATTTTCTGGATTTTTGTTTTAGATTCCGTCACTCACAGTTGAAGAGTACCTATGATCAAAATTACAGACTTCTACATGCTTTGAAAGTGGGAAAACCTGCAAAATCGGCAGTGTATCAAATACTTGTTCTCCCCACTGTATATGTGTTAGTGTAAATAAGAATTTGTTCTTAACTGACTTGCCTAGTAAAAATAAATATCCATGACTCTGTCTGAAATGGCTATCTGTTAACCACTCCAGTACCTTCATAAAAGAAAACATGAACATAATATTATGATTACAAGATTAATACAATAATATAGTGAAAATCAATCCATCTACATGTTTCATCTCAATTTAACTCCTTCCCAACTACTCCGAATTTGGTGTTTGTGTCAGAGGTGCCGCTTTAAGCCTGGATGTGTGTATCCACTGGGGTTGACCTCTGACATTAACTGCCGTTCGTGTTACCAAGAGGACATGCGTTGGTAATCCAAACCGTGTCTCTCCCTGTAGACGCACTGGTTTCAAACTGCGCACCAGAAAGTAATTGCCTGGCTGAAAAGTGTGTATTGGCTTGTCCCCTGGTGAGGGAAGGGATTCAATTACCTGTTTTAGAGTATGTAGAAACAAAAGAGCAAAAATGTTTAACATAATTTAGTTGCAATTCCTGTAGTTGTGTTATCGCCCGCAGGTTGCTCTTTCATCAGGGCACCTAGAGGAAAAGGTCTAGCCATCAACACTTCATGGGGTGACAATCCTGTACAAGAATTTGGCATAGCTCTGATTGATAACAAAACTAATGGTAAAGCTTCCAGCCAAGTCATCTCTTTGGATTGATGTACTTAATTAATTTGTCTTTTATCATTTTATTCGTTCTTTCCACCTGGGCTGAGCTGTGCGGATTATACAGAATACGAAATGTCCAATTAATCCCTAATGCAGCTGATAATTGTTTAGTTACTCTAGACATGAAAGGGGACCCATTGTCGGAATCGATACCAATCGGAATACTGAAACAAGGGATTACATGTTCCATCAAACATTTCACCACTGTCTGAGCATTTTCTTTTCTCGTCACAAAGGTTTCTGTCCATTTGGAAAATCTATCAACAATTACCAAAAGATATGAATATCCCCTACATCTTGGCATGTGTGTGAAATCAATTTGTAACTGCTGAAACGGACCTTCAGGCTTTGGTAGGTGTTCACGTTTAGGTGGATTAATACATGGATTAGATTGAGTACAAGTTAAACATCTTGTTTTTACAATCCTATTGTAGAGAATAATTTTGTTACATAAGCTGTCACTCCTTTATAACCCACATGTGTAACTCCATGTACATTGGCTATGAGAGAATCATAAGCTATTCTCTCATCAGTAAACTTCCACAAACCCTTGTCATCCATTTCACACCCTTTAATTTCCCATAACTGTATCTCATACGCTGCTGCTTGGTTTTGAAATTATATTAAATTATCAACAGTGAAAGGAGGATCCGTTTGACCTCTCTGTATGGCTATTATTGCCTTCTCCATCCAAGGTGGAAAAAGATCCATTTAAAGCTGCATCTTGAGCATGCTTATCTGCCAAATTATTTCCTTTTGCATTATCGGAATCGTCCCTTGAATGTCCTTTACATTTTACAATAGCAATATGAGCAGGTAGCATCATAGCTTCTAGTAAGTCCTTAACTAATTCGGCATGCTGAATGTCCTTTACATTTTACAATAGCAATATGAGCAGCTAGGATCATAGCTTCTAGTAAATCCTTAACTAATTTGGCATGCTGAATGTCCTTTACATTTTACAATAGCAATATGAGCAGGTAGCATTATAGCTTCTAGTAAATCCTTAACTAATTCGGCATGCTGAATTTGTTTACCTGCCATATTTTACTAAAATCATGTGCTACAGAGAACGCATATTTCGAATCAGTGTACAGTCATGGTCAAAAGTTTTGAGAATGACACAAGTATTGGTCTCCACAAAGTTTGCTGCCTCAGTGTTGATAATGGCAATTTGCATATACTCCAGAATGTCATGAAGAGTAATCAGATGAATTGCAATTAATTGCAAATTCCCTCTTTGCCATGAAAATGAACTTAATCCCCCAAAAACATTTCCACTGCATTTCAGCCCTGCCACAAAAGGACCAGCTGCCATCATGTCAGTGATTGTTTTGTTAACACAGGTGAGAGAGTTGACGAGGACAAGGCTGGAGATCACTCTGTCATGCTGATTGAGTCAGAATAACAGACTGGAAGCTTTAAATGGAGGGTTGTTCTTCCTCTATCAACCATGGTTACCTGCAAGGAAACACGTGCCGTCATCATTGCTTTGCACAAAAAGGGCTTCACAGGCTAGGATATTGCTGCAAGTAAGATTGCACCTATATCAACCATTTATCCGATCATCAAGAACTTCAAGGAGAGAGGTTCAATTGTTGTGAAGAAGGCGCCAGGGCGCCCAAGAAAGTCCAGCAAGCGCCAGGACCGTCTCCTAAAGTTGATTCAGCTGCGGGATCGGGGCATCACCAGTGCAGAGCTTGCTCAGGAATGGCAGCAGGCAGGTGTGAGTGCATCTGCACGCACAGTGAGGCGAAGACTTTTGGAGGATGGCCTGGTGTCAAGAAGGGCAGCAAAGAAGCCACTTCTCTCCAGGAAAAACATCAGGGACAGACTGATATTCTGCAAAAGGTACAGGGATTGGACTGCTGAGGACTGGGGTAGAGTCATTTTCTCTGATGAATACCCTTTCCGATTGTTTGGGCCATCCGGAAAACACCTTGTCCGGAGAAGAGCGCTACCATCAGTCCTGTGTCATGCCAACAGTAAAGCATCCTCAGACCATTCATGTGTGGGGTTGCTTCTCAGCCAAGGGAGTGGGCTCACTCACAATTTTGCCTAAGAACACAGCCATGAATAAAGAATGGTACCAACACATCCTCTCCCAACCATCCAAGAACAGTTTGGTGACGACCAATGCCTTTTCCAGCATGATGGAGCACCTTGACATAAGGCAAAAGTGCTCGGGGTGCTCGGGGAACAAAACATCGACATTTCGGGTCCATGGCCAGGAAACTCCCCAGACCTTAATCCCATTGAGAACATGTGGTCGATCCTCAAGGGGCGGGTGTACAAACAAAAACCCACAACTTCTGACAAACTCCAAGCATTGATTATGCAAGAATGGCCTGCCATCAGTCAGGATATGGCCCAGAAATTAATCGACAGCATGCCAGGGCGGATTGCTGTTTTAGGTTAGTTATTGTTGTTTTACTTCACTGTAGAGCCCCAAGTCCCGCTCAACATGCCTCAGATAGCTCCTTTGTCTCACCCCCCACACATGCGAAGACCTCACCTGGCTTAACTGGTGTCTCCAGAGATGCAACCTCTCTCATATTTACCCAACTGAACTCACATCCTACCATACCCTTGTCTGTACATTATGCCCTAAATATATTGATCCCCCCGGGGGATCAATAAAGTACCTATCTATCTATCTATCTATCTATCTATCTATCTATCTATCTATCTATCTATCTATCTATCTATCTATCTATCTATCTATCTATCTATCTATCTATCTATCTATCTATCTATCTATCTATTCCACCACGCCCAGAAATCTGCTCCTTTTATTCTCTGTACCCAACACACTAGACGTCCAGTTCTTCAAGCCTTTAGCCGTACCCTTATCCTACTCCTCCTCTGTTCCTCTGGTGATGTAGAGGTAAACCCAGGACATGTAGCCCCCAGCACTACACCTATTCCCCAGGCACTCTCATTTGTTGACTTCTGTAACCATAAAAGCCTTGGTTTCTTGCATGTTAACATCAGAAACCTCCTCCCTAAGTTTGATTTATTCACTGCTTTAGCACACGCCGCCAACCCTGATGTCCTAGCTGTGTCTGAATCCTGGCTCAGGAAGGCCACCAAAAATTCTGAAATTTCCATCCCCAACTACAATATTTCCCATCAAGATAGAACTGCCAAAGGAGACGGAGTTGCAATCTACTGCAGAGATAACCTGCAGAGTTCTGTCATACTGTCCAGGTCTGTGCCCAAACAGTTTGAGCTTCTACTCTTAAAAATCCACCTTTCCAGAAATAAGTCTATCATTGTTGCCGCCTGTTACAGACCCCCCTCAGCCCCCAGCTGTGCCCTGGACTCCATATGTGAATTGATTGCCCCCCATCTATCTATTTGCACATCATCATTTGCACATCTATCACTCCAGTGTTAATTCTAATTTGTAAACTATTTCGCCACTTTATTGTCCTACCTTCCTAATTTTACTGCATTTTGCACTACATTTGCACACTCTGTATATAAGTTTGTTTATTCTCATGTGTAACTCTGTTTTTTTGTCGCATTGCTTTGCTTTGTCTTGGCCAAGTCCCAGTTGTAAATGAGAACTTGTTCTCAACTGGCCTACCTGGTTAAATAAAGGTGAAATAAACATAGTTACTGTTTAGTCCGCAGCATAAATGCATGCTCTCGTTAATGCAATTAACTCCGCAGCCTGAACTGATGTAACGGGTAAGTCTGTACCCTTCAATACATCTGCCTTTCGTTATCAACCACTGAAACTCCTGATAATGTAGTTCTATCATCTGGTCTCATGGATGAACCGTCACAATATAAAAATATCATCATTATTTTCAAAAGCTGTTTGCTGTAAATCACCTCTCACGCTAGATGTGGAATCAATTACCTCAATACAATCATGTATCTCTTCACTATCTTGCACACGTTCCACCCCATGTAGTAATGCCGGATTCGTATGTGTTGCAGTAGAAATAGTTAGGTTTTGAGTACCTGTCAAAATATGTTAGTAATTGCATCGCCTCTGGCTTGTCATGTGTTGCGTAGTAATATTGAGTAGAATTATATTCACCGTGTGTGATGTATATCATTGGATGTGCTAAAACAATGGTTTTGGTTTTTCAACCATTAATGCAGCAGCAGCCACCGCCCTCAAACATGGAGCTAATCCTTTAGCAATTAGTGGTAACATTTTACTATAATAGGCTATAGGTCGCATGCCCTCCCCATGCGTTTGAGCCAACACAGCCGAAGCAACACCTCCATCCTCGGTCACGTCGAGATGAAAGATGAGCTTGTAATCCGGTAAACCTAGTGCTGGAGAGTTGCAGAGAAGAAACTTGATATGATGACAAGAGTGTTTCATTTCATCAGTCCACAGAATAGCCTCAGAGGCATCCTTGACCGTTGCTTTGCGCAGAATCGCATCATATACTTCATATTCAGCTAGACAACTGAATAATTCATAATTCACATAATTCACAAGTCCCAAATTTCAGTCTTATTTCGTGGCCTTACAATGTCCTTAATTGATTTTATCCTATCTGGTGACAAAAATCGACAGCCACCCTTCAGGAAATATCCCAGATAATGAACAGCTTCCTGACAAAACTAGCTTGGCGAGAGACGCTCTGTGACCCTCTTGTAGCCAGATGCGTGAGCAGAGCTATTGAGTCTGGCACACACTCGTTCTCGCTTGTAGAAGCAATGAGGATGTCATCGACGTACTGTAAGAGCGTTGAAGAACAGGGGAGAGTCAATTGAGTCAATATGCTGCTGCCGAATCAATAAATCCCATTTGTAACCGCCGCCAAATGTACTGTCCCTGTCTATATGTGAAAGCAAATAAAGGTTGTGTGTTTTCGTGTACGGGAATCGAAAAATGTGCCGTGCATAAATCCACTACTGTATACCATTTAGAATTAGAAGGCAATGCAGTTAATATCGAATTCGTACCTGGCACAATCGGCGATATGAGTATTATGCCGTCATTCATTTTCCTTAAATCCTGTGTAAAGCGATATTTCGTACCTCCTGGTTTTAAAATCGGGTTGATAGGCGTATTGTTCCCTTGATAAAGGATATTGTTTAATACAAACTGGATACTTATTCGGATTAATGTTAGCCTCAAAGTGACACTTCAAGTAATCCTACATGATTAGCATGTAATGCCCATAATTATGCAGGAACTTCGATCAACACAGATGGAGGACACAACATAATGTTCTTATCGTTATCTATAGAAATCTGTGGTTCAACCTTACTCTGTAAATCCTTTATAAAGAAATGCGTTGGTTCCAGACCATATGACCAAATACTATAATCCTTATCTTCATTATTAGGAGGTAACGTCAGATACTGATTTAAAAGAACTAATCAAAGATTCAATATCAGTGAAATCATTTCTCACTGCACATACGAAAAGTTCAATATCATTACAAGTATTTTTCCATAATAATAAAAGTCCTGTTTGCGGAATTTTCTGCATCTTTTTTGGCTCAATGACTTTATCCTAAAAATGAATATTAACAGCTTTTAAATTAATGATTTATGCTGCTGCAGCGGCATGACATGACGCTAATCTCTTTATTTCATCCATTGTAAATAATTTTGACACTAACTCTACCTCTAACAATGTAGATATAGCCATATGAGTGTTATGATTGTTCATAGAAAATAACTGATACGCTCTATTTGGCGGAATGTGCAACTCGATGCCATCTGGTGAACAGAAAATGGTCGCATTAAGTTTGCTTAAGAGGTCTCGTCCAATCAACGCCATAGGAGTTGTCGCGCTCACTGTAAATGAATGCTGAAATGTAATATCCTCCAAATCCATTTGTAAAGGGATAGATATAGGATCGATTTGTGGAGTGCCACTAATTCCGATAGACGGAACCTTTTCATAACTTTAAGGACACTGTAAATCATTCTGTCTTAAACATGACCGTCACACCTGTGTCTATTAAGAATGGAATAATTTTTCCAGATACACAAATTTAACTGTGGTATTTCTGATGGTTTATTCGAAATGTGCAATTGTGAGGCATTAATTATACATTTAACCTGTTCCCAGTCTATCGGTATCATGCCATTTTTTCCGATAAGAAATTAGACGAGTCTCCTGCATAGGGTTTTGCTGAGGTACGGGGCGCAACTGTGAAGGAATGCCCTTTTCTCCATAGCTCTATTTATCCCTCTCCTCGTCCTGTAATCTGACAGTACATTCTCGAAGCTAATGTCCTTTTCTCTTTTAATAATGACATGTATCTATGTCACTGTTAAACATCCTTCTTCCTCCTCTGAAATGACTATTATATCTGCCTCTCTGCCGATTATTATTATATGGTCGGAAATGTTTGTTCCTAGGTGGTTGAAATTGTATTATTTTGTCCGATTATATGAATTGTGAAAATTCAAGAGCTTGGATTCTAGGTTTCTGTTCGTTAAACAATCTTCGAATTCCCCAATTTTCTTCAACAATTGTAATGGTCTGACTGAGTACAAATCTGGTGTTGACAATTTCAGAGTATAAGAAGATTCCTGATCCATGTCATTCAAAAACATACTTATAAAAAATGTTTCTAATTTAACTTCCTTACATGTTTTTGAAAGCGTGTCGCGTATTCCGACAGTTTCAGTAGGTTTACGCTTTCAATTTAATAATTGGGTAATATCTAGTTATTGGCTAGCGTTCTCTTTTAAGAATACTTTAAGTTTTTCGATATGAGAATCTTTACGTTCTTTTAGCCAAGGAAACTTTGTTTCCACATCCCTTCCCTCATTATGGCCATCCTTCTCACATGATTAAGTATCGCATGAAGCTATTAATGTGTCCATGTTAATATGAAGCATAAGTGTATTCAAAATGTATCTCACGTCTTTACCACTCATAGAACCATGCATTAAAGTTGTACGCCACCAATTTATAAATCCTTTTGGGTTCATTAAAGGCCATGGTGCATCTTTCCTGATATGCAAAATCTCGGCTAATGTCAAAGGTTTATTCAACACTGTCTTTGTTAATGTTTACAATTACTCGAGAAGGAGACAAGTCATAACTCGGGACCAGGTGGAATTGATATTCAATCAAGCGATTTATTTGATGCAAAGATATTTGGTAACTCGTGCACGGGCTCGTTCCTTCAGCTCTTAGGGAGTCGTCCGGAACAAAGAGACCTCCTAAACACGTGGCACACATATTTATACAGAGCAATAGTAATAAAATGACGTAGGTAGATTCACACTCCTGACTGGTCGTTGTTATGGAGGGCAGTCCCTCCTCGGGCAGTATCGACTTCCCATTGGCTCTTGGCAGTGTTCTTTGTCCTCGGAGTCCAGCCCTCATAAATCTGTGTGTGTTTAGGATTAGATATTCTAAAAGATGTGTGTAATACAGGTTGTGTAATGTTTCGAGCTAATGTGTGTAATACAGCGTTGGTAATAAGCGACATCAAGAATATATTTATTACAAATCCCCCTCTTCACGTCTCACAAGAGACGTGAAAAATAGGCCAACGGCTAGTCCAATATATATGTGGGTTCAGAGACCTCCACTCTGATAGATGAGGGTGGTAAACTTTTATGGCTAATCTCCTGCTAGCCTAAGAACTACATCCTGACTCATTTACCAAATGGTAACATTCTAACCATTGTCTATGTAATTTCTAATACATCTTTACACATTACACAGTTTCAGGGTGAAACATCTTAGTCATTAAACATACAAATTCCTTTATCAATCCACCCTTTGACTAAATTTTCACACTGATCATTACACATCTATCCTCATAGGATTCCTAAATGTCATACAAAATCAAACTTAATCCAAACAAAACCAATACATGTATTTATATTCCATACTCATCAACTACTGTTCTAGGCCTATTCAGTCATAACTCTTCCGGTTAGGATCTTCGTCATGACCTTCATATAAAGAATCAGTCTTTTCTAATCATTAAAGAGTGTCTCATTCAACCTGGGCTCCTTGGAATTGAAAGGATCTCAATCATCTACTAGGCTTGGCATCATTCCACTAAATGTATACAACATCTGTTAGCCTGAACAAAATTCCCATTTTCCCCTCCCAGTTACACTCTTTATTCAAGATTTTCACATTAGATCTAAGAAATGTTTCATTCAATCTGTAGTCGTCTGGATTGAATCGATCATCAGTGTCCTCCTCGTCCACCACTGCTGGTGAATTGTATTCCTCCTTCCACTGATCAGAATCTGGAACTGGTCTATGTCTCACCATCTGTTTGGACGCCTGCACTTTCCAACCATCGGACACAGGGAACAAAACAGCAACCACATAATACAAGCATACACATACAGGCAATAGCAGCACCCGAGATTGTGGCTACTATGGTTTTCCATTTACCAAATATTTCATCAAACCATCCTGTCACATATGTATTCACTCCTGAGTTCTCAGTCCATCCTTCACTTAGAGCTGTCAATCCTGCAAAAGCTCTGGTGTCTTTAGGAATAAATTTACAACAACTGCCCCCCACCATTCTGCATACTCCACCCATTTCTGCCAGCAACATATCTAGAGCCAACCTACTTCTCCAAGTCATGAGCGAGGTGGCGGATAATTGGTTTGAGATCCCCTTCACTGCATCCCTACTCCCCTTTATGAATCATTACTGATTGATCCAATCCACATGTTTATTGAACGTCACCCACCAAAAGAACATTGTCCTGAAACCTTCACCTACTTGATTCATAACTTCATATTCATCAGGGACTCCCCTAGGAATTCCAATCGCATCAATCCAAATAGGGCCATTCTCCTCCTTGGCACAACCCCTCCTACGCCTGATTGAACCTTACCTTGGTTTCTGGTAACTAATTCTAACTGGCTGAACCAATAGGACTGGGGTGCAGGTACCTACCCACCCTTTTTATAGTGTCTGCCTCATACGTCCTTTACTGGTACACGCCCATCACACATCTGTTACCAGGCTGTAAGGTTTAATAGTTTCTCCTGTGCCTCTGAACTCAGATCAGTAACATTAACTACTGACTTACTCCATTAAAATCACCCAAATCTCTGCTGCCATTCTATAACACTCCCCTGGAGTCAGAGTGAACTGGGGTGGGTTAGCAGCCTCTTTCAATCTCGCCAACCCCTTCCCTGTACAGTTTTCACCTCTGTTTTGCTCAGTTAATTTTGTGCTATTTACGTCTATACAGGTATCCTAACCATAGTCATCCACGCAAGCCCCATACTTGTATAATATCTTCTTGGCACACTGCCTTAATATTTTCCCCAAGTATGTTTAAACTGTAGGCCAAAGGTAACTAGCAGTAGGTCCTGTACAGAGGCATAATGCATAAGTATGAACACCTTTCTCTCGATTACATACTCCCACTTAATGGAGAGGTTATCAATATTTATTTTGAAAACCACATCCTGCCTCTCTGGCCACTATGTTATAATACTCACTTCCAGTGGAATCCTTATCCTGAGTCATCTGTCTTTTAATTATTCCCATGGTAGAGTTTCATTTTTATTTTTGGTGAGTGGTGGATCTGGATGTATCAAAATTAAGACTGATGCAGCTCAGGGTCCCCCATATTTCCAAGAACCGCCAACCCTCTCCTGCCCTTAGTCAGTCTGCTGAGTTCCACCCCATACTCACACCTCTAGGAACACACTACAGTGATGATAGGTCGGGGTAGGGAATCTTCATTAAGGAGGTAACCCCCGGACCCTATTGGTACTCGGTTCTGCTCCTTAACCCTGTGTGTGTTCAGCAGTGTTTGTATGCGTTCTTACCTCCTTGCAGTGGGCAACGTGGACCCAGGTCGCTCTTTTTCTGAACATATCTAAACGGCAAATAGGCAGTTTCCAACAAGACCTAGTAGGGGCCTCCCCAACTGGGCTGCTTCCAGTCTTTCCTTTTCAATCATTGGACCCGCACCTCATCACCTGGTTGGATAGAGTGGGTCACTCTCTCCTTCAGTTCACCTGTAGGTCACAAAATCTTTGACATACGGGTGTGATTATCAAACAATCTTCTCATGTATTCAGCCAGAGTATTCTCAGTGTATCTCTGCCTGCTCTGGTCCTCCTAACTCTACATCCTACTATAGGTACTCATCCTACCAAGTTTCTTCCAGTACTTATATAGTTCTTCCTTAGTGTACTATTTATTGTTCCATTCATGCGTTTAATTAAACCTGCCGATTGCGGATGACATGAACAATATTTCTTCCTGGTAATATCTAACTTCTATCACAGTCAATCACCATTACTTTCCTTCACCCCCTTGCTTCCCTGTCTCGCCAATAGTTCCTTTAAAATTTCTGTGATACGTATCTCTACATCTGTCTTATCCCCCTCTCCCCCCTGAGCTCCCTCAGTTTCCCTCTGATTAGGATAGGGGGTGGGGGTCCCTCACCACTACTACTTCATCATCTGGATTCTCCCCCCATGCCCAATCTACTAATGAGGGATACAATTTCAATCCAGAATTATCTATGGGTGGCCGTGGGTTCTGACTTCAACTATTTCCCTATCACTAGACAAGAGCACTTTTTCTCAATCATATCAATAAAGTCTAATGCAATGTGTGTAAAGAAACCACTAAGTAACATTACCTGGTTTAAGAAGTATCCACTTGGCAATGTTATATTAAATGCACATAACGCATATTAAAAATAGTCTTATATTCGGCAAACCTACGGAATGAGTTACTCTAGCAACACAAATTTACCTGAAAGGTGTTGTCTACAGAGGCCATCAGGGCCCTGGGAGCATCCTCTGGTCTCCCATAGGGAGTGAGACATATGGTCAGTCCCCTGTTGTTGTTGCAACTCAACAACAGGCGAGGCCATAGCAAAAACCAGATACACAACATGGGTGTGAAACCTTTCAGCAGCAACTTTATTACTTAAGCTAATGTTATCTTGATTGCCTTGCAGGCACAAACCTTCAAAATGCCAACCTAACTGGGAGCAACATAGCTTCCAGCAGGGCCTCAATCTGTAAACATATTATTTACCTAATATTTCCATATGCATTCATAAAATCACTACTTTTCCAAACTCCTACTCATAGTGGGCAAACACCAATCTAAATCAGAATATCTGTTCACATGTACACCACTACCTAGTTTACATGACTCAGTGAGGGCCATCATAGTAAATTAGAACCTGTAATCACAAAAGTGAAATAAACCACAAATAAAGTTGATCAATATTGTCCTATTAAGTAAGACTGTCAACTAAAAAAATAAAAATAAAACTAACCCATATTCTATAAATACTGTCCTATCAATTGAGTCAATCTCATATTTTAACACAGCCCATCCCTCACATTTGTTTCTTATCAAGTTCAAACGTTAAAATCACAGCCCAGGCAATCGCCCTTCATTGGAATGTATTTAAGATACACCAAAATTAAAACTCTATCATCCCCTGTAAGTTCTATGATCATTATTTTGCGCACATACAACACACCTGGAACAACATTTTTTTTTTATTAAAGTAATTTGTTCTTCCATACGCTACAATCATACTTCCTAATTGTTTTAAGTAATTAGTTCCCCCCTGTGATACATGGCTTTGCCCATGTATCATAATTACTACATATCTAAACAAGGACTTTAGTAATATTGGTAAATTACCCTAATGCCAAATATCATCTCAGAGGATTGCCCCTCCCTTTTTCCATATTTCTAATTCTCTCTGTGTGAAGAGCAGAATGTAGCACTCAGGCTCTACGTGAATAACGGAACCCATGGTCCCATTTTCCCCAACTAAGGTGTCAGTGGTTGGAATCGAATTGTTTAGGGCGCGCAAGTCGGCCCTGGTTTCAGTCAAAATTCTGGAAGGGGTTGGGGCTGGAGTGCAATGTGTAAGGTGGTGCCAAGGTGCTCCTGATTTGCCTTTGACCTGGACAGAGTGTGAAGTAACTTCCTTCACTTCGTACGGTCCAGTCCACCTGGGTTCCAGCCACTTTCTCTTGTGGACTTTAACCCTCACCCAGTCCCCAACTTTTACCTTCAGTGGTGACGAGTCTCCCAACAGCTCCCCCTCTTGGACCTTGCGGATCTGTGTGGAAAGAGCTGCAGAAAGTTCTGTCAGTTTTCTCACATAATCAGACATTACAATTTGTTGTACATCAAGGGCGGGCATATGACCTCCCTCCCTTGGTGGACCAGGCATAGCCCTCCCTGTCATTATCTCATGGGGAGAGAGATGGTCCCTGCCCCGGGTGAGGACCTCATAGCCATCAAGGCCAGGGGCAGGGCTTCCACCCAGGTCAACTTAGAGCCTGCACATACCTTTGCAATTTTAGCTTTCAAGGTTTGATTTGCGCGTTCCACTAGACCCTGAGATTGTGGTCTGTACACTGACCCAAACTTGTGCACAATACCCAACCTTTCCTCCACCTCCCTCAAATGTTTGTTACTGAAATGAGACCCATTGTCAGAGCGAATTTGTCGAGGGACCCCATACCTAGGTATTAGGTCTGTCTGTAGCCATTTTATTACTGACTTGGCATCTTCCCGTGCCGTTGGTATTGCCTCTACCCATCTTGAAAATCTGTCTACCATTACCAACAGGTATCTTTTTCCCCCCACTACGTTGTCTGCTCCCATATTTGTGTAGTCTATGCTAATGTCTTGAAAGCAAGCATTTGGTACTGGGTAAGCTCCCATAGGCGTTTGGTATGGCTTCTTTGGATTGTGACTCCCACACACATGGCACTCATCACAGTGCAAATCTGTCATGTCTTTCAGGTGAGGGTGCCACCAAACGTAAGACACCTTTTGGTACGTTCTCAGCTTTCCCTCGTGGGTGGGTCCATGTGCTTCTCTTATGAGTTCAGGGCACAGGTTTGCGGGGGCCACCAGTCTGCCGTCATGACATCTCCATAGTTCGTCGGGTCCTTTGACGGCTCCTTTTTGTGCCCAGACTGAGTGTTCGTAAGGTCCGGCAGCGAGTTGCAATTCCCTGATGGCGTGGGGGTGAGTTCAGTCTGAGGTGTTTCTGGTCGTAACACCATTTGTCTGGGAGTGTATCCTCCTGCTTTTTTAGCTGCTTGGTCAGCTGCGTAGTTTCCCTTACTTATTCTGTTCTTCAGCTGTCGGTGTCCTGTGCACTTCATGATTGCTACCTTTTCAGGTAGTGCGACTGCCCTAATCAGTTTTTCCATTTGTGCCTTGTGTTTAATAGGGAGGTTCCCGGTGGTGGTGAAGTTTCACTAAACTTAAGCTTGGATGTCGGAGTAGACGCCATGATTGTGTTTATTTTCTGAGCCCGTCGCAGGTCAAAACCAACGATGTATTCACGGTGCCCACGCAGCCTTATCTCTGACGCTCCACCCTCGTATACAAAGTGTAATATATATGTAATGTGTGCAATATGTGTAATATGTCCACTTTATGTTTTTAACCCCACTAGGTTTATACCAACGGCCCGGTGATCACTCTAGTGAGACGACAGGTGCAAAACCTACGGAGTAACTGCACATCAAACCCTCATTCTGTTATTTAGACGAACAAAATGCACACCCGGGCTGAAACCCCTTAGTTTCAGACCTCCGGGGCACGTACACACAAACACAAATCTTTCCCTAAACAAAGTCAACCGGGCTAGAATAAATTCTAGACGACCGGGACGAAACTATTTCAACTCAATTATCCAGACAGACAAAACGTACTCCCTCTAGGGTACGGACAAACAAGCACACTCAAACAGGGCTGGTAATAAAATCACTCAGACGACCTGGAGGCGCACAAATCTTTCCCTAAACAAAGTCAACCGGGCTAGAATAAATTCTAGACGACCGGGACGAAACTATTTTACGATTTCACGTAACAGAGTCCTCTAAGTCAATAGGACGGGGATGTATTTTAAGTTATAATTACTTTATTTCTCCACCTTAACTGAGGGTTCCCTTCTGGTCAGCCAGTCCAAAAGGCCTTCTCTAGTTGGCAGATAATGCTATCAATGTTGCGCCACACAGGCTTTTAATCTTAACCAGGGAGTCTCACAGACTTTAACCCACACAGGGTGCCACACAGGCTCACTTCTTCTTTTACCTTTTTCCTATATAACTATTACACAAATATCTTTGCAATCAGCCTTCGCATTCGTAATACATCTATAAGAAATATTTTAACAACAATTCATACTCACGCCCAGTACTACTGATCAAAATTTGGATAATACTATAATACAATATTGTAGATTCGATTAAACAGGTTCTGCTTACCTTATTTAGTCGAGCTCGTTGATCAGTTTCCCGGGGCGAGAAGAATTGCCGATGGCTCCTTCGAACAGGTCACCCGTCCTTGTAAATTCGTCAAAGACCCGTCTCCTCTCACATCAACTAACTATGGATCGAAATCAGAAGTGTAGAAAACCAGCTACCAAATTTGTTAATGTTTACAATTACTCGAGAAGGAGACAAGTCATAACTCGGGACCAGGTGGAATTGATATTCAATCAAGCGATTTATTTGATGCAAAGATATTTGGTAACTCGTGCACGGGCTCGTTCCTTCAGCTCTTAGGGAGTCGTCCGGAACAAAGAGACCTCCTAAACACGTGGCACACATATTTATACAGAGCAATAGTAATAAAATGACGTAGGTAGATTCACACTCCTGACTGGTCGTTGTTATGGAGGGCAGTCCCTCCTCGGGCAGTATCGACTTCCCATTGGCTCTTGGCAGTGTTCTTTGTCCTCGGAGTCCAGCCCTCATAAATCTGTGTGTGTTTAGGATTAGATATTCTAAAAGATGTGTGTAATACAGGTTGTGTAATGTTTCGAGCTAATGTGTGTAATACAGCGTTGGTAATAAGCGACATCAAGAATATATTTATTACAAATCCCCCTCTTCACGTCTCACAAGAGACGTGAAAAATAGGCCAACGGCTAGTCCAATATATATGTGGGTTCAGAGACCTCCACTCTGATAGATGAGGGTGGTAAACTTTTATGGCTAATCTCCTGCTAGCCTAAGAACTACATCCTGACTCATTTACCAAATGGTAACATTCTAACCATTGTCTATGTAATTTCTAATACATCTTTACACATTACACAGTTTCAGGGTGAAACATCTTAGTCATTAAACATACAAATTCCTTTATCAATCCACCCTTTGACTAAATTTTCACACTGATCATTACACATCTATCCTCATAGGATTCCTAAATGTCATACAAAATCAAACTTAATCCAAACAAAACCAATACATGTATTTATATTCCATACTCATCAACTACTGTTCTAGGCCTATTCAGTCATAACTCTTCCGGTTAGGATCTTCGTCATGACCTTCATATAAAGAATCAGTCTTTTCTAATCATTAAAGAGTGTCTCATTCAACCTGGGCTCCTTGGAATTGAAAGGATCTCAATCATCTACTAGGCTTGGCATCATTCCACTAAATGTATACAACATCTGTTAGCCTGAACAAAATTCCCATTTTCCCCTCCCAGTTACACTCTTTATTCAAGATTTTCACATTAGATCTAAGAAATGTTTCATTCAATCTGTAGTCGTCTGGATTGAATCGATCATCAGTGTCCTCCTCGTCCACCACTGCTGGTGAATTGTATTCCTCCTTCCACTGATCAGAATCTGGAACTGGTCTATGTCTCACCATCTGTTTGGACGCCTGCACTTTCCAACCATCGGACACAGGGAACAAAACAGCAACCACATAATACAAGCATACACATACAGGCAATAGCAGCACCCGAGATTGTGGCTACTATGGTTTTCCATTTACCAAATATTTCATCAAACCATCCTGTCACATATGTATTCACTCCTGAGTTCTCAGTCCATCCTTCACTTAGAGCTGTCAATCCTGCAAAAGCTCTGGTGTCTTTAGGAATAAATTTACAACAACTGCCCCCCACCATTCTGCATACTCCACCCATTTCTGCCAGCAACATATCTAGAGCCAACCTACTTCTCCAAGTCATGAGCGAGGTGGCGGATAATTGGTTTGAGATCCCCTTCACTGCATCCCTACTCCCCTTTATGAATCATTACTGATTGATCCAATCCACATGTTTATTGAACGTCACCCACCAAAAGAACATTGTCCTGAAACCTTCACCTACTTGATTCATAACTTCATATTCATCAGGGACTCCCCTAGGAATTCCAATCGCATCAATCCAAATAGGGCCATTCTCCTCCTTGGCACAACCCCTCCTACGCCTGATTGAACCTTACCTTGGTTTCTGGTAACTAATTCTAACTGGCTGAACCAATAGGACTGGGGTGCAGGTACCTACCCACCCTTTTTATAGTGTCTGCCTCATACGTCCTTTACTGGTACACGCCCATCACACATCTGTTACCAGGCTGTAAGGTTTAATAGTTTCTCCTGTGCCTCTGAACTCAGATCAGTAACATTAACTACTGACTTACTCCATTAAAATCACCCAAATCTCTGCTGCCATTCTATAACACTCCCCTGGAGTCAGAGTGAACTGGGGTGGGTTAGCAGCCTCTTTCAATCTCGCCAACCCCATCCCTGTACAGTTTTCACCTCTGTTTTGCTCAGTTAATTTTGTGCTATTTACGTCTATACAGGTATCCTAACCATAGTCATCCACGCAAGCCCCATACTTGTATAATATCTTCTTGGCACACTGCCTTAATATTTTCCCCAAGTATGTTTAAACTGTAGGCCAAAGGTAACTAGCAGTAGGTCCTGTACAGAGGCATAATGCATAAGTATGAACACCTTTCTCTCGATTACATACTCCCACTTAATGGAGAGGTTATCAATATTTATTTTGAAAACCACATCCTGCCTCTCTGGCCACTATGTTATAATACTCACTTCCAGTGGAATCCTTATCCTGAGTCATCTGTCTTTTAATTATTCCCATGGTAGAGTTTCATTTTTATTTTTGGTGAGTGGTGGATCTGGATGTATCAAAATTAAGACTGATGCAGCTCAGGGTCCCCCATATTTCCAAGAACCGCCAACCCTCTCCTGCCCTTAGTCAGTCTGCTGAGTTCCACCCCATACTCACACCTCTAGGAACACACTACAGTGATGATAGGTCGGGGTAGGGAATCTTCATTAAGGAGGTAACCCCCGGACCCTATTGGTACTCGGTTCTGCTCCTTAACCCTGTGTGTGTTCAGCAGTGTTTGTACGCGTTCTTACCTCCTTGCAGTGGGCAACGTGGACCCAGGTCGCTCTTTTTCTGAACATATCTAAACGGCAAATAGGCAGTTTCCAACAAGACCTAGTAGGGGCCTCCCCAACTGGGCTGCTTCCAGTCTTTCCTTTTCAATCATTGGACCCGCACCTCATCACCTGGTTGGATAGAGTGGGTCACTCTCTCCTTCAGTTCACCTGTAGGTCACAAAATCTTTGACATACGGGTGTGATTATCAAACAATCTTCTCATGTATTCAGCCAGAGTATTCTCAGTGTATCTCTGCCTGCTCTGGTCCTCCTAACTCTACATCCTACTATAGGTACTCATCCTACCAAGTTTCTTCCAGTACTTATATAGTTCTTCCTTAGTGTACTATTTATTGTTCCATTCATGCGTTTAATTAAACCTGCCGATTGCGGATGACATGAACAATATTTCTTCCTGGTAATATCTAACTTCTATCACAGTCAATCACCATTACTTTCCTTCACCCCCTTGCTTCCCTGTCTCGCCAATAGTTCCTTTAAAATTTCTGTGATACGTATCTCTACATCTGTCTTATCCCCCTCTCCCCCCTGAGCTCCCTCAGTTTCCCTCTGATTAGGATAGGGGGTGGGGGTCCCTCACCACTACTACTTCATCATCTGGATTCTCCCCCCATGCCCAATCTACTAATGAGGGATACAATTTCAATCCAGAATTATCTATGGGTGGCCGTGGGTTCTGACTTCAACTATTTCCCTATCACTAGACAAGAGCACTTTTTCTCAATCATATCAATAAAGTCTAATGCAATGTGTGTAAAGAAACCACTAAGTAACATTACCTGGTTTAAGAAGTATCCACTTGGCAATGTTATATTAAATGCACATAACGCATATTAAAAATAGTCTTATATTCGGCAAACCTACGGAATGAGTTACTCTAGCAACACAAATTTACCTGAAAGGTGTTGTCTACAGAGGCCATCAGGGCCCTGGGAGCATCCTCTGGTCTCCCATAGGGAGTGAGACATATGGTCAGTCCCCTGTTGTTGTTGCAACTCAACAACAGGCGAGGCCATAGCAAAAACCAGATACACAACATGGGTGTGAAACCTTTCAGCAGCAACTTTATTACTTAAGCTAATGTTATCTTGATTGCCTTGCAGGCACAAACCTTCAAAATGCCAACCTAACTGGGAGCAACATAGCTTCCAGCAGGGCCTCAATCTGTAAACATATTATTTACCTAATATTTCCATATGCATTCATAAAATCACTACTTTTCCAAACTCCTACTCATAGTGGGCAAACACCAATCTAAATCAGAATATCTGTTCACATGTACACCACTACCTAGTTTACATGACTCAGTGAGGGCCATCATAGTAAATTAGAACCTGTAATCACAAAAGTGAAATAAACCACAAATAAAGTTGATCAATATTGTCCTATTAAGTAAGACTGTCAACTAAAAAAATAAAAATAAAACTAACCCATATTCTATAAATACTGTCCTATCAATTGAGTCAATCTCATATTTTAACACAGCCCATCCCTCACATTTGTTTCTTATCAAGTTCAAACGTTAAAATCACAGCCCAGGCAATCGCCCTTCATTGGAATGTATTTAAGATACACCAAAATTAAAACTCTATCATCCCCTGTAAGTTCTATGATCATTATTTTGCGCACATACAACACACCTGGAACAACATTTTTTTTTTATTAAAGTAATTTGTTCTTCCATACGCTACAATCATACTTCCTAATTGTTTTAAGTAATTAGTTCCCCCCTGTGATACATGGCTTTGCCCATGTATCATAATTACTACATATCTAAACAAGGACTTTAGTAATATTGGTAAATTACCCTAATGCCAAATATCATCTCAGAGGATTGCCCCTCCCTTTTTCCATATTTCTAATTCTCTCTGTGTGAAGAGCAGAATGTAGCACTCAGGCTCTACGTGAATAACGGAACCCATGGTCCCATTTTCCCCAACTAAGGTGTCAGTGGTTGGAATCGAATTGTTTAGGGCGCGCAAGTCGGCCCTGGTTTCAGTCAAAATTCTGGAAGGGGTTGGGGCTGGAGTGCAATGTGTAAGGTGGTGCCAAGGTGCTCCTGATTTGCCTTTGACCTGGACAGAGTGTGAAGTAACTTCCTTCACTTCGTACGGTCCAGTCCACCTGGGTTCCAGCCACTTTCTCTTGTGGACTTTAACCCTCACCCAGTCCCCAACTTTTACCTTCAGTGGTGACGAGTCTCCCAACAGCTCCCCCTCTTGGACCTTGCGGATCTGTGTGGAAAGAGCTGCAGAAAGTTCTGTCAGTTTTCTCACATAATCAGACATTACAATTTGTTGTACATCAAGGGCGGGCATATGACCTCCCTCCCTTGGTGGACCAGGCATAGCCCTCCCTGTCATTATCTCATGGGGAGAGAGATGGTCCCTGCCCCGGGTGAGGACCTCATAGCCATCAAGGCCAGGGGCAGGGCTTCCACCCAGGTCAACTTAGAGCCTGCACATACCTTTGCAATTTTAGCTTTCAAGGTTTGATTTGCGCGTTCCACTAGACCCTGAGATTGTGGTCTGTACACTGACCCAAACTTGTGCACAATACCCAACCTTTCCTCCACCTCCCTCAAATGTTTGTTACTGAAATGAGACCCATTGTCAGAGCGAATTTGTCGAGGGACCCCATACCTAGGTATTAGGTCTGTCTGTAGCCATTTTATTACTGACTTGGCATCTTCCCGTGCCGTTGGTATTGCCTCTACCCATCTTGAAAATCTGTCTACCATTACCAACAGGTATCTTTTTCCCCCCACTACGTTGTCTGCTCCCATATTTGTGTAGTCTATGCTAATGTCTTGAAAGCAAGCATTTGGTACTGGGTAAGCTCCCATAGGCGTTTGGTATGGCTTCTTTGGATTGTGACTCCCACACACATGGCACTCATCACAGTGCAAATCTGTCATGTCTTTCAGGTGAGGGTGCCACCAAACGTAAGACACCTTTTGGTACGTTCTCAGCTTTCCCTCGTGGGTGGGTCCATGTGCTTCTCTTATGAGTTCAGGGCACAGGTTTGCGGGGGCCACCAGTCTGCCGTCATGACATCTCCATAGTTCGTCGGGTCCTTTGACGGCTCCTTTTTGTGCCCAGACTGAGTGTTCGTAAGGTCCGGCAGCGAGTTGCAATTCCCTGATGGCGTGGGGGTGAGTTCAGTCTGAGGTGTTTCTGGTCGTAACACCATTTGTCTGGGAGTGTATCCTCCTGCTTTTTTAGCTGCTTGGTCAGCTGCGTAGTTTCCCTTACTTATTCTGTTCTTCAGCTGTCGGTGTCCTGTGCACTTCATGATTGCTACCTTTTCAGGTAGTGCGACTGCCCTAATCAGTTTTTCCATTTGTGCCTTGTGTTTAATAGGGAGGTTCCCGGTGGTGGTGAAGTTTCACTAAACTTAAGCTTGGATGTCGGAGTAGACGCCATGATTGTGTTTATTTTCTGAGCCCGTCGCAGGTCAAAACCAACGATGTATTCACGGTGCCCACGCAGCCTTATCTCTGACGCTCCACCCTCGTATACAAAGTGTAATATATATGTAATGTGTGCAATATGTGTAATATGTCCACTTTATGTTTTTAACCCCACTAGGTTTATACCAACGGCCCGGTGATCACTCTAGTGAGACGACAGGTGCAAAACCTACGGAGTAACTGCACATCAAACCCTCATTCTGTTATTTAGACGAACAAAATGCACACCCGGGCTGAAACCCCTTAGTTTCAGACCTCCGGGGCACGTACACACAAACACAAATCTTTCCCTAAACAAAGTCAACCGGGCTAGAATAAATTCTAGACGACCGGGACGAAACTATTTCAACTCAATTATCCAGACAGACAAAACGTACTCCCTCTAGGGTACGGACAAACAAGCACACTCAAACAGGGCTGGTAATAAAATCACTCAGACGACCTGGAGGCGCACAAATCTTTCCCTAAACAAAGTCAACCGGGCTAGAATAAATTCTAGACGACCGGGACGAAACTATTTTACGATTTCACGTAACAGAGTCCTCTAAGTCAATAGGACGGGGATGTATTTTAAGTTATAATTACTTTATTTCTCCACCTTAACTGAGGGTTCCCTTCTGGTCAGCCAGTCCAAAAGGCCTTCTCTAGTTGGCAGATAATGCTATCAATGTTGCGCCACACAGGCTTTTAATCTTAACCAGGGAGTCTCACAGACTTTAACCCACACAGGGTGCCACACAGGCTCACTTCTTCTTTTACCTTTTTCCTATATAACTATTACACAAATATCTTTGCAATCAGCCTTCGCATTCGTAATACATCTATAAGAAATATTTTAACAACAATTCATACTCACGCCCAGTACTACTGATCAAAATTTGGATAATACTATAATACAATATTGCAGATTCGATTAAACAGGTTCTGCTTACCTTATTTAGTCGAGCTCGTTGATCAGTTTCCCGGGGCGAGAAGAATTGCCGATGGCTCCTTCGAACAGGTCACCCGTCCTTGTAAATTCGTCAAAGACCCGTCTCCTCTCACATCAACTAACTATGGATCGAAATCAGAAGTGTAGAAAACCATCCTCTGCTACCAAATTTGTTAATGTTTACAATTACTCGAGAAGGAGACAAGTCATAACTCGGGACCAGGTGGAATTGATATTCAATCAAGCGATTTATTTGATGCAAAGATATTTGGTAACTCGTGCACGGGCTCGTTCCTTCAGCTCTTAGGGAGTCGTCCGGAACAAAGAGACCTCCTAAACACGTGGCACACATACAGTGGGGAGAACAAGTATTTGATACACTGCCGATTTTGCAGGTTTTCCTACTTACAAAGCATGTAGAGGTCTGTAATTTTTATCATAGGTACACTTCAACTGTGAGAGACGGAATCTAAAACAAAAATACAGAAAATCACATTGTATGATTTTTAAATATTTAATTTGCATTTTATTGCATGACATAAGTATTTGATCACCTACCAACCAGTAAGAATTCCGGCTCTCACAGACCTGTTAGTTTTTCTTTAAGAAGCCCTCCTGTTCTCCACTCATTACCTGTATTAACTGCACCTGTTTGATCTCGTTACCTGTATAAAAGACACCTGTCCACACACTCAATCAAACAGACTCCAACCTCT